>CP092875.1:32230923-32243118 GCA_030710605.1 Cordylochernes scorpioides
ATCCTTTGTAGGGCGTTTTCTATCTTGAGAAGTTAAGCCGTCTGAGCATTCCCTGTAGCACAGGTGGAAGACTCAACAATGTCTTCCAGGGGAGGTACTATGGAATGGTCTTACTCATCGTCCACCTTGGTTGTTGTGATCAGTGGGTCGGGCACCGATTCTCTTTCTGACATTTCCTGCTGTTGACACTGCAAACTTTTGGATCACGGGAGAATCTTCTAGCGTAGATTCTGATAGTCTACTTACGACGTCTACCGACGTGATGGTCTTCGTTGTGATGGTTTTGTCGGTATCTTTATCACTTGAACTCGTCTTGTGTACTTCACCTTAACTTCGAAAGACTTAGGTGTGGCCGAAGGAACAACATTGCGATCATGCTCGTGTCGGCTCAATCGAGATTCCAATGGAGCTCTGAACTCGTCATTTTCTGGTCCATCAGACTAAAGAAGTTTCTGATCAAGTTATTGCATTCCTAAATTTCTAATTCAGTTAGCTCTGCTATTTTATTGTTAAAAAAGCTGTATCTCCGTTTCTGACACCAAATGTTACGACGCTTTCTAGCGGTCGTTGTTTGTGAACAAGGTTTTTGGGAAAAAACAATGTGGGTTCCCTGTGGATATAGATTAGTTCGATATACTTAATACAAGGGGCGGGATTTAGAAAAGAAAGATCATGTATTGACCACATATTTACACTAACTACTTTAATCCAACTATCATTAAGAAAAAAGAGGGGAAAACTATATGTCTTTTTTGTCGATCTAAGGAAGGCATTTGATACTGTACCCCACTCACTACTTTGGAAAAAACTTTACAACCTAGGCATAAGTTACCAATTCATAAGTACGATCAAAAGTTACTACGAACAAGCAACTATAGCTATCAGATGGAAGGGATCATTTACGGAAAGTATTAAGATAAACTCGGGAGTCCTCCAGGGAGAACCACTTTCCCCACTGCTATTTATATTATTTATCACGGACTTAATCGAAATTTATAATAACTCAGACCTGCCGAGTGTAAATTTGCCAGAATTTGGAGATATCCATTTATTGCTGTACGCCGACGACATAGCAATTATAGGTGAGTCCAGGATAAACCTCCAAAAGAAGATCAAAATACTGAAAGAATATCTCGATGAGAACTTAATGACACTAAATGAGTCCAAGTCAAAGATTATGGTGTTCCGTAATGGAGGTAAACCCTCAAATAAGGATAGATGGTTCTGGAATGATAAACCCATAGCAATAACTTCAAGATATACATACTTGGGATTCCCTCTGACACCAACAATAACAACTACTCACCCGGCAAATTACTTTAAAGGAAAAGCACTTACAGCAATTAACGCCACACACCCAATATTAATAAAATCAAAAGCAAAGTCAATAAATTTATCAATCAAACTCTTTGATACAATAGTGAGAGCTGTCCTGATGTATGCCGCTCCATTATGGGCAACAGAGCATAAAGACTTACTGGACAATATACAAGACATATTTATCCGTAGGTTCCTGAATCTGCCCAGATACACTCCAGGTTACCTAATCAGATTAGAAACCGGTCGTATCTCATTGAGTGTAACAGCCTTAAAATTAACCCTGAAGTATTGGCTGCGGGTGTTGAATATGAGCAGTGACAGATTGCCACGTATATGTTTTAATAGAACACGGGAACTCTCTAATGCTTCGGGCACACCCATCGGTTTCATTAAAAAGCTCACTAATCTGCTTAACGATAATGGATCCCCTGCACTTGTTTCCTGTGATGACCCTGAAACGCTGAGGAGCGCGATTACAGGGCTCTTAAAAACAGCGGCAGACCAATCTATACAAAACGACCTTACAAGAATGGATAAATCTAAGCTATACTCTCACTACAAAGACATTCACATATCTTTCATGACGGAGGGATACCTTTTAGGGGATTTTCCTTTCCCGGTTGTAAGACTACTCGCACAAGTTAGAATACTTTCAAGTTTTTTTAGAGAAAACCACACCAAGATGCTCTGCGGTGAGGACCCGACTTGTACCTTCTGTAATTCAAAACTACAAAATGAAATCACTCACTATATTTTTGATTGCTCTGCTCTGAAAGAAGAAAGAAGAACCCTTATGCTCAAAACTGGGCAACTCTGTGCTTCACTTCCATCAATAATTGACAATATGACCCAGAATAAGTATATTGCTACGGCGTTTTATGGTTTCCACAAGTCCATATCTCAGAAGAAGGCCAAGTGATACTCACTCCTCACTTTCTTACTGCTACTCTTTTTGTGTTGATTTCTTGCTTCCCTCTTTCTTATTATTATTTTTTTTTTCCTTTTCTTGTTTTTTTTTTTTCTTTCTCTTTTTACTCTGTATATATCGCTATTTCCGTTGTCTCACTGCTTTGTTCTTATGCATACCTCTGGTGAATCCTGTATAGGGTCAGTGACCCTAAATAAAGGCTTTTTTGTTGTTGTTGACTTAATACAAGGGCCTTTATAAGGGGATTAATAATTATAAACAGTAGATGGACATTGTCGGCCACAAGAAGGATCCTCCTTGGCACTGTCTTCCCGGTTAATCCACACAACCACACGCCCAGAGACCACTTCCCACGTCTTCTGTCACCGCCGATATCACCAAAACTGTCTGTCATTCCCCCACGCTGGAATACCGTTCTGGCGCCTGACCCCTCACAAGTGGGCCATCCCTCTGCAGCTGGAGTCCATCCATCTTTCCCCAAATTCACCCTGGGATCTTGGCTCTTGGTGCGCTTGTAATACAGTAAGGAGAGGATAATCCATATTATAGTATAGATATATGTCATAATATATGCTCTTCCAGGAATAATAAAGTAAACCTACTTTTCCCCACCTTTTCTTGGAACCCTCAAGACTTTTTGGACAGTCGGGGGGTGGTGGCGACACAAAACGGTCGTTCAGCGGTGACAGCCCCTCGCGCTACCTCTCTCTCGCTGGTTGCCTGGGTTATTCCTCTACCAACTCGTCGTGTGATTATTTCTCTTTCCCCACCACATTATTATCACTATATTGCGACATATATCTATTGTAATTGAGAATTTTCGATTTACTTCTGGTATACTTTTCTCGGTTAAGTTCGTTATCAGTGACAAGCTCGGGGTGGCGCTCTAGCGTAGTCTCTCTACTTTCACTGATATCACCAACTGGAGACATTAGTGTGATCTCGACAGTGGAATCGCCATCGGTTTTCAGATTTAAAAAATTAAGATGGTTATAAGATATACAAAACGTCCTTGCGTTGAGATCTCCTCTTAAAAATAAATGCTTCTTCCTCTGTTTAAAGATCCCCTTCTTCATAAAAATCAGATAGGTTCATCCACGGGTAGACTGAAGCAGAGAGGGAGCGGTCGCCCATTCTAGTTTGACACCGATAACCTTGACAAGAAAAAAAAAAACCGCTCAAGCAAAGACTGTTCCTGCCAGAAGTAATCCCGGCCTTTAGGCTCTTGCCGCTAATAGTGATGCATACCGTATTGTGGCATCTGGCTCCCTTCTTCGCAAAAGCCAAGACGTGTGGGTCAAGGAAATCAAGGAGGTACTACTGGCCCAGGGAAACGACGGTATTAAAGAAGGGGGTCAGCTGAGGAAGAGGCAGGCGGAGAAGAACAGACAGTCTGGTGACATCGGCGGCGCGAGAGGAAGCGGCAAATTGTCTCCGCGATTGTGGCCGTGTGGTTGATCCTGGAAAAGGATGCCAGAGAAGCTTGCCCGACCTGGACGGCTGTTGTAAGGAAGATCCTTCTGTGTATCTAATCCTTAATTATACAAGCAGTACTGGTTATAAAGAGCGTCGCGTCAAGCTGATCTACGAGTAATTAGAACCCACCTTGTTATTCAGAACCCTTGTTCACAAATATTGAGAGCTGAAAAGCGTCGTAACATTTGGTGTCAGAAGCTGGGAAACAGCTTAGTTTTGATTCTCGAAGACTACATTTTTGCGCATATTTAAAAATTAAACGGCAAAGGTAACCGAATCCTAAATTGAGAATGCAAGAAATTGATCAGAAACATCTTTAGTCTGATGGACCAGAAAATAGATGCGTTCAGAGAAGACGTCGTTGGCCAAGTTATTTCGCTTAAAGAAGGCATTACTCCATTGGAATCTCGATTGATCCGACTCGAGCATGATTGGAATTTCGTCCCTTCCGCCTTTTTTCATAGTTAGACTGAATGTATACCAAGCAAAATTCATAATCACTTTTCAAAAGCAACACCAACAACCTGTAACCAGCGTATTCAAAGATTGATGGGACACAAAACGAGTCCAGGTCATGAAGATACCGGCAAGACCATCACAACAAAAACTATCACGTCAGGAAATGTCGTAAGTGAACTGTCAGAATCTATGCTAGAAGATTCTTTCGTGATCCAAAAGTCTGCAGTGTCAACAGCAGGAAATGTCCGAAAGAGAATCAGTGTCCGCTCGATTGATCACAACAACCAAGGTGGGCGATATGAAGAAGGTTATTCCATAGTACCTTTACTAGAAGACATTGTTGAGTCTTCCACGTGTGCTAAAAATGTAACGGCCATACTAAGCAATATTGGGAAACGCGCTACGGATGAAGGATGAAGAGAAAGGGATAGATCTCGCAGGAAATGGTGGCATGGAGAAGAAAATTATATAGACCGGTTGTGTAGCAGAGGAGGGCGAGCTGATCGCCTCCGACAACGGCTGTGGTACGAGTGTTTTGAACCAAATCAAGCGGGAGGAAGGAGAGCGCCCTCTAGGTGATATACAGTGCGGAAATTCAACCCCTGCGGTCTTTTTTGTAATAGTCCATGAAAACAACAACGATCTTGGCGAGCTGCAATTCGACCGCGTGGCTGACTTCTGCGACGGTGCCAGACTGTCAGGGACTACAGCGGCGATCCAACTGGACGGAACGGAGCTGGGTGCTCTGTGGAAGTACGACAAGGCTAGATGGTCGAAGCCATCCGAAGTTGGAGCTGGCGACCCGAAAATTTCTACCGAAATTGGAAATATCACGGGGCCCGATGTTTCCAAAAGTTTTACAGAGTTCACAACCCAGTGCAAAGTCGGCAGGAAGAGACCCAGGTTTCGAGTACTTGGAAAGAGAAAGCTTCTAGAGAAAGAGAATCCGAAACCGAGAGAAGAAAGGAACTTCTTCCGACAACCTCTGCAAAACTGACAAAGTCGATTACGTGCTGGACTGCCACGATAAGGACAGCGTGGACAAGGGGGCGCATCCATTTTAAAAATTGCAGATCTACAGACCCGTCGTGGGAGGAAGCAGCGAAAGCGCGATACAAAAGATCACAAAGGAATGGAAATGAACAACACGGCTACAGAGTATTCACAAGCAAAAATCAAAATCTACAATGAAGGAATCGTATGCAGTGAAATATGGCCGCCATCATGTGTAGAACTACCGCCTTGTGTCGGACAGCAAGACAAATCAGTGTCGTCGAACTGATTGAGGGTGGAAAGAAAGCCCGAGTTAGGATGTGGTTATGCAAACAAGGGCTAACGCTAATCCTATACGCTTACCGGAGGGCTGACGAGCCTCATGTGGCCAGATACGTCAGATAGATCAAAGGGCAACCAGATGACAGGAGAAGAGCCTAGCCCTGTTTTAGGGGTAAACAGGAATTGAGGAAGGGGCATTGTGACATCTTGCTCTCCTCTTCACAAGAGTCAAGATGAGTTGGGTGGTATTCAAGGCACAGGAAGACGGCGGGATCAAAGAAGAGGCAAGAGGGGAAGAACGGACAATCGGGTGACATCAGCGATGCGAGAAGAAGAGGTAATTTGTCTCTGCGAGTGTGGTCGTGTGGATGATCCTGGAAGAGGGTGCCAGAGAAACTTGCCCGACCTGGACGGGAATCTGCTGTTGGCGAGAAAGATCCTTCTGGTGGCGGACATTGCTTCCTATATTGGTTCATGTGCAATTAGGTTTATGATTGTCGTTTGGCAACCTCTCAGGTCTTGGCGTAAGGTTTCATTCCGTGGGCTGTGTACCTTGTGTATTTTATTATCATACCTTTCTTTGTATCCTTCAAAATTTGGAAAGTTGATAGCTTTGTACAGAGGGATTAATCTTCGTGAATATGTTCCTCCTCTTAACAGTGGCCAGGTATCTGAGTCTCAAGGTACGAGAGCAAAGCCACAAAAATTCGCTGAGCTTGATGAAAACATTTCTGGGATCATCGGATAGCCATCTATTTTGCAGTAGGTTGACTTTCTTTTCTAGGAAGGCGGACCGCAATTCCACATTTTTTTCGTGAGCTCATTTTTAATTTTTTGGAGGGGAATTTGGATAGAGTTACTCCACATTTGGAGGATGTCGAATCCTCTGTTATGGAGGTGTATCAACCCCATAGTTATTCTACCTTTAATTAGGTATCCACCTGAAATAAGATAAGCTCCCTTCTTAAGTTATTTAGAATGTCGAAGTTTTGTGTTCTCCTCTAACGCCTTTCGGATGGTTGTCTTGCCTCCATTATTCTCTAAGATCAGGGGGCGAGGAAAATCCCACATTCCTAATATTCAAAAATTCTTATTCTGTGAAAAAAAGCTTGCAGATGGGACTACTGTTTGTTCAGGACATAGGAAATACCGCATCGTCATTCATCTCCTCCCACAATAATCATGTCATTGTTCTATCTGAAGAAATAATCCTTAATTTTCGTTTTTAATCGCTACCTTAAAGGTGTTTGCTAGCCTTGAAAACGGGATCTTTGGGTCTTCCCTTCTTTTTATTTACTCTGGTGTCTTGTCAATCGCTTTGGAGTCTATAACGCCTTTAGGTCTTAACTGAGTTCGGCATCGCGGGGTTCTTTCTTTGGATTAGCGCGCGCCATAATCGTCCTCAGATTTTTGAAAAACACATTTAGACGCACTTATATAGATCTAGCCCGCCGAAAAACAACAAATATCGCGGATGCTAATCCGTTCTCAATGTCGTAGGAATCCAGAAGTCTTTCTTCCAAGCTGGGCTCTCTTGTTTGCACTGATGGAGTTTTCCATAGGTCCTAGCAAGAGAAAATCTAGCTTGAGGAAAGATTTCTGGATTCCCACGGAGTAGCATCCGCACTTCGTGACGTTTTGTGACGGCTTAGGTCTACGCTCTAGCATTGCGTTCAAGCATCTCCGAAGAGCATCAAGATTTCTAGCCCCATATTTTATCTTTACAGATGGTTTCCAGAGACTCATTGAGAGTCGAGGGTGCTCTTCGATCGTCTTGGAATACCTAGGATTACTTTTCTTTTCCCTTATTCCTTGAATGAAAAATTTTCTCTTTCGAACGTGTTAGAAATCGGCGCCTTTTAATATTGGGTGGGTTCGGAGTCTTGTAGTTCGTGCGTAATTGAGTATTGGTCTATAATGACATCCAGTTTTTCAAGGGATCTTTTGGACCAATGGGCTAGAAAGTGCGTCAGACCACTTAGAGCATGTTATCCTTAACTTAAAATCTTGTGTTTTTGTTGTTTGCTTTTCATAATCCTGTTCAACACAGCATTAAGGATCACAAGTCCTTGAGGTCGTTTTGTGTTGTGGGACATATTGAAGCGGTGCAGCAAAGAAGATGGAGAGAATATGTGGGCAAGCCAAGAAAAGAAGGTATGCAGGGCCCCCCTCCACAAGGAACTGTTGATTGACAGATCCCAGAGGAGGGGGCGGGAGACAGACAGTCCAGCTGGTGCCGTAGTGAAGGAAGGAGCCGATATAGCGGTCGGCCTGAAGGGGGTTTGTGTGCCGAGAGGACATCGCGGTCTGGGGGAGAAGTCGTCTGGTGACAACGAGATCTGCGGCAGGAAGAAGACCGCGGAGAGTTACCTCCAGGGCGTGTGGATGATCCTGCAAGGTGGTGCCAAGAGAGACTGACATCGGAGCGACCTACAAGGCGGTGTAGTCCAAGCTGCACGTGTATAGTGTGGAGCGGAAAGCTTCACAAGAAGACATCCACGGCGCCAAGGATTCTTCTGATGGGGAGGTTGAAGGCAAGTCCCACTGTTGTATTCCTTCTGTTGAATGAGACACAATAAAGCGCTATAACTTTAGCTGCAATCCCTTCGAACTCAATGTGCATCTTTGTGGCATCCTGAGTAGACAAAATACACGAATAGCGTCTGGGTACGTCGTAACAATATCTTTAAAGATAGACTCTCGCGATTTCGAAGGAATTCAACGTGGTGGTTCTGATCGCACGTGCAGAAAATATCCAGGAAGCTTTGCCTTCATTTATTTCTGGCCATCGTTAAATAAGCCTTCAGCCTCCACCTTGAGCCATACCGTCCCGTGGTAGGCGCTGGTTGAGGTAACATTCTTTGATAGTGAGACTTCCATCGCAGTAACGACACAGTAGAAGCTTGCTTCAATAGGGTTTTAAAAGAGAAACATTAGTACATTATAAAGGACTGCGGCGAGTGATTATAAACAATACTTAGTTACACCGCATAAGTTTCTTTTTTTTTGAAAAATCAATATTTAGTTCAAAGAGAAGTTAGAAATAGTAAATATTTCTCTTTGAAATAAATATTGATTTTTCACAAAAAAAGAAACTTATGCGGTGTAACTTTAAGTATTGTTTATAATCACTCGCCGCAGTCCTTTATAATGTATTATAAGTTACTTTAAATATTATTTACGAACGGAGGAATACGTCCAGGGTAGCCTAGTGGACATGGCACCTGCCCGGTAAGCAGAAGGTTGTGGGTTCGATTCCCGCCCCTGGACACTTTTATTTTTCCGTTCGCCATTACTCTTCATATTTTCACCCTCTCATACTTCATTCAAAAAAGTTAGAAATAGTAAATATTTCTCTTTGAAATAAATATTGATTTTTCACAAAAAAAAAAAAGAAACTTATGCGGTGTAACTTTAAGTATTGTTTAGAAACATTAGTGTTTAATGGGTATTTCTTATGTGTGTAACATTGTTGTTTTAGGTTTAATTTAAAAATAGTGAGATACATAGGTTTAATCCGCCTTCCTTCCACCGCTATCTATATATGCCACAGCTTCTGTAGCTAAAGCTTGCACTCCGTGTCAGGAAGATTTGTCACGGCAAGCTGTTTTCCTCATATGAAAATTTATAAAATTAAGTTCTTCTAGCGAGGATTACAGGGAAGTGTTGTCGATTAAAGCTCTTCTGACTCTGTCTTCACGCGATGGTGGCATAGAGCTCGTGGGGATAACGTTGTACGCCTCCCTCTTTAATCCCCTACTGTTAAGGTTTCTTTGTCCTTAACGAATTAGAAACCGTATGGCGTTTACTTTAGAGGACTGTATAGGTTTTCAACTACCCAGGCGACACCCCAATGGTGATTCCAATGCCCAGGCGACACCCAATGGTAACGATAATGACTCAGCCAAAGAGAAAATAAAGCACTACTACTTACTACTCACAAACTCACACTTTATTAAAAAACTCAATTATATACAAAATAGTCAGCGGTCAATATATATACAATCTCATAGAACAATTAAATTAATAAACAAAATAATATCTTAGAAAACTCAACACCTACGATTTTCAGAATTTCCGCCTTAGTCAGCTATGATGTTTCCTTTCTTTTATCATAACCTTCGTGAGCGAACAGACGAAATGTAATTGAAATACAGATGCTGTGAAAGGTCAAGGTTTGGCAAGTCTTATAGGGGTTGGGAACCATTCATAAGTTCCCCATCTGTTCAGAGAGTCTATCCCTTTTTTCTTCCAAGACCTCTTAGAAAAATTGACTTTCGTTGAAAGGCATTTTGAAAAAGATTCTCCTTGTAGTAACCCGTTAGACAAATTTATTGGTCACTTTATTTCCTTAATCAGCTATTACCTACTTACAGTATATACGTATTATTAATTGAAAATAATTATGATTCTATTTACACATATTTTTCTCATATAACTTTGTGAAATTTCGAAATTCTTTCTCCCTATTTTTCTTCTCTTTTTCCTTGTATCTATTAGAGGAAATGTATATAAGAGAAAATATCTTAATAAAGGTATTGATTCATTGATAATCAGTTTTTTGTTCCCTTTATTCTGGAGGACAGTGTGCATTATTATGTCTTTAAAGACCCTTGGAATTTTATTTTGCATGGAAGACATTTAATAAGAGATCACATGGTGGTGGTGTCTTGTCCACAGGGAAAGGGGGGGGGGGGGGGGGGGGGGGGGGTGCCATTGCCCCGTTTGTCAGCCACATTTTAGAGTTCCCTGTAGGCCTTCACGGTTACCGTAGCGGCTCGGGGCTCACGAAGTACCCAGCGTTCTTCGCCCTTTACTTGTGCTGCTTCTCCCGCCTGCTACGTAGAGGAGGGGTTGGACTTTTGGGTAAGAAGATATTACATATAGTGCCGTAAAGAAGTCGGATAGATGTGGTCCACTTTAACGATCTCCTTAGCACACATTCTTCAAAATCCTTCCTGATGGCAAGCATTTCTGACTGGAACACAAGTACTTAATCTATCATTTTGGACAGGCAGAGACCCACAAGATTTCTTGAAGGTAGCAAAGGTGCAACATAGACGTTTGTCGGTCTTGAAAGACCTCTCGATGCCCTTCTCCAGGGTTCCGCGCCTATCTTAGAAAGTTATTGATCCTCCGGAGAAGAAAAGGTCGCCTACACTGATTCTGAAATTCCTATGTTTGGAGAACCTCATTCACCAGTCATGATATGCAGAAAGCGGATGAGGGAGAGCGAGCAGATCATCTGTACTAATGAACAACCATCAATTCTGAGTTCTCCCTTCGCTTCAAACCGTCTTAAGCATTGTTTAGTGGTCCTTTCTGCGGTATTCAACAGTAAACACCCTGATTCATACAGACGAATTGGCTCAAAGCAGGACAAGCGGATTTTCCGTCTTCATATATTCCGTATCCTCAGATTATCTTCCTAGCTTTCCTCGCTATATCAACAACGCAAATATCCCAGGTGAAGATTGGTTATGAACATTCCCATTACCTTGAGTTCCTTGCCATAGTTGATGATGTTCATCCTAATGTCTAGTCTATGCACTCAACCGTAATTAGTCTTCTACTTTGTGTGTGTTCTTAGATCTTTATATTTTAAACTTAAACCCTGAGACATGTTTAGATGGAATTTCAGTTTTAACTTGGTGGCTTATGTAAAGATGCTTAAAATGGTGTTTGAGACATCTTCTGCTTTTATTCTAAAATAATATTGTTGCGTTGTTGGTGGACAAAGAATAACTTCCGTGGGTACAAAGGATCTTTAGGACTTTATTCAAGCCTAATTAATAAAATAATTACAGAAAAGTACAAAATACAACAACGTCAACAAAGAAAACAGCAGTTACAAACTCACCAACTGCAGCACAGTGAAGGAAAGCAGGAGCAGAACAGGAGACAGAAGTTGGTAGAACCTTCTAGAATCTTCCACGAAGTACACCGGCGTCGGCGATAAGCAGCAGTCCGACCTCTTGAGACAGCAGCTTTCTTGGAGCACACCACGTAGCTTCGTTCTTCTTCTCTCCGGCATGAGTTCCTCATTCTATATACAGTTACGAGCGTCATGCGTTCTTAATTCTTCATCTCTTAATCATTTTTCATCTCTGTCACCGTTTGCTTTTTTTTTGAATGGCGCCCTCCTATTGGTTGGCTACGATCACGCCACCTTTGCCCCCCCTCCCCCCCCCCCCCCATCATGCCCCCCCACTCGCTATTTCGTCTTTGTAACTATTGTGTTGGAGCGGGTCGCTCCCTAAATAAATGCATATATTAGATAATAACCAAATGGAATCCTCTCTTTCTTTTTCCCAGTAAGAGACGCCTACGGAAGCCAACAGTACATAGACAGATAAAGCACATAGCCTATAGTTATTAACTAACATATGCATTTATTTAAGGCGCCAATTTATAATTGTAACATAGTATTTGAATCAAAACATTCAATCGGGTAAAACACGGCGTTGCCCGGGTCATTCGGCTAGTTTCTATATATTCCGGAGTAGATCTTTCCAGAAACGGTCATGGTTGGTCAGCCAATCAGAAAGCCGCCGGCACTAAGACTTACGCAATCGCTTTAGATTGGCCAATCAGTTGTTCTCCGATTTTTCTACATTTTTCTTGAACGTTCTGAAACATTCTATTCTGGAATGCGTCCTTTTTTTATTTCAACGTAACAATATCGTTTCAATTACATTATTTTATACTTAATAACAAATTTTACAATTTAATGTATA
>CP092875.1:32249397-32261299 GCA_030710605.1 Cordylochernes scorpioides
ACTTCCAAATACTTGATAAAAAATTCATATTGAATAAAGATGCTATTTATAATATCATTGTTTCTTCGTTATAGCCACAAAAGCTAGGTCGTTTAGATAAAAATCAAATAGCGAGCGTTGGTAAAATTTTTGAAATCTTCCTTTTTTTAATCCATAATGAATCTTTTTTTTTTTTTCGTTTCTTTCGTATTTCGTTTCTTTGAAGAGCCTTACTACAGTACAACTTGGAGAATTCATTCGAATATTTTTATCTTGGAACTTAGAATTTCCTATAAATAGAATTTCCATTTTTAATTCGAATTTTTGGATAATTCGATTTTTTTTTTATCCCTTGGGCTTCCAAATTTTCAAGTTCGACTGTATTTTCTTTTCACAGGTAAGAAATTTATCTTCCCATTTGTATCGATGGTCGTTGTGGCGAAACTTCTCCTTTGCCTCATCAAGTGCCTATAAATCTTTATCGCGAATAATTTCAGAATTGATCAATTATAATTTGCATTATTTCATCTTTTTGCATATTTTGATAGATATTTAGATTTGTCATTATAAATCTTTTCATAATATTAGTATAGGCTTGTAAAATTAAGTTAAGAAAATACATCTATTTGAACTAAACATTTTGGAAATCAAAAATTTTTAAATGATTTATAAGTCATTGTTATATCAAGTATAATCTCTATATTTATAACATAGAAAACCAAAGTTGACCAAGTGGCTTCCTGAGAAATCAAGAAATGGGTAGTTAAGGCCAAGATATGTTTAGTAAATATTGAAAAAGTTTAATGCTATGTAAATTTCACAATATTACAAATATTAATTTTTATTATATACAAATTATATGCATTAAGTACATATTGAAGTATTCTCTTAAAATTATCTGATGTCTATCAGTACTAGATGCGAAGCACCTAATGGATTTCTTTAAAGGAAGACAGTCTAGAGAACAACCTCGAGGGATACTATTTGAGATACACCCTTTTTGGAATAAATATCATTTTTAGTATTCGAGCTAAGAAAATATGGTAATTGTTTTTAGAATGCGGTCGGTTCAGGTCACGGCTTGAGTAAGTGATGGCAGCTAACGACGGCAATATAGAATAATTTATTTTATAACATATTTTCTATAATAGTGCGCAAAGTTGTGTACAAAATAAATAATTTTTGATTGCTTTATAAAAGTTTTAATATTTGTGTCAATTTTCCGGATTTACCTCAACGGCCTGTATAACACGAGACACCTCTTTGTACATATATTGATATGTTTAAAAATCTCTATATATCAACGGTATAAGAAATACACGGTAGCAAGAAACTCAGCAAAAGGCATTATTCTCCATTGACGGAGTTTTGGAGAAGCATCGTCATTGTTTGAAAATAGCTGTGTGACTCGTCAAGTAAACTGCTCTGATTTCACTGTCCGATTGTTTTTGGGAAGGTGGAGACAGACTAGTACACACACTAAGCTTAAGTACACTAGTATCGACGAGTAGAGGATCGCTGCATCGTGCGCCACAAGCACGTATAGATGGCCCGGTCGCCGTACAGGCTGATAAAGAGGTTGTAGAGTGTTCAAGAACCATATCAAGGCGCCTTGAAAATTAACTTCTGCGATATCAGCGCTAGAAGCATCTTCGTTTACAGTAATGCCAAGCCGATTATCTTTGAACGCCATTAAAATGCGATCAGTGATGTTTAGTTGTGAAGCCGCGCTTTGTGTTAGAGTCAGACTATCACCGTATCCAGATTTAAAGACTTCAGGCAATGGTCACAATTTCATCTTTGCTGTCGAACGCCACACTTCATAAATGTGGGTGGTATTGAGTGTCATCACCTGCGATAACCGGACCTTCCTTGTCTTACGAGCAACAAACAAGCCAGTGCTAACGTCCGTTGGCCTCGTGTTTTCTGATTTCTTTTGGCGCATCTGGAAGCCTAAGACTTTGCAGCATACTGCAAGGGTTTCGCTGGACATCGCAACATGATTTTCAGACTCCTCCGTGGCTTGTCCATTCCCGGGATCTGTCCCCCATTAAACATGTGTGAAACCAGCTGAACCCTCGTCCAAGAATTATAGACCCAAAGAAATATATTTTATTCACTGCTGTGTGCTTTTAAATTTGTGCTTTTAACACAAAATGTGTGCATCACTTACTAAATGTCACATTTTGGGAGGCTGTTGCACAGGTAAATCATCACTATGATGAATCTGGAACTTTATGGTTTGATTTATATGTAATACCTTTAGTTTTATCAAACAAAATAACAGTCTGAATAATGGTCTTTTGATTCCTTCTATATCATTGGAACCGCAAAAGACATATGCCCTTTACCTTTAATCCACCCTGTAATAGGCCAAGCACAAGCTTGACAACAATGATGAGGGGACCGAATCTTTTCACCCACTTTGCATTCAAAGTAAAGTTCATAGCACTTTTTTTGTGAGCGCTATAATGTTTCGCCTTTGAGCTTTAATGTAACAGAAAGTGTCTTGATTATTCACACGACACCTTGGGAAATTGGCACCGTCTTGTGTACAATTTCTATAAAAACAATTTTATAGAATAAGAAAAGGTAAATTAAACTATTCAGTGTTGCAAAATATATATAATGAATATAAATAATATGTTTCATATAATAAATCTTCCAACTCTGCTACAATGCTACTTAACAAATCGTTGGTTTACGCATCAACTTGTCCAAGCAAGAAAAAACCCGCAGCAAATCTATCATCATTACTAGCTAATGTAATTAGGTTTAAGCAAAAAGCTTATGTGTAACATTGTTTTCATTTATTACACACTGCCTTTTATCCTAATACGAAAAAATGTTGCCACTCAGAAACCTTGCATGATAGAAAAAAACACTAATAGCATATTTGGAATCCGCTCAAAAATCGCATTAATTGGCGTTGGCTGTAGATGGTTGCTAGGGTTGGTTGGAGATAACAATGGCTGGTTGAAGCTGGCAATCGTTGGTTGTAAATGGCCATGGTTTGTTGAAGAAGTCAATATTTGTTTGAAAATGGCCTGATTTGTTGAAGAAGTCAATATTTGTTTGAAAATGGCCTGATTTGTTGAAGAAGTCAATATTTGTTTGAAAATGGCCTGATTTGTTGAAGAAGTCAATATTTGTTTGAAAATGGCCTGATTTGTTGAAGAAGTCAATATTTGTTTGAAAATGGCCTGATTTGTTGAAGAAGTCAATATTTGTTTGAAAATGGCCTGATTTGTTGAAGAAGTCAATATTTGTTTGAAAATGGCCTGATTTGTTGAAGAAGTCAATATTTGTTTGAAAATGGCCATGGTTTGTTGAAGAAGTCAATATTTGTTTGAAAATGGCCTGATTTGTTGAAGAAGGTTATGATTTGTTGAAGGAGACTATAGTTGGTTGAAGATGGCAATATTTTGTCAATATAAAGGTTAAATGCGTCGCCTGTCGCCTTCTAGAAAATTCGAATTATGAGTTAACTTCCAATCTTCATCAATTTGCTTCTGTTGACTTTTTGTTGTTGTTAAAGAAGTCAAGAAATTATATCAAAGCTATGTCTATTATATATATTTTTTAATCAAATGTAAATGTGGCAGATACAGTAGATTGTTTAATAGGCCTTTCTATTTTTGATGGCAACTTTTATTATTAATAATCAGCCAGGCGCGTGATAGAAATATTTGCGCCTATTACAAAGGAAACAAAGCAATAAACAAATTAGAACTTAGAATTGAATATTTACAAATTTACATGTATTAATCGACAGAGTTCATAAAATTTATAGAGAACAAAGTGGCTGATGTAAGAGAGTTAAATCATTTAGATCAGGGAACAATCGATTTCTCACTTCTGTAAAGTTCGGACAGTCTTAGATAAGGTGAAGAGCAGTTTGTTGAGTTTCTCTGCAGGAACAATTTCGTTTTTTTTTTTTTTTTGTGGCATCTTGAAAATATACTGATTATTAAAAATTATTACTCGGACATTCCTGTCGAACAACAGTAACGATATTTGTGAAAATTAATTGATTTTTGGAAGGTTTCTTACTAAGTGTAGTCGTTTGGTAGTAAAACATTGAAAATATTTATTATTAACGCTTGAGTAAAATACAAAAAATATATATATGTGACATCTAAAAAAGAATTTGTTAATTTAATTCTATATTATTGCGAATTATTGAATATAAAGAACAATTATTTACAATATTTACATTGTTTTTAAGAACCAACTATTAAAAAAACGTATTAATTTAAAAGAAGACAATGGCGTTGTAAAAATAATGGTAAAAATGTTTATAATTAATAATGAGTAAAATAAAAATTGAAATATATAAATATATATTTATTTATCTATAACTTTTTATAAAGCTTAAGTATGTGATATTAGTTTTAAAAGCGGTTAGTAGATGGCGCCACATTACGCGGAAACGTTAGATGATGCATTATCTGATAAACAGTGGTAGTTGGTAAGTAAATTAGATTATTTGTGGATGTTATTAGATAATTCACTTGGATCAACATACATTTAGAGTCTCCGTCTTTTCTTAGTTCACTGATTGAGAGTTAACTGTTCCATTTTGTTAATATGTAAGGGTGGAGGTTGATCTTGTAGCGCTTAAACTCCATACTCCCCAACTTGTCAAATATGTGTGTGTTTACTGATTTTTGCTCAGACCATCAATTGAAAACAAAATATTTAAAGTTATGAACCATTGAGGCTGATCTTTTTAAAACATAATTATTATAAGTGTCTTTTTCTACAACTATGCCTAGACATGACCGCAATGCAAAGACTTGCAGTGGTTTGTCAGGTTGTGAGAGCATCAATTTTTACTACGGAGGACTGATAATACAAAAAAAAAGTTGTTTACGTCTCCTAAAGACTCCGCTCGAAACTGCTATGAATATTCTCGTTAAGATATTAAACTTATATTTGCTCTTCTAAGTGGGTAAAAGCAACGTATCAACAACGTGCATCAACCCATGTTATTGGAACTTGGAGCTCCACTCTTGTAACGAAATGTGAGCAGATTTTTTCATGGTCATTTCCTGGAAGTGTGACTACCGGTGTAGGGAATGTGACGTCTCACCTAAATGTCTATACACAACTGAGCAAGAACATTGGTACCAAACCTTTCAATTTGATTGATTATTTTCACTTTAATTACGAATTTAAACGTACACAACGCGTGTAATATAAAATCAATCAACAACGATAATCATCAACAACAACAACAAAAAACCTTTATTAAGACACTATTGTCTTACAAGGGGATTCCCCATAACGGTTATATATGTACATGAGTGAGGAGGAAAAGCAATTTAGAGGGGAGGGGTAGCAATCAGCCGTTGTTTGTGGAGTTGAGCACTTCTTCTCTCATTTTATCAATCGCCTTGAAATATTTAAAATATTTATAAACAAATGTTTTATCCAGCAGGAGAGTAGTGAAGATTTTATATACATGTTGTTCATTATAGTGTGTTTGCCCCGAAATTTCGCGAATTTCCAGTCTCTTTTCATGTAGGAATGGGCAATGGAATAGATAGTGGACCAAATTGTCTTGGAATCAACAACGATAATCTATAAATAATATTGTGACTTTATAGAAGAACACAAACATGAATCTACAACGATGAAAATATAAATTGTAATTCTACAAAGACCTCCACTCTGTGGCAAAGAACTCTCGCAGTCCATCGGTGGCGAGTCTTTCCCGCGGTGGGCGCCACCAATGAAGACTTTGTATATATTTATATATTGTTGCATCATGGTTAATTCGCCTATTTTAAGATTATTTATAATATTATTTTCCATATAGATGGAAATTTTGCCGGGAGTAATTTGATCTAAAGAGACAAGGGTCGCCTCTCCCGTCAAAATAGACGTCTAAGATATACGTCAATAGATGGCGTCTGGTTTTAGACGTCTATTTTGACGGGAGAGGCGACCCTTGTCTCTTTATTTTCCATATATTTCAAATTTAAATAATATATTTATATTTATTTTATAAAACACACAGAATATTATTGTGAAATATTATGTACTATAAAATAATTTTTATTTTGATTCACTGAATACCCAACCTGCTAGTCCAAATTATCGTTGGCGAAGAGAAGGTGATATCATATTTGAGTCGAACTCTAAGTAAATCTGAGCAAAATTATTCAACCACCGAAAAAGAATGTTTGGCTGTGGTGTGGGCGATATCAAAATTACGACCCTACTTATATGGAAGACACTTCAAGATAATTACAGACCATCACGCATTGTGCTGGCTGAAAATCTTAAAGATCCAACAGGTAGACTTGCAAGATGGGCACTGAAAATTCAGGAATACAATTTTGACATAATACACAAATCGGGTAAAAAACATTTGGATGCTGATGGCTTATCTAGAGGACCCCTACCTGAAACGGATTGGGTCGAAGATTATGAACGACTATTTTTGAATCAGATAATAAATGAAGAGGATGAATTTATAGAAAATGTTAAGAAAAGCCTTAAAGGAAGCAAACGAGCAATCACACAGAATTTTAAGAGGAAAATGGATGTCTATATAAGAAGAACCCAAACCCTGAAGGCAGAGCATGGTTGCTGGTAGTGCCGAAGAAGGGAAGGAAAGAAATCATGAGTGAATTCCACAACCAAATGCTGAATGGCCATCTGGGCGTCGCCAGAACCACATACCGTTTGAAGAATAAATACTATTGGCCTTCCATGCTGAAAGATGTTTCCGAATTTGTAAAGACGTGCCATCTTTGCCAAAGTCGGAAAGGTTCAAATCAGTTGTCATCTGGACTTTTGCAACCTATTCCCCCAGATAACTACCCTTTTGAAAGAATCGAGATTGACTTTGTTGGCCCCTTGCCATCAACGAAAAGAAGAAGGAAATGGATAATTGTGTTGACGGATTATTATACCAAGTATGCTGAAACAAAGGCAGTACCAGAAGCGACAGTGAAAGAAGTCTCTACATTTTTAATCGAACATTTTTTTTACGTCACGGGGCCCTAAGGTTTCTTATTAGCGACAGAAGTTCACAGTTCACTAGCAATTTGATGAAGGAGGTCATGAAAATATGCACAGTTAAACACTGCTTCACGACGAGCTACCACCCCCAGACTAACGGACTAACGTAACGGCTAAATAGAACTCTAATCAAAATTATTAGCATGTATGTAAATACAGACCAGAAGAACTGGGACGAAATCCTCACTTTCATCACACACGCGTACAATACCACGATTCAAGAAACCACAGGCTACTCTCCATTTTTCCTGTTGTTTGGGAGGGAACCCATGTCCCTTTTAGACGACGAGAATATCCCAACTGACAGTAACATGGACGATTACGACGAATATATAGAAAATTACTTAGATAAAATAGCAAGGAAGAGACAGGTAGTCATTAGCAACACAGAGAAAACTCAGGAAAGAATGAAAAGAAACTATGACAAAAAACACAATGAGAGAATCTATGAACCGGGACATTTAGTGGCAGTTTGGACAACAGTCAGGAAATCGGAAAATGTGAAAAACTATTGAGAAATAATTTTGGCCCATATCAAATATTAAATAAGTTGTCTGACGTGAATTACCTAATAGAACCGAAAGATAATCCTGGCCAAGACCCGTTTATTGTCCATGTCTCGAGATTCAAACCCTATTTTGAAAGAATTGATGAGGTCACTCACGAGGACGTGACGACCTCTGGAGAGGGGGAAGTGTTGCATCATGGTTAATGCGCCTATTTTAAAAATTATTTATAATATTATTTTCCATATATATTTCAAATTTAAATTTTATATTTATTTATTTTATAAAACAGAATATTATTATGAAAATATTATGTATTATAAAATAATTTGTATTTTAATACACTGAATACCCAACCTGCTTTAAACTTTGATGCGATAAATAGAGAGATATCTTAGGTGTTACCTAGAAATATAGTTATTTTATTATTGACTGGTTTAACCTTGTAGGATGGTTGAGACACGTTCTGGAAAGATGCGAGACGTGTCTGAGGAGGAGTAGGCCCGGTCAGTTCGCCAATGCGCCATCCCAGCCATCTTGTAGGAGCCAGGAGCTCAGGCGGCCGCAGGAAACGGCAGTCGCCCACGACTCGAAGAGCCTGGAGGAGTGCTGGTTGTAGGATCCGGTGGTTCAGCTCTAGGATCTCCGCGGCAGCTTCGAAGAGGTGAAGACTCCGACGACGCCGCGGGGGAAGACGTGTCTGAGGAGAGAATCAAGACTGAAGAATCTGCCAAACCGCAGCCTGGTGTAAAATATATGTATATTTATCAATTATTTTTATCTTTTTATATATATTTATTCATATATTTTTCAATATATAGTCTTATTTATTCATATTTATATTTCATCTGTATTTAACCTTATATAATCTTATATGGACATTGTAATAAATCAGTTTCAATCTCAATTTTTCTCTTTAAACCTTTATGTTCCTACCCACACAATGATTATCATGGCTCGAACCTGGGTATTTGGGAGAGATGCTAAAAAGAGTAAAACATTGATTTTTTCAAAATGTGGACCTGTATAAATCAACTCAGAATGCATGGACAGATTTAAAAGGACAAATATTTTAAATTAAATTAATCTCGGTAGATCCCTATAATCCCAAATATGTAAATAAAGACTGACTTACTTCGGAGACATAATGAGAGTAAATGGTTTAGAAAAGATGTTGATGTTGGGGAAAATTGAAGAACGACCTGCAATGAGCTGGCTAGAAAGAGCCAAGAAAACTACGTGAAGGTCACAAGATGAGGTATGAGTGATGGCCACTAACAGATCAAAATAGAGAATATTTGTCCATATAATCAACAAAAGTCGAGCTCGACTTGATGGACGCTAACAACAAACTAAAGTTTGTAGAGAGAATCTTCCATGAGAAACTCCAGGACCTGCACATTGTACAACAGGGAAAAATATTGTTAGGTAGAAAGAAAAGCACATTCCAGAATGGAGAGAGAATATTCTATAACATTTAAGAATAATGTAGAAAAAGTGGAAGACAACTGATTGGCCAATCTATAGCGATTGCGCAATGCTCGGTGCTGGCGGCTTTCTGATTGGTTAACCAACCATGACCGTTCTGGAAAAATCTACTCCGGGATATATAGGGATGAGAAACTCATGCCGGTGAGAAGAAAGATAAGAAGTGAGGTCGAAGAACGAAGCTACGTGGTGTACTCCAAGCAAGCTGCTGTCTTAAGAGGTCGGACTGCTGCTTACCGCCGACGCCGGTGTACTTCCTGGAAGATTCTAGAAGGTTCTACGAACTTCTGTCTCCTATATCAAATAAATCTCACTAAATCTCTCTCTCTCAATCAATTAATTAAATCAATGAAATCAAACTTCTGTCTCCTGTTCTGCTCCTGCTTTCCCTCACCGTGCTGCCGTTGGTGAGTTTGTAACTGCTGTTTTCTTTATTGTTGTTTTATTTTTGGACTCTTCTGTAATTATTTTATCGATTAGGCTTAAATAAAGTCCTAAAGATCCTTTGTACCCACGGAAGTCATTCTTTGTCAACCACAACGCAACAATATTTTCCCTTATCTGAAAGGTACTCTGCCCATGGTAAGTCTCTTCACCGGACAAGATGAACTTGTTAGCTACTATGATAGTGATCAGTCTCGTGACGTTGACTCCAGAAACAGTACGATTGGTTGATGATGAACGGAGATTTCTCGGAAAATTCAACGACAACCAATTATCGCACTTTCAACAGCCAGAAGTGAATACTGCGAAATCATAAAAAGGAAGGTGATGAAGCTGTCATTAGCTTCAAAATAGAGGTTACCGATTGTGATAGAATAACAGGTTCAAAGATGACTGAGAACGACCCCTCTTCTTATCAGGAAGCTATAGAAAGTCTAGAAGCTACACGATGACTTGCAGCAATAAAAGAAGAAATGGGATCTTTGAGAAATCACAACATGTGTGAATTTGGAGAACTGCCAAAGGATGTCACTCCCCTTCCATGAAGATGGGTTCTACACAAAAACTAATGCCTCAAAAGAAATCACTAGATACAAGGCGCGTTTAGTTTAAAGGGTTGGTCAGCCGAAAGTATTGGTTTTGATTACATTTATACCCCACGCTCAGGTTTTGAGACCATAAGACTTTTGACCGTAATTGCAAGTAAGAAAGGCTGGCATTTCGACCAATTTGATGTTTAAAATTCTTATTTGCATGGGAACATGATCAATTATTTATATGGAGTACCGGAAGGTGTTGTTAAACCAGAGGAAGGATACCTAAATTGTAGGCTAAAGAAATCAATTTATGGACTCAGAGTAGAAAATGTTAAAATGAGTTCCTAAATGACAAACTTCGGGAAAAAGGATTCAGGATAAATTCGATTGACCCATGCGTTTATGAAGAACTTGAACGCTAAGAAGAAAGAGTAATTCTCTCTGTGTATGTAGACGATATTTTTACCATCTTATAAAATGAGTCAATAAGAGAAAAGGGCAAGACACTTCTAGAGGAAATGTTTGACGTGAAGTATCTTGGACCGATCTCTTTCTACTCGGCGTCAAATTTACGCAACATCAAGATAGAAGCCCCACTTGCCCGGTGAACCTACTTTGATAAATTTGAACGCTTCAGGCTAAAATATATGAGAAGTATATCACCACAGATGGAGGTAAATGTTGATCTTGATGACACTATTGATGTAATTAAAGAGAACCTAACCTATCGAGAACTGATAGGAGGGCTATCATTCGTGGCACAGAGAACAAGACCAGATATAGCATACGCTGTTGGACGACTGGCTCAGTATTGTAACACATTTACAACGAAGCATTGTAATGCAGCAAAGAAAGTATTGCGATACCTTGAAGGAACGAAATATTCTACATCGCATACAGGCCAACAGGAGAGCAACTTGAGGCATTTTCGAATGCAGATTGGGCATCGAATGTTCAAGATAGGAGGAGTACATCTGGCTATGTGATTATGTTACCAGGAACTCCCATAATCTGGAAGTGTAAAACAAGGTGACAATTAGAGTATGTACCGCCTAACAAGCGGGTAAACGACAGTGAGAGAAATCACATAGGTGAGAGACCTGATAAGGCAATTGAAATTTGGACATTTTATCGCAGACTCAACTGTCATTTGTTGTGATAGCCAGGCTATCGCCACTGGGAGGAACACTGCTGATCTGTCCACAGTCCTCTGCCCTGAGTCCTCCATGATACACATCGGCAAGAAATGATTTGTCGGATCCAGCCAGCTGAAGGCCAGCGAGTTAGATCCGAGGAAGGACTAATGATGCACTAGCGGCCGCCGATGTACTATAAAATTTTAATGGCAATTCAGAAATTGGTCCGTTCCTGACCACTCTGACCAACCAGAAGTCTCAATATTTGTCAACTTGAATTGTCATCAGGTTCGAATAAGTGTAAAATATTTCAGACTTCTAGGTGTTCTGTAAGTATAATAAAATTGATGACAAGATTTGAGGACAGACAGACATAAAGCAAATTAAAAAAGCCATTTGAAACCCGTTATCACTAGAGGATTTAGGCCTTAAATAAACGCAAGTCTGCTCGCAGCGGATTGGTCAATTCCTCGTACGCAGCGGGAAGTGACGAAAGAAAAATTCTAACTGAAATATGTATCTTAACTTTTGGTTTGAGAACCCTAAATTATTGAATTATATTACAAATTTGCAGACACACACAATGGTCTATTCTTGAGGGATAAGTTGTACATATTTAATTTTTAGATTATATATAATTATTCAATTTATTATAATTTTAGTTAAAAGTAACAAAAGATTAATTAAGAAAGGGGAACTATATTTTGATGCACTAGCGCGCCATCTGTTATCAAAATTCGAAACTATTTTAAAGGCGTAAGATTCTTTTTGAAATTAA
>CP092875.1:32261399-32328337 GCA_030710605.1 Cordylochernes scorpioides
TCAATTGCCTTATCAGGTCTCTCACCTATGTGATTTCTCTCACTGTCGTTTACATGCTTGTTAGGCGGTACATATACTAATTGTAACCTTGCTTTACACTTCCAGATTATGGGAGTTCCTGGTAACATAATCACATAGCCAGATGTGCTCCTCCTATCTTGAACATTCGATGCCCAATCTGCATTCGAAAATGCCTCAAGTTGCTCTCCTGTTGGCCTGTATGTGATGTAGAATATTTCGTTCCTCGCAATACTTTCTTTGCTGCATTACAATGCTTCGTTGTAAATTTGTTACAATACTGAGCCAGTCGTCCAACAGCATATGCTATATCTGGTCTTGTTCTCTGTGCCAAGAATGATAGCCCTCCTATCAGTTCTCGATAGGGTAGGTTCTCTTCAATTACATCAATAGTGTCATCAAGATCAACATTTACCTCCATCTGTGGTGATATACTTCTCATATATTTTAGCCTGAAGCGTTCAAATTTATCAAAGTAGGTTCCCCGGGCAAGTGTAAGGCTTCTATCTTGATGTTGCGTAAATTTGACGCCGAGTAGAAAGAGATCGGTCCAAGATACTTCACGTCAAAGATTTCCTCTAGAAGTGTCTTGCCCTTTTCTCTTATTGATTCATTTTATAAGATGGTAAAAATATCGTCTACATACACAGAGAGAATTACTCTTTCTTCTTAGCGTTCAAGTTCTTAATAAACGCATAGGTCAATCGAATTTATCCTGAATCCTTTTTCCTGAAGTTTGTCATTTAGGAACTCATTTTAACATTTTCTACTCTGAGTTCATAAATTGATTTCTTTACCCACAATATAGGTATCCTTCCTCTGGTTTAACAACACCTTCCGGTACTCCATATAAATAATTTGATCATGTCCCATGCAAATAAGCATGGTCGAAATGCCAGCCTTTCTTACTTGCAATTACGGTCAAAAGTCTTATGGTCTCAAAACCTGAGCGTGGGGTATAAATGTAATCAAAACCAAGTCCTTTCGGCTGACCAAAACCCTTTAAACTAAACGCGCCTTGTATCTAGAGATTTCTTTTGAGGCATTAGTTTTTGTGTAGAACCCATTTTCATGGAAGGGGAGTGACATCCTTTGGCAGTTCTCCAAATTCTCACATGTTGTGCTTTCTCAAAGATCCCATTTCTTTTTTTATTGCTGCAAGTCATCGTGTAGCTTCTAGACTTTCTATAGCTTCCTGATAAAAAAAAGGGGTCGTTCTCAGTCATCTTTGAACCTGTTATTCTATCACAATCGGTTACCTCTATTTTGAAGCTAATGACAGCTTCATCACCTTCCTTTTTATGATGTCGCAGTATTCACTTCTGATTGTTGAAAGTGCGATAATTGGTTGTCGTTGATTTTTCCGAGAAATCTCCGTTCATCATCAACCAGTCGTACTGTTTCTGGAGTCAACGTCACGAGACTGATCACTATCATAGTAGCTAACAAGTTCATCTTGTCCGGTGAAGAGACTTACCATGGGCAGAGTACCTTTCAGATAAGGGAAAATATTGTTGCGTTGTTGGTTGACAAAGAATGACTTCCGTGGGTACAAAGGATCTTTAGGACTTTATTTAAGCCTAATCGATAAAATAATTACAGAAGAGTCCAAAAATAAAACAACAATAAAGAAAACAGCAGTTACAAACTCACTAACGGCAGCACGGTGAGGGAAAGCAGGAGCAGAACAGGAGACAGAAGTTCGTAGAACCTTCTAGAATCTTCCAGGAAGTACACCGGCGTCGGCGGTAAGCAGCAGTTCGACCTCTTGAGATAGCAGCTTGCTTGGAGTACACCACGTAGCTTCGTTCTTCGACCTCACTTCTTATATTTCTTCTCCCCGGCATGAGTTTCTCATCCCTATATATCCCGGAGTAGATCTTTCCAGAGCGGTCATGGTTGGTTAACCAATCAGAAAGCCAGCACCGAGCATGTCCCGAACAGTCCATTGTTCTGGAACAGTACCCCTGAAGGGTGCTAACCAGTTGTAGTGCACCACTTTGGGTTTAGACGTCGGGGTCTTCTGAATCCGAAAGATGACATCATTGAGACACTTGATGATCGTGTAAGGTCCTTCCCACTAGTACTGAAGTTTAGGAGAAAGTCCTTTCTTCCGTTGAGGATTATGGAGCCAAACCATTTCACCCTCTTTGAAAGTATTGTTGGAAGTCTTGACTTTGCACCTGTCTTTCATTTTCTCACTGGAAAGGTGAATATTTTCTCTTGCCCACTGGTGAATGGTCAGCATCCTTTCAAATGGGACACCTACATTGTAGATCTTCAACTTTCCTCTGGATCTTGTTGTCGGTCCCCTTCTCACTGAACATTGTGTACAGTTCCTGCACCATTTTCCGACATCAGCTCGACTTTCTGGCCAACAAAATCTTTCTCTAATTTTGGCCAATGTTTTTCTGATGCCGAAGTGACCTCCCGTGGGACTGCTATGCATCTCCTGGAGAGCCAAAGGTACATAAGATCTGGGTAACACCAACTTCCAGGATTCATGCTTTCCATCCTCGCTCTCCCATTTCCTGTATAAGACTCCATCTCGCAGGGTCAAAGAATTCCAGAGGGACCAGAGACTACATCTTCCCAGGATGGTCTTTCATCTGATTCCTTCCAATTTATCACTGGCAAGAGATCTCGGTCTTCACGTTGAGCTTTTTTAAAGCTTGGCCAGTCCAGTGTTGCTCTTCCACTTCATCGCTTTCTTGCACTGTAACTTGCCTTACGCAAAATCTCTCTTCAGCACGAGCACAATGTCCACTTTGTGGAACACACGGCCTTCTTGATAAGGCATCAGCATTATCGTTCTGTGTCCCGTGGTTCTCTTAGGGGCCGTGGCGGTTTTAAAAGTTTACGGACAGTGTCTTCTCATGTGGCCATATTGTCCACATCTCCAGCAGTCGGTATCACTGCGTGGTTTTACTTTTCGGGGGCAAGTTGGAGAAATGTGATCAAGGGCTCCACAAGTCCAGCAGCGACCCCTTTTTATTTCAGGCTTATCCTTAGAGTTATCTGGACAGTTTTTCCTTATGTGGCCATCTTGTCCGCATTTCCAGCAACCTGTATCACTGCGCTGTTTTACTTTTCGGGGGCAAGTTGGAGACATGTGATCACGGGCTCGACAGGTCCAGAAGCGACCCTTTTTTCTTTCTGGATTATCCAATTTAACTTGTCTAGCCACGCGGTAACTTTCTATTGTGGCTTGTTGGGCAGCTTCATACTTCATGGCTTGGACAAGGGTTTCTTGAAGAGTAGTCGCACTTGATAGTCTGGCAAACTTCTGGGGTTCAGGGTCTCCGATGGCATCAATAAACTGATGTTGGGTCATAAAATCTTGTATTTCAGTAGGGAATGTTGGATAGGCTAATCTTGCCAGGCGTCGGATGTTGTGAGCCAAATCCTGAAAACTTTCTTTCTTATCTTGTAGTCTATTCTTGAACTTCACCACATGAAGTTGTTGGTAATGTTCTTCTCCATAACGGGACTCCAACGCATCAATCAGGGCGTTGAAGTCTAGACGAAGTTGTTCCGGAGTCATCTGAAGAACTTCCACAGCAGGGCAACGAAGTGCAGAAGCCAAGAAGCTTGCTTTATCTCATCCGTTCGCTTGGGCAACCACATTGAACTGGGTTTTGAAGGAGGTCTATGATGATTGTCCATCAAAGGTAGGAACTTTGACAAAAGGCCTACCCGAATTGTTATTTTCTTGCTGGAAACCCGGAGTTCTTGGATGGCCCATTTCCACAGCAGCAAGTCTCTGTTTTAAAGAAACCATCTCTTCTTTCATTTCTTCTTTTACACAGGGGATTTCATCTTCGAAGTATTTAAACTTATGCCCCAAACTTTCTTTTAGCTCTTGATGTTGAGCTTGAAGAGCTTCACGAGTTTCTTGGTTTTGAGCTTCAATAGCTTCACGATTTTCTCGGTTTTGAGCTTGAATAGCCTTGCGAGTTTCTTGATTTTGAGCTTACAAAGCCTGGTTTTGAGCTCGCATAGCCTGGTTTTGAGCTTGAATCGCTTTCAATATTTCTTCTATTTTTCTGGTAAGTACCATAAATTATTCAAGCTTCACCAAAAGATTCCACTTCTGACACCAAATTGTTGCGTTGTTGGTTGACAAAGAATGACTTCTGTGGGTACAAAGGATCTTTAGGACTTCATTTAAGCCTAATCGATAAAATAATTACAGAAGAGTCCAAAAATAAAACAACAATAAAGAAAACAGCAGTTACAAACTCACCAACTGCAGCACGGTGAGGGAAAGCAGGAGCAGAACAGGAGACAGAAGTTCGTTGAACCTTCTAGAATCTTCCAAGAAGTACACCGGCGTCGGCGGTAAGCAGCAATCCGACCTCTTGAGACAGCAGCTTGCTTGGAGTACACCACGTAGCTTCGTTCTTCAACTTCACTTCTTATCTTTCTTCTCCCCGGCATGAGTTTCTCATCCCTATATATCCCGGAGTAGATCTTTCCAGAACGGTCATGGTTGGTTAACCAATCAGAAGGCCGCCAGTACCGAGCATTGCGCAATCGCTATAGATTGGCCAATCAGTTGTCTTCCACTTTTTCTACATTATTCTTAAATGTTCTAGAATATTCTCTCTCCATTCTGGAATGTGCTTTTCTTTCTACCTAACAATATTATTCCCTGTTGTACAATGTGCGGGTCCTGGATTTTCTCATGGGAGGTTCTCTCTACAAACTTTAGTTTGTTGTTAGCGTCCATCAAGTCGGGCTTGACTTTTGTTGATTATATGGACAAATATTCTCTATTTGGATCTGTTAGTGGCCATCACTCACACCTCATCTTGTGACCTTCACGTAGTTTTCTTGACTCTTTCTAGCCAGCTCATTGCAGGTCGTTCTTCGATTTCCCCCAACATCAACATCTTTTCTAAACCATTTACTCTTATTATGTCTCCGAAGTAAGTCAGTCTTTGTTTACATATTTGGGATTATAGGAATCTACCGAGATTAATTTAATTAAAAATATTTGTCCTTTTAAATCTGTCCATGGCATTCCGAGTAGATTTATACAGGTCCACATTTTGAAAAAATCAATGTTTTACTCTTTTTAGCATCTCTCCCAAATACCCAGGTTCGAGCCATGATAATTATTGTGTGGGTAGGAATATAAAGGTTTAAAGAGAGAGAGGAAGATTGAGATTGAAACTGATTTATTACAATATCCATATAAGATTATATAAGGTTAAATACAGATAAAATATAAATATGAATAAATAAGACTATATAATGAAAAATATATGAATAAATAGATATAAAAAGATAAAAATAATTGATAAATATACATATATTTTACACCAGGCTGCGGTTTGGCAGATTCTTCAGTCTTGATTCTCTCCTCAGACACGTCTTCCCCCGCGGCGTCGTCGGAGTCTTCACCTCTTCGCGGAGATCCTAGAGCTGAACCACCGGATCCTACAACCAGCACTCCTCCAGGCTCTTCGAGTCGTGGGCGACTGCCGTTTCCTGTGGCCCCCTGAGCTCCTGGCTCCTGGCTCCTACAAGATGGCTGGGATGGCGCATTGGCGAACTGACCGGGCCTACTCCTCCTCAGACACGTCTCGCATCTTTCCAGAACGTGTCTCAACCATCCTACAAGGTTACACCAGTCAATAATAAAATAACTATATATTTAGGTAACACCTAAATATCTCTCTATTTATCGCATCAAAGTTTAAAGCAGGTTGGGTATTCAGTGTATCAAAATACAAATTATTTTATAGTACATAATATTTCATAATAATATTCTGTTTTATAAAATAAATAAATATAAAATTTAAATTTGAAATATATGGAAAATAATATTATAAATAATTTTAAAAATAGGCGCATTAACCATGATGCAACACTTCCCCCTCTCCAGAGGTCGTCACGTCCTCGTGAATGACCTCATCAATTCTTTCAAAATAGGGTTTGAATCTCGAGACATGGACAATAAACGGGTCTTGGCCAGGATTATCTTTCGGTTCTATTAAGTAATTCACGTCAGACAACTTATTTAATATTTGATATGGGCCAAAATATTTTCTCAATAGTTTTTCACATTTTCCGATTTTCCTGACTGTTGTCCAAACTGCCACTAAATGTCCCGGTTCATAGATTCTCTCATTGTGTTTTTTGTCATAGTTTCTTTTCATTCTTTCCTGAGTTTTCTCTGTGTTGTTAATGACTACCTGTCTCGTCCTTGCTATTTTATCTAAGTAATTTTCTATATATTCGCCGTAATCGTCCATGTTACTGTCAGTTGGAATATTCTCGTCGTCTAAAAGGGACATGGGTTCCCTCCCAAACAACAGGAAAAATGGAGAGTAGCCTGTGGTTTCTTGAAACGTGTTTTTGTACGCATGGGTTATGAAAGGGAGGATTTCGTCTCAGTTCTTCTGGTCTGTATTTACATACATGCTAATCATTTTGATTATAGAGTTCTATTTAGCCGTTACGTTAGTCCGTTCGTCTGGGGGTGGTAGCTCGTCGTGAAGCAGTGTGCACATTTTCATGACCTCCTTCATCAAATTGCTAGTGAACTGTGAACTTCTGTCGCTAATAAGAAAACTTAGGGCCCCGTGACGTAAAACATTTGTTCGATTAAAAATGTAGAGACTTCTCTCACTGTTGCTTCTGATACTGGCTTTGTTTCAGCATACTTGGTATAATAATCAGTCAACACAATTATCCACTTCCTTCTTCTTTTCGTTGATGGCAAGGGGCCAACAAAGGCAATCCCAATTCTTTCAAAAGGGTAGTTATCTGGGGGAATAGGTTGTAAAAGTCCAGAAGGCGACTGATTTGAACCTTTCCGACTTTGGCAAAGATGGCACGTCTTTACGAATTCTGAAACATCTTTCAGCATGGAAGGCCAATAGTATTTATTCTTCAAACGGTATGTGGTTCTGGCGACGCCCAGATGGCCATTCAGCATTTGGTTGTGGAATTCACTCATGATTTCTTTCCTTCTCTTCTTCGGCACTACCAGCAACCATGCTCTGCCTTCAGGGTTTGGGTTCTTCTTATATAGACATCCATTTTCCTCTTTAAAATTCTGTGTGATTGCTCGTTTGCTTCCTTTAAGGCTTTTCTTAACATTTTCTATGAATTCATCCTCTTCGTTTATTATCTGATTCAAAAATAGTCGTTCATAATCTTCGACCCAATTCGTTTCAGGTAGGGGTCCTCTAGATAAGCCATCAGCATCCAAATTTTTTTTACCCGATTTGTGTATTATGTCAAAATTGTATTCCTGAATTTTCAGTGCCCATCTTGCAAGTCTACCTGTTGGATCTTTAAGATTTTTCAGCCAGCACAATGCGTGATGGTCTGTAATTATCTTGAAGTGTCTTCCATATAGGTAGGGTCGTAATTTTGATATCGCCCACCTACAGCCAAACATTCTTTTTCGGTGTTTGAATAATTTTGCTCAGATTTACTTAGAGTTCGACTCAAATATGATATCACTTTCTCTTCGCCATCGATAATTTGGACTAGCAGGTTGGGTATTCAGTGTATCAAAATAAAAAAATATTTTATAGTACATAACATTTCACAATAATATTCTGTTTTATAAAAATAAATAAATATATAATTTAAATTTGAAATATATGGAAAATAAAGAGACAAGGGTCGCCTCTCCCGTCAAAATAGACGTCTAAAACCAGACGCCATCTATTGACGTCTATTGACGTATATCTTAGACGTCTATTTTGACGGGAGAGGCGACCCTTGTCTCTTTAGATCAAATTCCTCCCGACAAAATTTCCATCTATATGGAAAATAATATAAATAATCTTTAAAATAGGCGCATTAACCATGATGCAACAATATATAAAATATATACAAGGTCTTCATTGGAGGCGCCCACCGCGGGAAAGACTCCGCCACCGATGGACTGCGAGAGTTCTTTGCCACAGAGTGGAGGTCTTTGTAGAATTACAATTTATATTTTCATCGTTGAAGCAAAAATGTTTATAAAGAAAAGGTATGACGTTGTAGATTCATGTTTGTGTTCTTCTATAAAGTCACAATATTATTTATAGATTATCGTTGTTGATTGATTTTATATTACACGCGTTGTGTACGTTTCAATTCGTAATTAAAGTGAAAATAATCAATCAAATTGAAAGGTTTGGTACCAATGTTCTTGCTCAGTTGTGTATAGACATTTAGGTGAGACGTCACATTCCCTACACCGGAAGACACACTTCCAGGAAATGACCATGAAAAAATCTGCTCACATTTCGTTACAAGACTGGAGCTCCAAATCAAACTTCCAATAACATGGGTTGATGCACGTTGTTGATACGTTGCTTTTACCACTTAGAAGAGCAAATATAAGTTTAATATCTTTACGAGAGAATATTCATAGCAGTTTCGAGCGGAGTCTTTGGGAGACGAAAACAACTTTTCTTTTTGTATTGTCAATCCTCCGTGGTAAAAATTGATGCTCTCACAACCTGACAAACCACTGCAAGTCTTTGCATTGCGGTCATGTCTAGGCATAGTTGTAGAAAAATACACTTATAATAATTATGTTTTAAAAGGATCAGCGCGCCTCAATGGTTCATAACTTTAAATATTTTGTTTTCAATTGATGGTCTGAGCAAAAATCAGTAAACACACACATATTTGACAAGTTGGGGAGTATGGAGTTTAAGCGCTACAAGATCAACCTCCACCCTCACATATTAACAAAATGGAACAGTTAACTCTCAATCAGTGACCTAAGCAAAGACGGAAACTCTAAATGTATGTTGTTCCAAGTGAATTATATAATAACACCCACAGATAATCTAATTTACTTACCAACTACCACTGTTTAGGAGATAATGCATTATCTAACGTTTCCGCGTAATGTGGCGCCATCTACTAACCGCTTTTAAAACTAATATAACATACTTAAGCTTTATAAAGAGTTATAAATAAATACATATATATATTTATATATTTCAATTTTTATTTTATTCATTATTAATTATAAACATTTTTAACATTAATTTTACAACGCCATTGTCTTCTTTTAAATTAATACGCTTTTTTTAATAGTTGGTTCTTAAAAACAATGTAAATATTGTAAATAATTGTTCTTTATATTCAATAATTCGCAATAATATAGAATTAAATTAACAAATTCTTTTTTAGATGTCACATATATTTTTTGTATTTTTCTCAAGCGTTAATAATAAATATTTTCAAGGTTTTACTACCAAACGACTACACTTAGTAAGAAACCTTCCAAAAATCAAATATTTTTCACAAATATCGTTACTGTTGTTCGACAGGAATGTCCGAGTAATAATTTTTAATAATCAATATATTTTCAAGATGCCACAAAAAAAAAAAAAAAAAAAACCACCAAATTGTTCCTGCAGAGAAACTCAACAAACTGCTCTTCACCTTATCTAAGACTGTCCGAACTTTACAGAAGTGAGAAATCGATTGTTCCCTGATCTAAATGATTTAACTATTTTACATCAGCCACTTTGATCTCTATAAATTTTATGAACTCTGTCGATTAATACATGTAAATTTGTAAATATTCAATTCTAAGTTCTAATTTGTTTATTGTTTGGTTTCCTTTGTAATAGGCGCAAATATTTCTATCACGCGCCTGGCTATTTAATAATAATAAAAGTTGCCACCAAAAATAGAAAGGCCTATTAAACAATCTACTGTATCTGTCACATTAACATTTGATTAAAAAAATATATAATAGACAGCTTTGATATAATTTCTAGCTTCTTTAACAACAACAAAAAGTCAACAGAAGCAAATTGATGAAGATTGGAAGTTAACTCATAATTAGAATTTTCTAGAAGGCGACAGGCGACGCATTTAACCTTTATATTGACAAAATATTGCCATCTTCAACCAACTATAGTCTCCTTCAACAAATCATAACCTTCTTCAACAAATCAGGCCATTTTCAAACAAATATTGACTTCTTCAACAAACCATGGCCATTTTCAAACAAATATTGACTTCTTCAACAAACCATTTTCAAACAAATATTGACTTCTTCAACAAACCATGACCATTTTCAAACAAATATTGACTTCTTCAACAAACCATTTTCAAACAAATATTGACTTCTTCAACAAACCATGACCATTTTCAAACAAATATTGACTTCTTCAACAAACCATGGCCATTTTCAAACAAATATTGACTTCTTCAACAAACCATGGCCATTTACAACCAACGATTGCCAGCTTCAACCAAGCCATTGTCATCTCCAACCAACCCTAGCAACCATCTACAGCCAACGCCAATTAATGCGATTTTTGAGAGGATTCCAAATATGCTATTAGTGTTTTTTTCTATCACACAAGGTTTCTGAGTGGCAACCTTTTTTCGTATTAGGATAAAACGCAGTGTGTAATAAATGAAAACAATGTTACATAAGCTTTTTGCTTAAACCTCATTACATTAGCTAGTAATGATGATAGATTTGCTGCGGGTTTTTTCTTGCTTGGACAAGTTGATGCGTAAACCAACGATTTGTTAAGTAGCATTGTAGCAGAGTTGAAAGATTTATTATATGAAACATATTATTTATATTCATTATTTATATATATTTTGCAACACTGAATAGTTTTATTTACCTTTTCTTATTCTATAAAATTGTTTTTATATAAATTGTACACAAGACGGTGCCAATTTCCCAAGGTGTCGTGTAAATAATCAAGACACTTTCTGTTACATTAAAGCTCAAAGGCGAAACATTATAGCGCTCATCAAAAAGTGCTATGAACTTTACTTTGAATGCAAAGTGGGTGAAAAAGACTTGGGCCCCTCATCATTGTTGTCAAGCTTGTGCTTGGCCTCTTACAGGGTGGATTAAAGGTAAAGGGCATATGTCTTTTGCGGTTCCAATGATATAGAAGGAACCAAAAGACCATTATTCAGACTGTTATTTTGTTTTATAAAACTAAAGGTATTACTTATAAATCAAATCATACCATTAAAGTTCCGGATTTCTCATAGTGATGATATATCTGTACAACAGCCTTCCAAAAATGTGACATTTATGGAAGTGATGCACACATTTTGTGTTAAAAGCAAAAATTTAAAAGCCCACAGCAGTGAATAAAATAGATATATAAAAATAAAGGCTATTTCTATCTCCTGTCAAAATAGGCGTCAAGCTAGACGCCATCTATTGAACCTCCGCAAACTAATAGTCTCGGGTCGGTTACAATATTTCTTCGGATCTATAATTCTTGGACGAGGGTTCAGCTGGTTTCACACATATTTAATGGGGGACAGATCCGAGGGGTGGACAAGCCACTGAGAAGTCTGAACATCATGTTGCGATGTCCAGCGAAACCCTTGCAGTATGCTGCAGGGAATTAGGTTTCCAGAAGTGCCCAAAGAAATCAGAAAACACGAGGAAAACGGACGTTAGCACTGGCTCGTTTGTTGCTCGTAAGACAAGGAAGGTTCGGTTATCGCAGGTGATGACACCTAATACCGCCCACATTTATGAAGTGTGGCGTCCGACAGCAAAGGTGAAATTGTGACCATTACCTGGAGTCTCCAAATCTGGATATAGTGATAATCTGACTTCAATATAGAGCGGCTTCACAACTAAACATTATTGATCGCATTTCATTGGCGTTCAAATATAATCGAATTGGTATTGTGAACGAAGTTGCCTCTATCGTTGAGATAGCATAGATCCATTTTCAAGACGCCTTGATATGGTTCTTGAACACTCTAGAGCCTCTTTACCAGCCTGTATGGTGACCGGGCCACTGTGGTATCTATACGCGCGCGAGGCACACAATCCTGCGATCTTCTCTAATCGTCGTCACTATAGTGTACTTAAGCCGGTTCGCCGTGTGTGGGTACTAGTCTGCCTTTACCTTCATAAACACAATCGGATGGTGAAGTCAGAACGGTTTACTTGACGAGCCATAGGGCTATTCCAAACAATGATGATGCTTCTCCAAAACTCCGTCAATTAAGAATAATGTCTTCTGCTGCGTTACTTGTTACCTTCTATTTCTTATAACGTTGATATATATAGAGATTATATGAACCTATATATTGAGGCGTCTCTCTCCTGTTATATTAAGAATTCTAAATGTAAATTATTATAACAACTTTGACATTTATAATTTATCTAGCCGATATTGAATTCAATTTTTGTGAATAAAATCCCATTACTTACGTCTTAAAAAACCTAAAATTCAACATTTTGTATAAATTAGAGGCATCTCCAATTCTCCAACATTCTCCAATGTTCAAATTTTGTCCTTACTTTCTCTGTCTCAACCAGACGTTGGCTCTGCTACAAGTAACTATTCAAATAGAAGAAATGTAGGAAAAGAACCTGTGATCCATTGTGGTATCAGAAATATTAGATAAATTGTAACCGCTTCACTCACAGAAACTGCCCTTTGACAGTAACCATTGAATTTCTGGAGCACTTTACGCTTTCTAAACGCTTCATTCTAAAATAAATTGCCTTATTTTCTTTTTTCGAGATACTAAAAATGATATTTCTTCTAAGAAGAGTGTTTCTCGAACAGCATTCATCGAGGTTGGTCTTTAGAATACTTTCCTTTAAAGATATCTATTTTTATAGAATCGCTGGGCCATTTATTTATCGTGATTATCTTATAATTTGAATACGAAAAAAAAAAATTATCACAGAAAAGCTCATTTCGTTGTAACAATGTTTCGAGCAGTAAAGCAAGGTAAAGTGCCAATTAAACCTTGTTTGTGGTTTTCTCAACACACAACATGATTTACGAGTATATAGAACTATAAAACCCGGGTTGTTGGTTTAAATCGGTGGACCCAAACCTCACCAGCGAGATGGCACACTTTACGAGTGTATAGAAATATGACGGTTGACAAGTTTTACCGCAAATGTTTCTTTTAAACGAAAAATCGCAATTTATTTTAAGGAGAAATAACAACTATTTCTATTCTTAGGGGTTAAGTATGAAAGGATGAATTATGAAGAGTAATGATGAACAGAAAAATTAAAATGTCCAGGTATGGGAATCGAACCCACAGTGTTCCGCTTTATATTGTATTAGAAATTAACTTTATATAATATTTACAAACGGAAAAATATGTCCAGGGTAGCCTAGTGGACATGGCATCTGCCCGATAAGCGGAACACTGTGGGTTCGAATCCCATACCTGGACACTTTTATTTTTCCGTTCATCATTACTCTTCACAATTCATCCTTTCATACTTCATCCCTAAGGATAGAAATAGTCGTTATTTCTCCTTAAAATAAATTGCGATTTTTCGTTGAAAAGGAACATTTGCGGCAAAACTGGTCAACCGTTGTTTTACACAATCATAAGCCGCATTATATTGTATTATATAGAAATATAAAACCCGGTTGTAGGATATTTTACCAACCTCTCTGTTCACCAGCGATGACATACTTTATATAGAAATTAGTTGAAATCATGGTAAGCAGAAATACCATCAATTGGATAGGTGCTTCGCATCTGGTAGAATGTAATTTTTATATAATAAAAATTGATATTTGTCATGTTGAAATTTACATAACATTTAACTTTTTCAATATTTACTAAACATATCTTGGCCTTAACTACCCATTTCTTGATTTCTCAGGAAGCCACTTGGTCAACTTTGGTTTTCTATTTTATAAATATAGAGATTATACTTGATATAACAATGACTTATAAATCATTAAAAAAAATTCGATTTCCAAAATGTTTTAGACCAAATAGATGTTTTTTTTCTTAACTTAATTTTACAAGCCTATACTAATATTATGAAAAGATTTATGATGACAAATCTAAATATCGATCAAAATATGCAAAAAGATTAAATAATGCAAATTATAATTGATCAATTCTGAAATTATTCGCGATGAAGATTTATAGGCACTTGATGAGGCAAAGGAGAAGTTTCGCCACAACGACCATCGATACATATGAGAAGATAAATTTCTTACCTGTGAAAAGAAAATACAGTCGAACTTGAAAATTTGGAAGCCCAAAGGGATAAAAAAAATCGAATTATCCAAAAATTCGAATTAAAAATGGAAATTCTAGGTTCCAAGATAAAAATATTCGAATGAATTCTCCAAGTTGTACTGTAGTAAGGCTGTACAAAGAAACGAAAAGCGCTCTTGGAAATTAATGCATAACTGATTGAGAAGAATTAATTAGAAATAGATTCATTATGGAACAAAAAAAGGAAGATTTCAAAAATTTGACCAACGCTCGCTATTTGATTTTTATCTAAACGACGCCAGCTTTTGTGGATATAACGAAGAAACAATGGTATTATAAATAGCATCTTTATTCAATATGAATTTTTTATCAAGTATTTGGAAGTCAGGTAAGAATTTATTTTATTACTAACACATTCATACTGAAGATATTTCTGCTCTAAATATATCGGAATTGTGGTAAGTTTCTAACAGGTGGATATTTTTACATGAACTAACTTTATTCAATAAAGAAATATTCACTGTAAAAAAAAGCCGAAGAAAACAAAAGGACTATGCTAATATCAATCTGTTGACCATAAAGTTCAAATTCTCCCGCTGCTTTTTCTAAACATATCACAGATGTGATGCCAGTCACCACGTGGCGTGACTTAGTTACTTCTAATGATATTTTGAAAGATTCTAGCTAGTTACTAGATAGTACTGAGACAGCATTTGACGGCGTTCTACCATCTAAAAAGCACATGTGCTCATGGTCAGGATATGCCTTCTTTATTTTTAATATCAACACCTGACCCACTTATCTTTTATTTTTTCTATTGTTTTTCACATGTTAAGCGTATTTACGCAAGTTTGGCCGTGAATATCCATTTCTTGGTTTATCAAGAAGCCTCTGGGACCAAAATATATTTGGCCGCAGTGATACAGCCTGCTCCACGCTGACGAGGGCCAACAGACCGAAACGCATTCGTGGATGGCTTTTCTTGATTTATCAAGAAAATGGGTTGGCCAAATATCAGGGAACAGGCTAAATCAACGTTTAGTTGATTTATTCGACTATATGGCCCTCTGTCATCTAAAAAGCACAACACCTTTACCTTTTTATTTTTTTCAATTGTTTTTTCAACAGTTTATACAATGTAGCATTGTAACTAGGTTGCAGAGATTAAAAAAAACACTTTCTATATCATTGTAGTCTAGTAAAATCCTTTTTCTTCAAATAAAAATGTTGAAACAATTGTCCTATATTACGATAGATAGTGATTTCTAGTAATAAGAAGTTCCTTTGCTTTAATCTTAACCCAAGCATTTTGAAAAACAATCGTTAAAAATGATCTCTATGGCAAGTTCAGCACGTACAATGGGAGCCCCAACACCAATTGTCATCTTAGGCCACGCTAGAATACTCTTTATAGCATTCTTTTACATTTAATATGATTCCTTGTCTATGTTTGAAAGCCATATATTTTCCACAAATGTAGCATAACATCCTTGATTACTTTTACATAGTTACGCGACATTATATGTATATTTGACTTTTAAAATATTTTTATTTAAAAAATGTATTGATGAACAATTTCTTTGTATATTGGGTTAGTCCAACATTTTTAATCAGTGAGCAGTGTAATGATATATACAAGAAAATAAAACATTTAAGCACGAAAGTTTATTTTTACAAATAAATCAAATTTCTACTGTCCTTACTGCAATGCAACTTGTAAAAAGAAACGTTCGTGATTGAATGTTTTATTTTATTGTATATAGATGGCGTGTTATTGTCCTATATTTAGTGTTGATATATGTTTACACCATTGGATAGTGGGCTACCTAGACCGAAGTCTGTACGCCTGGATATATGTTTACAACATTGGATAGTGGGCTACCTAGACCGAAGTCTGTACGCCTGGATATATGTTTACACCATTGGATAGTGGGCTACCTAGACCGAAGTCTGTACGCCTGGATATATGTTTACAACATTGGATAGTGGGCTACCTAGACCGAAGTCTGTACGCCTGGATATATGTTTACAACATTGGATAGTGGGCTACCTAGACCGAAGTCTGTACGCCTGGATATATGTTTACAACATTGGATAGTGGGCTACCTAGACCGAAGTCTGTACGCCTGGATATATATTCCACACCATTGGATAGTGGGCTACCTAGACCGAAGTCTGTACGCCTGGATATATGTTTACACCATTGGATAGTGGGCTACCTAGACCGAAGTCTGTACGCCTGGATATATGTTTACAACATTGGATAGTGGGCTACCTAGACCGAAGTCTGTACGCCTGGATATATGTTTACAACATTGGATAGTGGGCTACCTAGACCGAAGTCTGTACGCCTGGATATATGTTTACAACATTGGATAGTGGGCTACCTAGACCGAAGTCTGTACGCCTGGATATATGTTTACAACATTGGATAGTGGGCTACCTAGACCGAAGTCTGTACGCCTGGATATATGTTTACAACATTGGATAGTGGGCTACCTAGACCGAAGTCTGTACGCCTGGATATATATTCCACACCATTGGATAGTGGGCTACCTAGACCGAAGTCTGTACGCCTGGATATATGTTTACACCATTGGATAGTGGGCTACCTAGACCGAAGTCTGTATGCCTGGATATATGTTTACACCATTGGATAGTGGGCTACCTAGACCGAAGTCTGTACGCCTGGATATATGTTTACAACATTGGATAGTGGGCTACCTAGACCGAAGTCTGTACGCCTGGATATATATTTACAACATTGGATAGTGGGCTACCTAGACCGAAGTCTGTACGCCTGGATATATGTTTACAACATTGGATAGTGGGCTACCTAGACCGAAGTCTGTACGCCTGGATATATGTTTACAACATTGGATAGTGGGCTACCTAGACCGAAGTCTGTACGCCTGGATATATGTTTACAACATTGGATAGTGGGCTACCTAGACCGAAGTCTGTACGCCTGGATATATGTTTACAACATTGGATAGTGGGCTACCTAGACCGAAGTCTGTACGCCTGGATATATGTTTACAACATTGGATAGTGGGCTACCTAGACCGAAGTCTGTACGCCTGGATATATGTTTACAACATTGGATAGTGGGCTACCTAGACCGAAGTCTGTACGCCTGGATATATGTTTACAACATTGGATAGTGGGCTACCTAGACCGAAGTCTGTACGCCTGGATATATATTCCACACCATTGGATAGTGGGCTACCTAGACCGAAGTCTGTACGCCTGGATATATGTTTACAACATTGGATAGTGGGCTACCTAGACCGAAGTCTCTACGCCTGGATATATGTTTACAACATTGGATAGTGGGCTACCTAGACCGAAGTCTGTACGCCTGGATATATGTTTACAACATTGGATAGTGGGCTACCTAGACCGAAGTCTGTACGCCTGGATATATGTTTACAACATTGGATAGTGGGCTACCTAGACCGAAGTCTGTACGCCTGGATATATGTTCCACACCATTGGATAGTGGGCTACCTAGACCGAAGTCTGTACGCCTGGATATATATTCCACACCATTGGATAGTGGGCTACCTAGACCGAAGTCTGTACGCCTGGATATATGTTTACAACATTGGATAGTGGGCTACCTAGACCGAAGTCTGTACACCTGGATATATGTTTACAACATTGGATAGTGGGCTACCTAGACCGAAGTCTGTACGCCTGGATATATGTTTACAACATTGGATAGTGGGCTACCTAGACCGAAGTCTGTACACCTGGATATATGTTTACAACATTGGATAGTGGGCTACCTAGACCGAAGTCTGTACGCCTGGATATATGTTTACAACATTGGATAGTGGGCTACCTAGACCGAAGTCTGTACACCTGGATATATGTTTACAACATTGGATTGTGGGCTACCTAGACCGAAGTCTGTACGCCTGGATATAAGTTCCACACCATTGGATAGTGGCCTACCTAGACCGAAGTCTGTACGCCTGGATATATGTTTACAACATTGGATAGTGGGCTACCTAGACCGAAGTCTGTACGCCTGGATATATGTTCCACACCATTGGATTGTGGGCTACCTAGACCGAAGTCTGTACGCCTGGATATAAGTTCCACACCATTGGATAGTGGCCTACCTAGACCGAAGTCTGTACGCCTGGATATATGTTCATACCATTGGATAGTGGGCTACCTAGACCGAAGTCTGTACGCCTGGATATATGTTCCACGCCATTGGATAGTGGGCTACCTAGACCGAAGTCTGTACGCCTGGATATATGTTCCACGCCATTGGATAGTGGGCTACCTAGACCGAAGTCTGTACGCCTGGATATATGTTCCACGCCATTGGATAGTGGGCTACCTAGACCGAAGTCTGTACGCCTGGATATATGTTCCACACCATTGGATAGTGGGCTACCTAGACCGAGGTCTGTACGCCTGGATATATGTTCCACACCATTGGATAGTGGGCTACCTAGACCGAGGTCTGTACGCCTGGATATATGTTCCACACCATTGGATAATACGCTACCTAGACCGAAGTCTGTACGCCTGGATATATGTTCCACACCATTGGATAATACGCTATCTAGACCGAAGTCTGTACGCCTGGATATATGTTCCACACCATTGGATAGTACGCTATCTAGACCGAAGTCTGTACGCCTGGATACATGTTCACACCATTGGATAGTGGGCTACCTAGACCGAAGTCTGTACGCCTGGATATATGTTCCACACCATTGGATAGTGGGCTACCTAGACCGAAGTCTGTACGCCTGGATATATGTTCCACGCCATTGGATAGTGGGCTACCTAGACCGAAGTCTGTACGCCTGGATATAGGTTCCACACCATTGGATAGTGGGCTACCTAGACCGAAGTCTGTACGCCTGGATATATGTTCCACACCATTGGATAGTGGGCTACCTAGACCGAAGTCTGTACGCCTGGATATATGTTCCACACCATTGGATAGTGGGCTACCTAGACCGAAGTCTGTACGCCTGGATATATGTTCCACACCATTGGATAGTGGGCTACCTAGACCGAAGTCTGTACGCCTGGATATATGTTCCACACCATTGGATAGTGGGCTACCTAGACCGAAGTCTGTACGCCTGGATATATGTTCCACACCATTGGATAGTGGGCTACCTAGACCGAAGTCTGTACGCCTGGATATATGTTCCACACCATTGGATAGTGGGCTACCTAGACCGAAGTCTGTACGCCTGGATATATGTTTACACCATTGGATAGTGGGCTACCTAGACCGAAGTCTGTACGCCTGGATATGTGTTTACACCATTGGATAGTGGGCTACCTAGACCGAAGTCTGTACGCCTGGATATATGATTACACCATTGGATAGTGGGCTACCTAGACCGAAGTCTGTACGCCTGGATATATGTTTACACCATTGGATAGTGGGCTACCTAGACCGAAGTCTGTACGCCTGGATATATGCTTACACCATTGGATAGTGGGCTACCTAGACCGAAGTCTGTACGCCTGGATATATGTTTACACCATTGGATAGTGGGCTACCTAGACCGAAGTCTGTACGCCTGGATATATGTTTACACCATTGGATAGTGGGCTACCTAGACCGAAGTCTGTACGCCTGGATATATGTTTACACTATTGGATAGTGGGCTACCTAGACCGAAGTCTGTACGCCTGAATATATGTTTACACCATTGGATAGTGGGCTACCTAGACCGAAGTCTGTACGCCTGGATATATGTTTACACCATTGGATAGTGGGCTACCTAGACCGAAGTGTACACCTGGATATATGTTCACACCATTTGATAGTGGGCTACCTAGACCGAAGTCTGTACGCCTGGATATATGTTCACACCATTGGATAGTTGGCTACCTAGACCTAAGTCTGTACGCCTGGATATATGTTTACACTATTGTATAGTGGGCTACTAAGACCGAAGTCTATACGCCTGAATATATGTTCACACCATTGGATAGTGGGCTACCTAGACCGAAGTCTGTACGCCTGGATATATGTTCACACCATTGGATAGTGGGCTACCTAGTCCGAAGTCTGTACGCCTGGATATATGTTTACACCATTGGATAGTGGGCTACCTAGACCGTAGTCTGTACGCCTGGATATATGTTTACACCATTGGACAGTGGGCTACCTAGACCGAAGTCTGTACGCCTGGATATATGTTTACACCATTGGATAGTGGGCTACCTAGACCGAGGTCTGTACGCCTGGATATATGTTTACACCATTGGATAGTGGGCTACCTAGACGAAGTCTGTACGCCTGGATATATGTTTACACCATTGGATAGTGGGCTACCTAGACCGAAGTCTGTACGCCTGGATATATGTTTACACCATTGGATAGTGGGATACCTAGACCGAAGTCTGTACGCCTGAAAATATCTTTGCACCATTGGATAGTGGGCTACCTAGACCGAAGTCTGTACGCCTGGATATATGTTTACACCATTGGATAGTGGGCTACCTAGACCGAAGTCTGTACGCCTGGATATATGTTTACACCATTGGATAGTGGGCTACCTAGACCGAAGTGTACACCTGGATATATGTTCACACCATTGGATAGTGGGCTACCTAGACCGAAGTCTATACGCCTGGATATACTGTATGTTCACACCATTGGATAGTGGGCTACCTACACCGAAGTCTGTACGCCTGGATATATGTTTACACCATTGGATAGTGGGCTACCTAGACCGAAGTCTGTACGCCTGGATATATGTTTACACCATTGGATAGTGGGCTACCTAGACCGAAGTCTGTACGCCTGGATATATGTTTACACCATTGGATAGTGGGCTACCAAGACCGAAGTCTATACGCCTGAATATATGTTCACACCATTGGATAGTGGGCTACCTAGATAGAAGTCTGCACGCCTGGATATATGTTTACACCATTGGATAGTGGGCTACCTAGACCGTAGTCTGTACGCCTGGATATATGTTTACACCATTGGACAGTGGGCTACCTAGACCGAAGTCTGTACGCCTGGATATATGTTTACACCATTGGATAGTGGGCTACCTAGACCGAAGTCTGTACGCCTGGATATATGTTCCACACCATTGGATAGTGGGCTAACTAGACCGAAGTCTGTTCGCCTGGATATATGTTTACGATAAAGATGAAAATTTTGCCAAGAAAATAAATTTATCTATAGAAAGAATGGCCACATCTCTCCCGTCAGAATAGAAGCTAAATCTAAGCGCCATCCATTGACCGTCTCCACAACCTAGCAGATTCGGGTCGTTGACAAAGCCACAACACCAGGTTTGTTAAATCAGGCCTGGACTGACGTGGGCCATTAGCCCGACATCATGGTCTCCATATCATTCTTCTGAATTTACCAAACTTGGTGTTGCGTCTTTGTACACGAATAGAATCCGCTAGTTTGGAAATGATGCAAAGTTTTAGCGTCTATTTTGACGAATGAGGTGACCATTCCTTTTATATGTTTACAATATTATAGTAAAATTTCATCATCTAAGCGACAAGGTAATTTAGATGATTATGGATATACTAGACGAATGACCCGGGCAACGGGTTTACCCGATTAAATGTTTTATTCAAACACTATTCGTTACAATTATAAATTGGCGCCGTGGATGTCACTCTTGTGAAACGTCCCGCTCCAAACTTTACAGTCAGATTAGTTACGATATAAATCTTCAAATCGAGCGTGCGTCTATAAATATTTCGATTGAATATTTAGTTTTAATATTTAATTTGTATATAATTTAAAATAACCTATCGTTGTCCTAAGTAGCCTAGTGGTCATGGCATCTGCCCGGTAAGCGGAAGGTCGTGGGTTCGATTCCCATCCCTTGACACTTTTTTTATTTTATCCATTCTGACCAAAATCTATCCGTGAACTTCACACAGTGAACTTCACTCAGACAGAATAAGGCAATTATAAAAGTAGATAATAATAATAATTATCATTAGATAATGATGATGATGCGCGCGTTGATGACCAAAATCTATCCGTGAACTTCACACAGACAGAATAAGGCAATTATATAAGTAGATATTTTGAAAAAATAGAGCAATCCATATTTGTATATTGGTAATAAAAAAGGCATATATATGAATACAATATAACGCGGCTAATGATTGTAAAACGAAAATTGAAATTTTACCGCGAATGTTTCTTTTATAAAAATCGAAATTTATTTTCAAAGAGAAATAGCGACATTTCTAACTTTGAGGATGAGGTATGGAAAGGTGAAACATGAAGAGTAATGGCGAACGGAAAAATAAAAAGTGTCCAGGGGCGGGAATCGAACCCACACCCTTCTGCTTACCGGGCAGGTGCCTTGTCCACTCGGCTACCCTGGACGTATTTTTCCGTTCGTAACTAATACTTAAAGTAACATTTAAAATACAATATAACACGGCTAATGATTGTAAAACGAAAATTGAAATTTTACCGCGAATGTTTCTTTTATAAAAATCGAAATTTATTTTCAAAGAGAAATAGCGACATTTCTAACTTTGAGGATGAGGTATGGAAAGGTGAAACATGAAGAGTAATGGCGAACGGAAAAATAAAAAGTGTCCAGGGGCGGGAATCGAACCCACACTCTTCTGCTTACCGGGCAGGTGCCTTGTCCACTCGGCTACCCTGGACGTATTTTTCCGTTCGTAACTAATACTTAAAGTAACATTTAAAATACAATATAACGCGGCTAATGATTGTAAAACGAAAATTGAAATTTTACCGCGAATGTTTCTTTTATAAAAATCGAAATTTATTTTCAAAGAGAAATAGCGACATTTCTAAGTTTGAGGATGAGGTATGGAAAGGTGAAACATGAAGAGTAATGGCGAACGGAAAAATAAATTTCTCTATTTATTTCTCTTTGAAAATAATTTTCGATTTTTATAAAAGAAACATTCGCGGTAAAATTTCAATTTTCGTTTTATATATATGAATGCTTTTAAGAGAGAGTGTGAGGGGTCCTCTCTTTATAGAAAATATATATTATAAAATAATTATTTATAAAATATATACACAATTCTATTAATTTTTCATGTTGAATAAACATATTATTTATTAAAATGTCTGTATATAAGTTTTGTCTTATAGATATATCGTTCAGTTGACACAGTACACCTTCTATATAATCAGAAACAAGTGCAGAAACAACCATTTGAACAAAAAGTCTTATTTATTTGTATATATAGGTTTGATGGTTTGTCAAGTAGAATAAAAAGGTCGAGCTGTGTTATTTGAGAAAATTGATTCGTGTGTTTTTTTTTGCTATAAATCATTTTAAAAATATTTTCCGTTTCCGTCATTTATTGAATTAAATATTCAAAGTTATTTGTAGACTAAATTGGATTTCGAAATGGGAGTGAAATAGGATTTTCTGTGCTTGAATGACGAATATGTTCTCTAGTATTAGTGATAGTTTGTGTATTATGTTGTTTTCTCCGTTCTATTTTCAAATTACAAGCAGTATTACAATTTTCAAAAATAGAAGGTGGGTCGACAGTGTTGACCAAGAACATAGACTTAATATATATATGTTATATAAAAATTATATAATATTTTAAAATTATAACTCCCAGATCAAATTGCTCTGTTAAGTCTACCACCAGATGTCGCGGTTTTCCTAATATAAATACATTGTTGTTGTTTCCCGTTGGCCGGCTCAAACCTTTTGTAATTATGTAAATAAGTTTTTTTTTCCTTATTATACTCGTCTTAAGTCAGGCAGTACTTTTCTCAAATTATGTATTCTTTATTAGCACAATTAGAGCAAATTGTGATTCAAACTTTATTTTATTAATATCTTTCCACGACTGCAAAACAATATCACATACTCATGGATTCCAAGATGAAGCAAATGACCAAATATTCCTCTACAATAAAATAAAAGCTTATCTCAATAATATTCGAAAAACAGCATAAAATTATTTTTTATATAATATATATATAAATACTAGCGGATGTGCCCGGCTTCGCCCGGGTTTTACCCGAGTGAATGTTTGTCTAACGAACATTTGTTAGAACAATTCTCTTTAAGCTTATAAAACGTACTCGGCTTCGGCCGGGGTTTTACCCGAGTAAAGGTTTGTCTAGCGAACATTTGTTAAAACAATTCTCTAAAAACTTATTAAAAAATAAGAAAGATATATTTTGATAATTTGAAACTCGTAAATTTGAATCTCTCGATAAAGTGAACATTTTTTCCCGGTCCCTGTGTGCCTTGTCATCCTGAATTTTGTCTTTCCTAATTTTCTACATTAGAAAATCATAGTTTTATCTAGTGAACATTTTTCCCGGTCCCTTGAGAAATACTCGATAAGTTGAATAAAATCAATATTAATTGGTTCCCTCGGTAATTGGAAGTTAAAGGAATAGTATCTTCGCCTTGGAATTGTATCATTATTCTTGTCGCAAATAAATTGCCGTGTCATCCTGAGATAATCTTACTTTTGATAAATAATATTTAAGATAACAAACTTAGTGATAAGAAAACTTGTTATCATCGTCACAATGGGGGGGCTGCTTGCGAGTTAAATCTACAAATCTGCAAATAACTCTAAGGATATTCAAGATATTCATGAAATTATTTTTCAAAAACCTTCCCGGTGATATACCTAATAATATCCCAAAATTTCACGGCGATTGGATGTATGGTTTTTAATCTATAGAGTACAGACAGACAGACATTCAATTTTATATATATAAGATAATATAAATGAGTTTTAAAAATTGTAAAAAAAAAAAATGCATCGGCCGGGAATCGAACCCGGGCCGCCCGCGTGGCAGGCGAGCATTCTACCACTGAACCACCGATGCTTAAAAAAATGGCCATATTTAGGTATTCATTCCATTCCGGATTAGTCCGCGTAAAAAAAGTTCTTCAAATGAAAAAAAAAAGAAATAGCCAAAAATACAAATCAAAACGCAGCCGAAAATTTTCCTCAGGTTTATAAAAAGCGACATGCAAAATTTGGTACCAATTGGTTCAGTAGTTTTTGAGTTTATCGCGAAACAGACAGACAGACAGAAATTGACTTTTATATTTATATAGAGATTTACTCTTCATTGTTGGCTTTTTAACTTACATTAATTCTTCATTGTTGGCTTTTTATATTACATTCACTCTTCATTGTTGGCTTTTTATCTTACATTCACTCTGTTGGCTTTTTATATTACATTTACTCTTCATTGTTGGCTTTTTATCTTACATTCACTCTTCATTGTTGGCTTTTCATCTTACATTCATTCTTCATTGTTGGCTTTTTATATTACATTCACCCTTCATTGTTGGCTTTTTATCTTACATTCATTCTTCATTGTTGGCTTTTTATATTACATTCACTCTTCATTGTTGGCTTTTTATCTTACATTCACTCTGTTGGCTTTTTATATTACATTTACTCTTCATTGTTGGCTTTTTATCTTACATTCACTCTTCATTGTTGGCTTTTTATATTATATTTACTCTTCTTTGTTGGCTTTTTATCTTGCATTCATTCTTCATTTTTGGCTTTTTATATTACATTTACTCTTCATTGTTGGCTTTTTATCTTACATTCACTCTTCATTGTTGGCTTTTTATCTTACATTCATTCTTCATTGTTGGCTTTTTATATTACATTCACTCTTCATTGTTGACTTTTTATCTTACATTCATTCTTCATTGTTGGCCTTTTATATTACATTTACTCTTCATTGTTGGCTTTTTATCTTACATTCACTCTTCATTTTTGGCTTTTTATATTATATTTACTCTTCATTGTTGGCTTTTTATCTTACATTCATTCTTCATTGTTGGCTTTTTATATTATATTTACTCTTCTTTGTTGGCTTTTTATCTTACATTCATTCTTCATTGTTGGCTTTTTATATTACATTTACTATTCATTGTTGGCTTTTTATCTTACATTCACTCTTCATTGTTGGCTTTTTATCTTACATTCATTCTTCATTGTTGGCTTTTTATCTTACATTCACTCTTCATTGTTGGCTTTTTATCTTACATTCATTCGTCATTGTTGGCTTTTTATATCATATAGAAAATCATCTTAGTTCTTATTATAAGAAAACTTGTTATCATCGTCACAATGGGGGCGCTGCTTGCGAGTTAAATCTACAAATCTGCAAATAACTCTAAGGATATTCAAGATATTCATGAAATTATTTTTCAAAAACCTTTCCGGTGATATACCTAATAATATCCCAAAATTTCACGGCGATTGGATGTATGGTTTTTGAATCTATAGAGTACAAACAAACAAACAAACAGACATTCAATTTTATATATATAGATAGAATCTAATATAGACCTTAATCAGTTTGTAAGGTGCGACACGGTTTGTTACTGACCCACACCTGATTGTAATCGACCTCTATGTTTAAATTCAAATCTTTCAAAAAATTTTGAAAGAATAATAAACAACAAAATCATCAAATACAACGAGGAAATGAAGCTATTCAGTAATCTTCAACATGGTTTTACAAAATCTCGATCAACCATAACTGAATTAACTGAAATAATTCACACTGTTTAAAATACAAAGCCAAGGAGTATACGGCTATAATTGAAATCGCTATTAGTGGAGCTTTTGACAATGCCAGGTGGCCAATGACTCGATGAGGACAATATATCAGCATCAATAATAAAACTAATGAAATCTTACTTCACTAACCGAAAGATAAGATTTAATCTTCGAATAAATTCACTAAAAAATAAGTAAAGAATGTTCGCAAGGTGGACCCTTATCTCTGACAATTTGGAACATCATAATGAATGATCTATTAACCAACTTTAAGGAATCTAATAGCGAAATTATTGGATATGCAGATGATCTAACGGTAATATGTTGGAATACAGATGTAACAAATCTTAAGATCACAATTGTAAATTCAATAGGAAAAATAAATACGTGGTGTGAAAACAACAAACCTAAAATATCAAGACAGAAAACAAAGATTATATATTTATTCGATGGTAAAAACGATGTCATTAACTTATACGATAATCTTGTCAAACCTGTTCAAACTTAAAAATACTAGGATTGACTTTCAAGTCATTATATTAGACCTTATTTATAAGCACAATAACTTATGGTTCAACAATCTGGTACCCATATTTAAACAAGAGATCTAAAAACAAATTGGATTCAATACAGTATAAAATTCTTAAACACTGTATACATGCTTATACAACATCTCCGAATTGTACACATGGTCTTGCAAGAATACCTAAAATTACGGATTTCATTTTGTTAAACATACTTAAAGTTGAAACAGATTATAATAGAAATGATCCAGCAAAAGGAATGATAATATCTAAATTTATAAAAGAAAAACTTCAAAAATGCTATGAAGATTCTAATGATAATTTCAGAGAATATTTTGAAAACTCAAGATAACCAAAACTTATCTAGCTAAATATTTATAATTTATATTTTTTACGGGGCATGGAGACTTTAACACATACTTATACGATTATATAAAAGGGCGTACCTGGATCTGTAAAGAAAAAAACAAAACATTTTTTTTTCTTTACAGATCCAGGTACGCCCTTTTATATAATCTTAATTAATGGATCGCCTTTTGACTCAAACATACTTATACACAATAAAAAAGGTCAGGTGTTTGTATTAAAATCAAAAAAGGCATATCCTGACCACAAGCACATGAGCTTTTTAGATGGTAGAGCGCCATCTGCAAGTAAAAAGCTCATGTGCTCGTGGTCAGGATATGCATTTTTGATATATATATTAGGAATAAGAAGATTTTCTGCTGATTTTGATTATCTTGAGGATTATGCTTTGGAATTATTCGCTGGTTCTTTTTAGTACTAAATGGTATTGATAATTTGAAGTAAACGAAAAAATTGCGCTACAAATTTTAAAATAAAACTACAACCTTTCGCAATAAGTTTCTTTTATTATGATATTGATGATGCAGTCGTGGCAAAAATCTTGAAAGTATAATTTTGAAATAGAATAATTTTCTATAACACATATATAGAGGAAATATATATACATATATATTGAAGTACTAAACGCAATATTAAGAGAACCATGAGGCGTATGATCAAAATCTTTTTATTTTCTCGTTAGAGCTCTAACGACTATAATTTCCCGCACGGCGCGATGTACGTGAACTAGACATCTGACCAAACGTGATCTCGGGACCCCTCCGGTTACCTTCCATGACGTTGTTGTTGCTCTATAGGTTCTCCCCATATCTCTAGTCACAAGGAATTCTACCGTGACTGGTGCTCAGGCCTCGACTGCAACCCACAAGAATGGTACAACTTCTCTTTTGAATAATTTATTTTCTGACACACACAGACACGTACGTCCACGCACGTGCCCGCACACATGTACGTGAATACATCAACACGTCTATATATATATATACATATAGTAGAATTAAATATAATTTATATGAAATATAGTTGTAAATTAATGATGGTTAAAACAAATTATTAAATATTATTATTATTTGGGTATCAAAAAGGTTTTTATTATTTATGTAACCTCCCCTTCCCTGCGGTCCGGTTGCAAACTGGCGCCATGCTGACACGACTGGGGTGACGTCGTACTTTATTACTTATATAATGAAAATTGTGATATTTTATAGTAATAGAGTGATTAAATATAATTAATAACGTTATAATTTATATGTATTTATACTAATTTAACTATGGCCTGTCTCCTATGGTACAAAAATAATAAAGATTTAAGTTATATTTATAAAGTTATAATTAATTTTACATGAAGTCTGTGGTGAAAGCAGATAGGGACTGATGTAATGGTAATTTATATGGTACAAGCTTAAATAAGGACTCTCAACTTCTATAACTATGTTTAAATTACGATAGAATGTGCCTCCGGTGAGGAAGGTTTGGTTGGGGTGATGGAATGAAATGAGTAATGACCTAACAAAAACCTAGTATGTAAAATAGGGAAATTATTTGGGTCACAAATTAGTTGATGTTATCAGGATAAGAGGGGAACAGTAATAAAGTATTAACGTATTAATGGGAATAAGGGTTTTTAAAAAACAATGCAATGAGGGCACAGAGTTATAAATATAAAATTTAAGCAGATAAGCAAATAAAAACACGTTTACAAATGTAAGGATTTGAACAACTATATACAGCATAATAAATTAAAATGCCATTATGGTTATTTATATAATTATAATTTAAGAGACCTATCACACGGATGAGAGGAAATAAAAGAAAACGAAATTAACAAAGGTAATTAAATGGAACAAGTAAGCTTATAATGGATATCTGAGGTTATAGAGTGACGCTATGTTGAAAAGGATGGGGGGGGGGGGGGAGTCTGAGTTGTTTTCTGCCTTGGAGCATTCCAAGAGTTCGGCAATGAAATACGTGTCTGTGTAAGTCAGGTATTGTTTTCATTGACCGAACTCCTCTCAAGACGCTTCATAAGTTGCATTAGATCAGTCGGGGGAGGTAGGTAAGTTGAGAGTGGAGGAATGGAAAAGGTAAAGTCAAGAGTTTCTCTGTTGCCAATGATGATTAAGCTCGGATGAAAATGGAAAAATAAAATAAAAGGTTGAAAATGATGGTTGTAATGATGATCCGAGTGTTGAGAAAAAACTCCAACTGGTCGCTTGAGCTCACTGTTGGGAAATATACAGCGAGGAAGGTTGAGCCAGCTGGATGAATAAAAAATATATATATTTGGTTGGCGAGCAGGAGACTCTTGACTGTGGGAAATAGGAAGGGTGAGGAAGGTAAAGGGTACTGTTGCCATTGATGATTGAACAACCCGACATGGTTGAAAGAAATGAATGATGTTGCCAGGTGATGGATTAAAAAAAAATCTATGGATTTCTTTAACTCGTTATCGGGAAATGTATACCGAGGAAGAATGGTCCAATAGATGAATTAATAAAATACAGTATATATATAAATGGTGGGCAACAGGAACCCTATGGGAGACTGTATGAGGTTGGGAGAAAAAGGTTTAAGGAGGTATGATTAAGTGATATAGGATGGGAAGATAGGATTGGGAGAGAGAGAGATAGAGAGAGGCGTCAAAAAAAAAAAAGGACTAAGACTATTAATCTAATAAAAATAATATCAGAGAAAAAAAAACGATCTTGAGGTATTAAACTAGATTTAAAGGCTAAAAAAACTCAAATAATGCTTAAAAGCTTGAAGTTTTGTAAATTTTTAAAATCCACATATGAGATAACAGATAAAAACACACTCAAACAACAACAATACAAATGATTGAGGATGGTTGAGTGTTCTAAGATATAATGAGACTAATGATAATAATATAATATCTATATAATAATGGTGGCTTGAATGGTTTATAATGGCTGAGTGCGTTGGGGTATAGAAAAAAAAAATACAACATGCAAATATAAAATAGGTAATAGCTTGATTGGTGTTTTTTTTTTTTTTAATGAGTGGCATTGACGAAGATTATTATGATAAATGACAATAAAGATAAAGAGTTAACATTATAAAAGATGGCATTATAATTTATAAGTAATATTCCACGCTGGGGGTGAAAATAATGTAAACGTTGTAAAAAAACACACACAATGATAATTAAAGATTTAAAAAATAAAATGTTATGATATTCAAAAATCCAAATTCAAATGAATAAGTAAATTGGCTAATGACTGGTGAGTCAGATCACTAAATAGCAGAAAGGAGAGGGTAAAAATCTCCTTTGAACTAACTTCATTTAAACATGTTTAGAGGACAGAGAAAAAGAGACCAACTGGTCAGCAGACCAGGCCGCGCTAATCCTTTGTTGCCGGCTGGCGCCGCTGGGGTTTGTTTGTTTGCTGTCACCCGATCCCACGTCTGGCCGACGTCCCGAAGTAAATCTCCATTATTCCACAGATTAAAGGGTTCTGGATATCGGGGAACTATGTTCGTCTCAGTTATACCTAAAAGATCGGAACTTAAATGCTGGAATATGCCTATCTTTTTAACTCTATCGACGAGTTCTAGTTGGGGTGGCGAAATAAAGAGGACCTCCTTATTATAGTATTGTAATTTATTTACATGTACAGTATCGCTATTACTACGTGTACTTCTATTGGGCCTATTTATACGTATTACGTTATCAGAAATTACTTCTATTATTTTATAAGGACCTGTAAAGTAGGGTATCAATTTACCGCTATCTAGATGATGGTACGCCTTGACTAAAACTATATCGCCTACATCCATTGTGGATTTTTGTGTTTATTATCATACCTAACTTTTACTTTGGCGTGCCTATCATTTGTACGTTGTACTGATATTTCTCTACTTTCTACTATACTGGGATTTATATCATTACATAACTCGGGGAATTATATTATACATCATAAAGATAGGGGAAAACCTGTTACATTATAGGCGTATAATTATATTTATTAGTAACTATCTTAATTAACTTCGTCCAGGAGGTTCTGGGATTCTCTCGGTGCAATAACCTCAGTTTGCCGTTAAGTTTTGCGTTGAGATGTTCACACAAACCGTTAACCTGGGAATTATTCGCGGTGGTTAGGTTTAGAAAAATTATAATAATGAATTGTGATGAAGTTTTATTAAATATAGGGAAAAGGTTATGGCATGGGTAAACAAATTTGGTAGAGTATCGTAAATAAAAGTTTAGTAGGGATGAAACGCAATGGGGTATGGGAATTTTATTGTATCATATTAATTTGCGCATATTGCATTCATAGTTGTAATTGTGGGGAAAATGGGAGGCATTTTGAGAAAAGATGACTTAAAATTGATATTTATAAAAAGTTGATATCTATGGTTTGTTTTAAAACGTTTTAAGTATTAAATGATATTAGTTAAAATAGTAATGAGGTAGGTAAAATAAAGAGCTCAATGAATTTAATTATTAATGTTATGGCTATAAATAGGGTATCGATTGAAGAGTTAATTTAGTGATTTAAAAAAAAAAACAAACGGAGAAGGTTTTACATTTAGAGAGTTCGGTAGAGAAAATTCTCCTACCAGATGTATTTCTTGGATGGGTCTTGTGGAGTCGCTTGCGATAAAGCTAGGTGGTAACTTTTTGCGGTGCTTACGATGGGACGGCGTCGTGTTGGTTAGCGAGGCGTTGCGAGGGCTTCTCGACGGATCTTGTCGAGAGGGTGGTCATGCTGGGTTCAATGAAGACGTCAGGCACCTCCGATACGTCCTCATATCTCTCCTCGTCTTCGGTAACGTCCATAACCCTTTGTCCACTATACGCCATCATAATCCTGTCGACTTATACGGGTCTACTGTCGTAAACCCGGGTAAGCCAACAAGTAAGTTGGAAGCAGTCGTAGGTTGAGTGGCAAGGCGTGCAGAGTGGGAAACCCGCACGGGACAGTAAGGACAAAGTTGGGGATCAAAAGGCGCTCTACCAGGACGTCTCAAGCGACACCAAGATCGGGGGGAAGTCGGGGACTACTCAGAGGAAAGCTCGGCGTTAGTCCTAGAGCCGCGGGGGCAGAGGGGCCGCCAGCCAATACGGCGACCACGAGGGCCGCGGTGAGATTTTAACGGACCTAATACAGAGTGTGCCTGTCAGAAATATATACAGTAACTATCTACTAACTGTTCTTTGTCCGGCAAACCATCCTTTTTTTTTGCCCGGATCCCCGGGGATGGATTCTGATTGGTCAGTGACTTATGTTAGTCATCCTTCCCTCCCCTGCGGTCCGGTGGTAAACTGGTGCCATCCTGAGACGACTGAGAAGACGTCATACTTTATTACTTACATAATGCAGATTGTGATATTTTAGAGCAATAGAGTGGTTAAATATAATTAATAATGTTATAATTTATATGAATTTATACTAATTTAACTATGGCCTGTCCTTTGGTACAAAAATAATAAAGATTTAAGTTATTTTAATAAAAAAAGTTATAAGTAATTACACGAAATATGTGGTGAAAGCAGACAAGGACAGATTTAATGGTAATTAATATAGTGCAAGTTCTCAATTAAGGACTATCATATTATATAGCCATGTTTAAATTACGATATATTGAAGTACTAAATACAGTATTAAGAGAACCATGAGGCGTATGATCAAAATAGTTTTTTTTATTCTCGTTAGAGCTCTAACGACTGTAATTTCCCGCACGGCGCGATGTACGTGAACTAGACATCTGACCAAACGTGATCTCGGGATCCCGCGCTATCCCCCCGGTTACCTTCCATGACGTTGTTGTTGCTCTATAAGTTCTTCACATATCCCTAGTCTCATGGATTCTACTGCGACTGGTGCTCAGGCCTCGACTGCAACCCACAAGAATGGTACAACTTCTCTTTTGAATAATTTATTTTCTGACACACACAGACACGTACGTCCACGCACGTGCCCGCACACACGTACGTGAGTACATCAACACGTATATATATGTCAGAAGAGTAGTTATTATTCTCTGGTTTGTCAGAACTCAACATTGTGCTCTCTTTTAAAAAAAATATTCTTCAAAATATTGAGTTTTACCAGGAAGCTTGTTTTATCGTAACGTTTCGGTATTGTATTATTACACAGTAGGTTAAATAATAGCGAAACAATTAATTTTGATTTACAATAGTCAAATGAAAAGAATTAATACTGTTTCTCCACTCGACTTGAAATTTTGTAACCAGAAGCTATAGAAAGATTTTGTCACTAGATATCTAAATTAAATACAATTTTTATCATTTTGTCCCAAGTATATATACATGGTATAGAGTATAATGATCATGATAATTAGAAGTTTGTGTTTGGTTAAATTTTCAGCCTACCACATGTTCACACATGCAGGATCAGTTCGACCATTGTTTTATGACAGGGACTAGGCACTACTCTGATAACACAATAAATAAAGAATATCAAATATTGAGAAAGTTTGGAAGAAATTGCTTCACTACCGCTAACGTTTTGAAGTGCAAGACGGTGATTCTCAATTTTGTGGATAAAGTGAAACAACAAAAAAGGAGCCACTCTCTAAAGAAGCCTGTAACCAGCTTAAACTCGGGCCATCCCCAGCAGGCAATAAGTTGGTTGTCCACCCAGGTAAATAAAGGTTGGTTGGGCTCGTCTTTGCCGAATATATAAATATCCCAAAATTGCAATTCTCTTCTTTTTTATTTTATTTTAACGAGGATTTAGGTCTTAAGTAATGTTTGCTTCTCCTTCTCTCTATTTACCTTAATAAAGATATCGCGATTATTTATTTCTTCATTATCAATCTTTTTTAGTGTGGGTGTTACATGAACTTACGCTCCATGGAGCGTAATGTATGAACTAAAAGACTCATGTATACTTAATTATTATGGACCCCATTTAACCCAGTAATACTGAATTTCCTGTAACTATTAGTGGTTCTTGTACTCTTGTGTAGGTGAATACTGTCACGTAGAAAATTAGGAAACTTCAGGATGACTCATCAATTCATTTGAGACACAAGCACAAGCTAAAAATATATTATTATTATTATTTATTTAAGTAACCCAGGTTCCTGGAGCGTACAGAAGTCGCCAACTACCCGGGATGTCCTTCTGACCTAAGTCTTCTTGGATTTATGCACAATGCCAGTGGAAGTCCAATTAATGAGGTGTTGCCAGGCAGATTTCTTTCTTGGGAGATTTTCTAGGGATGCTGGACATATGTTGGTGATACCTAGGAGAGTGGCTGTCTGGAATCTTTGGTATTGGAAGGTTGGGCAAGTGAAGAGGAGGTGGTCTACGGTTTGGTCTAAAAATATATTAAAAACAACAGAAGCGCGCAAAATAAATATAAAAATTTATAATCTATTCATTCAAATAAATATTTCACTATACTATTTTTGCCCAAAAGACAAGTATTTTTTCTCGTATAGGTTTGCCAAGAATTAAATTTAAATTTAAGATATCAAGAAAATTTGGTTGATTAAATTGCTCCATGGTTGAATTCTATAAAGTTGAACATATAAACAGGGGAGCACAGTAAGAAGATATATCTGGTCCTCAGCAACGTTACTCTTTCCATCTTGCTGAACAAGGTGAGGTTATGTTGGCGAAACCCGGGTTAATTTCTCTCTTCTACATCTCTCTCATCTTGTCAATACATGCAATATATACGCATGGTACTATGTACAATGAATATGGCGCTTCTGCCATTGCTGCAGAGTTTGGTGGAGAATCGCCGACGGGTCTCCAGCGACACCACGCATTTCGCGATCTATGAAGAAAACGTAGATCGCGTGCTTCGCCGCTGAGGAGATGGTGATGGCATGGTCCTAGAGACCCACTGGAAATAAGAAAATATAACAATAGGTTTAATCGAATCTTTCTTTTTCAATGCGGGACTTTTTTTAGATACAGACCAATATAATGAACTAGCTGATGTATCAGACTTTTATCGCTAAAATTATAGCAGTATGGTCGATAACCTAAAGATAAACTAAATGTCTGGAGAGTTAGTCTGCTAGATTGCATAGAAAATTTGTGGCAACATTTTATATGGAGCTCGAAATTTCGATATACAGTATATAGGGAAGTAGCAGTAACCTACAAAACATCGCGGGATTAAATGAACATTTTAGAAGAAATTCTCAAACTTTAGGTTATGAAATATTCAAAGGACAGTAATAATAATATAAAAAGAATAGATTTTAAAAATATATATATTTTTAAATGCACTAAAAATAAAAAATAAAATATATTTTATCTTCTGTCATGAGCAATTAGATTTATATGAGTAAAAATATAAGCGGCGGGGACAATCATCATGAATTTCTAACTTAATGTAATTTAATAGGTAGCAATTGATTATCGATTTTTATATGTGTTTACTAAATTTCTATTTTCTCTAAATATGATCGTCCTCCGCCGCTTTTATTTACACACAGATACATCTAATTGCTCACAATGGCAGAAGATAAAATATATTTAATTTCTCCTTTTTAGTGTATATAAATCAAAGTATTTTAAAAATTTTATTTTTATTTATTAATTATTTAGAGTTATTTTTAGTCGTGAATTTGCAAAACAGAATTAAAAGTTATAATATATACGAAATCTCATCAAAATATTTGAATATGAGCATCAATATTAAACTCAGTATTATTATCTATATAAATCCCCATTCACAGATGATGATATTCAATGATATATTAGAATATAGATTCTATAAATAATACATATGTGTGTGTAATATAAATCCAGGTTTTCTTAAACCTTCAACAGATCTCTCTAACTACTCGTGGTGTCAGTCTTAAGTGTAAGACTTAAGTCGTTTTGATTATATTTACCATGGCTGTAGAAGTACAAGATATTAGGTAGTGTCAAGTTGATATATTTCTAGGGAGATTTTTCATTGATGCCAGAGGTTGAGATTTAAAATTCATAGGAGAGTGGCCATTCGAAATCTTTGTTATCAGAAAGCTGATCAGATGAAGAGGAGATTATCTACTGTTTGGATTTAATTCTATCAGTTGGGTTAAATAGGGACCTGTTTCAATATATCGCGTATTATGATTTATTGGCCATGGCCAGTTAGATGGTTGTTTATGTGCACTCATGTTAGATTCCTTGAAGGATGGAGATTCTTGACGTGGCTGTAAATCTTCTAACATTGTTGGTTGTATAATCCATAATGCATAGGTCTATCCATAGATTCTGAGTTAAGCGGATTTCTTTTATTGTGGACAAATCTTTATGGAAAGATTTTGAAAGAGCGTTTATAAGTTAGAAAGTTCCATAGGCATAGTTCTTTGGTTTGCTAGTTCATTTCCCGGAATACTGCTGTATGCAGAAGAATTCAAGTCGCCACTCCCACCAGGTTTTGAGTTGATATCGTGCAAAACAATCCCTATCTCTTGTAATTTGAACACTTGCATTTATTGTGAATTATATCACAAAGTTACAGACACGCAATATATTTTTGTTTGGGGTCAATTGGTAAAGAGATTTAATTTGGATTATGATTATTCAAATGAATAATTTTAGTTAAAATTAACAAATGATTGATTAAAAAAGGGAAAACTATTTATACCTGTATGAGTGAAATATATGATAACATATTATAACATAAGGCCATATACATATTTATTGAATATAAATATATGCTTGATATGATATTGAAATTAGAATATTGATTCATAACAGAATATGAGCGAGTGTTCAAAATTCCATACTTATATGTGGTCTGAAGGCATATTGAAATTTAATCTCATATCTTGAAACTCAATTTGGAAATTTGTCTGTTTCCGGCCACCCTGACAACCCAAATGTCTGAAAATATTGTCAAGTAGCTCTGTAACTCCGGCCACAAGAAGCTCCATGGGACACCTGTCAATTATCCCTGGACTCCGGGGGGACGACCACAGATGTGAGGGGTTCTCGGAATCTTATCGGCAAATAAGGAAAACGGGACGCCTCGGAGGCTGACGACGCTCATTATTATTATCTTTACCTTGGGATAAGTTGTGATATTATCTCTCTCCTATGAATACCAATTGTATATAATTTTATTGGAGAGCTAGAAGGTAAATACCCTTTATAATAAATTAATTATCCCCAAATTTGCCTTTGCTTTATTCATCTCCGCGACAATATTTCAACTTACATGTTCATCGGGTTTCGAAGGGTATAAAATATTTCAGATTTCTATGTTCTCTAGAAGTATATTAAACATTGATTGAATATTTGTGGACAGGCAGACAAGGGAGCAAGTTATATTAAAGCTTTTAAGGAATAGTGTCAGTGTAAGAGCCTGCAGTTGTGAGGGGGGCCATCTAAGTGAAATTACTCTCCATTCATTATACTTTCAACACAAGGTAGTGTTTTGTTATATTTTAAAACCTGATAAACGTGAATACATATTAAATTTAAAAATCGAAAGTTTTTCTTATTTTAAAATGACGAGACTTTTGGATAACCTTGTGTTAGATATATTAATTGTTTATATGTTAACCATAATAGAAATATATTAGATATACACACGCCTTCATTTATATTTTATTTGTGTCAATATAATTAATCACGTATATGTGAGACTTTAATGTAACTTAATTTAAATATTTTCTATTCAGGTTTCTATATGGAGACAAGTTTTCATTCAATTGTTAGAGAGCGATAAAGCTTGACGCTTAACTACGAAGTGAAGACAAATATATCGCAATGGATAATTATTTCGAGGATGCCCTCATTAGAAGTCTGAATGACGACTTCAGAAAGCTGTACCGAGAAATGGTCAGCAACCAGCTGCTACTGGACGCGCTGGACGCGAAGATGGAGGAAGCAAAGATCAAGCTTAACGAGGAGCCCATCTTCAAGAAAATGTCGAAGGAGGCAGTCAAGAAGCTGAGGACGCCAAAGAAGTTTTGGTAGTGGTCCTCACTTTTTCAAGTGATCATTCCGAGGGCCGAGTACTGAAGTACTCCTTTTAATTTTGAGCACCTCCTCTGGTGAAAAATATTGGCCTCAACATTCTGGCAAATTTTTGCCCATAACAAGAGAGCTTTTATACCGCTTGAAGTGCTCAAGGCCACACCCCACGTGCCCTCTTCGCCCTACCTATGCCATAAACAAATAGGCTGCTTGTTTTTATTGCCTATCTCCAACATATTGCCCAACTCTAAAAGGGCTCTTTATCCTCCTCCCTTCGCCCCCACCACCTGGGCCCTTTCGCCTTGGCCCCAAACCACCTGGGCTTTTCTTCCTCCTCCCTTAGCCCTCACCACCCGGGCCCTTTCTAATTCTCCTTTGGCCCCAAACCACTAGGGCCCTTCCTCCTCCTCCCTTTGCCCCACACCACCTGGGGTCTTTCTCATTCTCCTCTGGCCCCAAACCACTAGAGCTCTTCATCCTCCTCCCCATGGCCCCACACCAACTGGGCCTTTTCTCATCTCCTTTGGCCCCAAAACACTAGGGCTTTTCTCCTCCTCCCCATGGCCCTACACCAACTGAGCCTTTTCTCATTCTACTTTGGCCCCAAAACACTAGGGCCCTACCTCCTCCTCCCTTGGCCCTAATCACCTGGGCCTTTTCTCGTTCTCCTTTGGCCCCAAACCACTAGGACCCTTCCTTCTCCTCCATTGGCCCCCACTAACTGGGCCCTTTCTCATTCTTCCTCAGCCCCAAACCACTAGTGCTCTTAATCCTCCTTTCTTGGCCCTCACCACCTGGGCCTTTTCTCATTCTCCTTTGGCCCCAAACCACTAGGACTCTTCCTCCTCCTCCTCACTTGGCCCCACACCACATGGGCTTTTTCTCATTCTCCTTTGGCCCCAAACCACTAGGGCTCTTCCTCCACCTTCCTTGGCCCCCACAACCTGGACCTTTTCTCATTCTCCTTTGGCCCCAAACCACTAGGACTCTTTCTCCTCCTCTTCCCTTGGCTCCACACCACCTGGGCCTTTTCTCATTCTCCTTTAGCCCCAAACCACTAGGGCTCTTCCTCCACCTCCTCCTCCTCCCTTGGTCCTCAACACCTGGGCCTTTTCTCATTCTCCTTTGGCTTCAAACCACTAGGACTCTTTCTCCTCCTTTTCCCTTGGCTCCACACCACCTGGGCCTTTTCTCATTCTCCTTTAGCCCCAAACCACTAGGGCTCTTCCTCCACCTCCTCCTCCTCCCTTGGTCCTCAACACCTGGGCCTTTTCTCATTCTCCTTTGGCCCCAAACCACTAGGACCCTTCCTTCTCCTCCATTGGCCCCCACTACCTGGGCCCTTTCTCATTCTTCCTCAGCCCCAAAACACTAGGGCCCCTTCCTCCTCTTCTCTTGGCCCTCACAACTTGGGCCTTTTCTCGTTTTCATTTGGCCCCAAACCACTAGGGCTCTTCCTCCTCCTCCCTTGGCCCCCACCACCTGGGCCCTTTTTAATTCTTCCTCAGCCCCAAAACACTAGGGCTCTTCTTCCTTCTCCCTTGGTCCCACACCACATGGGCCTTTTCTCATTCTCCTTTTGCCCCAAACCACTAGGACTCTCGCTCCTCCTCCCTTGGCCCCCACTAACTGGGCCTTTCTCATTCATCCTCAGCCCCAAACCACTAGAGCTCTTACTCCTCCTCCCTTGGCCCTCACCATCTGGGCCTTTTCTCATTCTCCTTTGGCCCCAAACCACTAGGGCTCTCGCTCCTCCTCCCTTGGCCCTCACCACCTGGGCCTTTCTCATTATTCCTCAGCCCCAAACCACTAGGGCTCTTACTCCACCTCCTCCTCTTCCATTGGCCCTACACCACCTGGGCCTTTTCTCATTCTCCTTTGGCCCCATACAACTAGGACTCTTTTTCCACCTTCCTTGGCCCCCACAACCTGGGACTTTTCTCATTCTTCCTTATCCCCAAAACACTAGGGATATTCCTTCTCCTCCCTTGGCCCCACACCACCTGGGCCTTTACTCATTCTCCTTTAGCCCCAAACCACTAGGGCTCTTACTCCTCCTACCTTGGCCTCACAACATCTGGGCCCTTCCTTACTTGGTCCCAAACGACCTGGGCGCTTCATGTTCCCCCCTTGACCCCACATCACCTGGACCCTTCTTTCCTTGGCCCTACACCATATGGGCCCTTCTTCCGCCTCCCTTGGCCCCCATCACCTGGGTCCTTCCTTTTCCTCATTTGGCCCCAGGGCACCTGGACACTTCCTTCCTTGGCCCCACACCATCTGGAACCTTCCTCCCTCGGCCGCACACCACCTGGGCCCTTCCTCCCTTGGCCCCACACCACCCGGGCCCTTCCTCTTCCCATCTTGGCCCCACACCACCTGGGCTCTTCCTCCTTCTCCTTTGGCCCAACACCATCTGGGTTCTTCCTCCCTTAACCCCACACCACCTGGGCCTTTCCTCCTCCTCTCCTGGCACCACACCACCTGGGCCCTTCCTACTCCTCTCTTGGCACCACACCACCTGGGTTTCCTCCTTCCCCTTTGTCCCCACACCACCTGGACCCTTCCTCCTCCCCTCTTAGCCCCACACCATCTGAGTCCTTCCTCTCTTGACCCCACACCACCTGGGCTCTTCCTCCTTCTCCTTTGGCTCCACACCATCTGCGCCCTTCCTCACTTGGCCCCGCACCATCTGGATCCTTTCTCCCTTGGCCCCACACCACCTGGCCCTTCCACCTCCCCTCTTGGCCCCACATCATCTGGGTTATTCCTTCCTTGACCCCACACCACTTGGGCCCTTCCTCCTTCTCTCTTGGCACCACACCACCTGGGCGCTTCCTCCTTCTCCTTTGGCCCCACACCATTTGGGTTCTTCCTCCCTTAACCCCACACCACCTGGGCCCTTCCTCCTTCTCTCTTGGCACCACACCTCCTGGGCTCTTCCTCTTTCTCTTTTGACCCCCACACCATCTGGGTTCTCCCCCCCCTAACCCCACACCACCTGTGCCCTTCCTCCTCCTCTCTTGGCACCACACCACCTGGGTTTCCTCCTTATCCTTTGGCCCCACACCATCTGGGCCCTTCCTCCCTTGGCCCCAAACCATCTGGGTCCTTTCTCCCTTGACCCCACACCACCTGGGCCCTTCATCCTCCCCTCTTGGCCCCACACCATCGGGGCCTTCCCTCTTTTCCCCTTACACCATCTGGGTCCATCCTCCCTTGGCCCTTCCTCCTCCTTTCTTGGCCCCACACCACCTGGGCCCTTCCTCCTCCTCTCTTGACACCACACCACCTGGGCTCTTCCTCCTTCTCCTTTGGCCCCACACCATCTGGGTCCTTCCTCCCTTGGCCCAACACCATCTGGGTCCTTCCTTCCTTGACCCCACACCACCTGGGCTCTTTCTCCTTCGCTTTTAGCCCCACACTATCTGGGCCCTTTCTCCCTTGGCCTCACACCATCTGGCCCTTCCTCCTCCTCTCTTGGCAGCACACCACCTGGGTTTCCTCCTTCTCCTTTGGCCCCACACCATCTGGGCCCTTCCTCCCTTGGCCCCACACCATCTGGGTCCTTCTTCCCTTGACCCCACACCACCTGGGCCCTTCCTCCTCCTCTCTTGGCACCACACATCACCCGGGCTCTTCCTCCTTCTCCTTTGGCCCCACACTATCTGGGCCCTTCCTCCCTTGGCCCCACACCATCTGGGTCCTTCTTCCCTTGACCCCACACCACCTGGGCCCTTCCTCCTCCTCTCTTGGCACCACACATCACCCGGGCTCTTCCTCCTTCTCCTTTGGCCCCACACTATCTGGGTCCTTCTTCCCTTGACCCCACACCACCTGGGCTCTTCCTCCTTCTCCTTTGGCCCCACACCATCTGGGCCCTTCCTTCCTTGGCCCCACACCATCTGAGTCCTTCTTCCCTTGACCCCACACCACCTGGGCTCTTCCTCCTTTGGGTTACACCATCTGGGCCTTTCCTCTTTTCCCCTTACACCATCTTGGTCCATCCTCCCTTGACCCTTCCTCCTCCCCTCTTGGCCCCACACCACCTGGGCCCTTCCTCCTCCTCTCTTGGCACCACACCACCTGGGCTCTTCCTCCTGCTCCTTTGGCCCCACACCATCTGGGTCCTTCCTCCCTTGGCCCCACACCATCAGGATTTTTCCTTCCTTGACCCCACACCACCTGGGCTCTTCTTCCTTCTCCTTTGGCTACACACCATCTGGGTCCTTCCTCCCTTGGCCCCACACCATCTGGGTCTTTCCTTCCTTGACCCCACACCACCTGGGTCCTTCCTCCTCCCCTCTTGGCCCCACACCACCTGGGCACTGCCTCATCCTCTCTTGACACCATACCACCTGGGCTCTTCCTCCTTCTCCTTTGGCCCCACACCATCTGGGCCCTTCTTCCTTGGCCACCTACCATCTGGGTCGTTCCTGCCTTGTCCCCACACCACGTGGGCCCTTCCTCCTTCCTTCTTGGTCCCACACCACCTGGGCCCTTCCTCTTTCTCCTTTGGCCCCACACCATTTGGGCCCTTCTTTCTTGGCCACCTACCATCTGGGTCCTTCTTCCCTTGACCCTACACCACCTGGGCCCTTCCTCCTCCTCTCTTGGCACCACATCACCTGGGCTCTTCCTCCTTCTCCTTTGGCCCCACACCATCTGGGTCCTTCTTCCCTTGACCCCACACCACCTGGGCTCTTCTTTCTTCTCCTTTGGCCCCACACCTTCTGGGCCCTTCCTTGCTTGTCCCCACACCTTCTGGGCCCTTCCTTGCTTGGCCCCACACCATCTGGGTCCTTCTTCCCTTGACCCCACACCACCTGGGCCCTTCCTCCTCCTCTCTTGGCACCACATCATTTGGGCTCTTCCTCCTTCTCCTTTGGCCCCACACCATCTGGGTCCTTCCTCCCTTGTCCCAACCATCTGGGTCTTTCCTTCCTTGACATCACACCACCTGGGCTCTTCTCCTTTGCCTTTGGCCCCACACCATCTGGGCCCTTCCTCCTTTGGGTTACACCATCTGGGCCTTTCCTAATTTCCCACCACACCATCTGGGTCCATCCTCCATTGGCCCTTCCTCCTCCCCTCTTGGCCCCACATCACCTGGGCCCTACCTCCTCCTCTCTTGGCACCACACCACCTGTGCTCTTCCTCCTTCTCCTTTGGCCCCACACCATCTGGCTCCTTCCTCCCTTGGCCCCACACCATCTGGGTCCTTCCTACCTTGACCCCACACCACCTGGGCTCTTCCTCCTTCGCCTTTGGCCCCACACCATCTGGGCTCTTTCTCCCTTGGCCTCACACCATCTGGGCCCTTCCTCCTACTCTCTTGGCACCACACCACCTGGGTTTCCTTCTTCTCCTTCGGCCTCACACCATCTGGGCCCTTCCTCCCTTGGCCCCACACCATCTGGGTCCTTCTTTCCTTGACCCCACACTACCTGGGCCCTTCCTCCTCCTCTCTTGGCACCAGACCACCTGGGCTCTTCCTCCTTCTCCTTTGGCCCCACACCATCTGGGTCCTTCTTCCCTTGACCCCACACCACCTGGGCTCTTCCTTCTTCTCATTTGGCCCCACACCATCTCTGCCCTTCCTTCCTTGGTCCCACACCATCTGGGTCCTTCTTCCCTTGACGCCAAACCACCTGGACCCTTCCTCCTCCTTTCTTGGCACCACTCCACCTGTGCTCTTCCTCCTTCTCCTAGGCTCCACACCATCTGGGTCCTTCCTTCCTTGGCCCCACACCATCTGGGCCTTTCCTCTTTTCGCCCCACACCATCTGGGTCCATCTTCCCTTGGCCCTTCCCCCTCCCCTCTTGGCCCCACACCACCTGGGTCCTTCCTCTTCTCCTTTTGGCCCCACACCACCTGGGCTCTTTCTCCTTCTTCTTTGGCCCTACACCACCTGGTCCCTTTCTCTTTCTTCCTTGGTCCCACACTATCTGGGCCCTTCCTCCCAGTTTCGAGAGCACTAAGATTTTTCTTAAAAAATACCCGTTCGAAAAATCAAATATTTCACGAGCTAAAAGTCAGCGATTTTGAAAAGCGTCAAGAATTCGCTGTATGGGTTTTCCGGAAAATTTATATTGATGAAAACTGACTTTCGAATGTTCTGTGGACCGATAAAGCTCACTCTTCTCTAAACGGAGAAGTTCACACGTAAAAAAGCCGCATTTGGGCAACAGAAAACCCTAAGATTTTACAGAAATGCCAATTCATCAGTCCAGAGTTACAGTTTGGTGTGGGTTTACTTTTTTTGGGGCCATTTTTCCTTGAAGAAATCAATGGAAGAACGTTTTAAACCGTTTCTGTAACTGGTGAACTTTATGTTCAACTTTAGAGAGAAAAGGTTATTCCCATATTGCAGGACAGACAAGTACTAAGTCAAATAACATTCATGCAAGATGGAGGACCTCCTCATATCTCCCGCGGTGCCAAACAATTGCTGAATAATACGTTCTGTGAAGATCGTGTGATAAGTCGCCACTTTATACACCAGTGGCCTCCAAAATCACCAGACTTGACGCCTTGCGATTTTGGCTATAGGGGTACATTAAGTCGTGTGTTTATCGATGCCGGCCTTCCATATTGGCCATGTTGAAGGCTTCTATCAGGCAGCACGTTTCATCAATTTCAACAGATATGTTATTTAATGCTGTCCAATCTGTCATCCATTGTTTGCAGGCGGTATTTGAGAATGAAGGGCGTCACATTGAACAAAGATTGTGACCTAATACTAAAGAGAAGGCAGTTACCTCATGTGGTATATAAGCTGCCATGTATTATATTATCTACCAATATTTTTCAGCTCTTCGTGTTGGGTTATGGAGATATAAATGCTGTCCTCACATCTTGGCTTTTTTTTGTTTGTCATTTGCTCACATCTTATATTATGCGTGCAGACCAAAGTGTTATAACTTCTCGAATAACACTGGTACACACAATTTTACCCCTTATGTTTAGTTTATCGCTTTTCGCTCATTAGAAGAAATAGCATAAGAAATATTCTCTGTACACCCCTAACTTTGGAAATTTTGTGAAAAAATATAATACTAAATGATTTTATTACACGTTATTAAATGCAAAAGGTCGACTTAAAAATGATTTTTATTTGAGGTGATACATTTTAAAATATTTTACAATATAGTAATCAATTATAACATTTGACAAGCCCATAGGATATTTGGAATAAAGTACGACAAATTGATTTTGTCATCCCCATCTTTATTTCATTTGTTGGATCATGACAAATTTCCAGTTAAATAGTTAAGTGTCACCACTTTCTTATAGCAAGAAATCCTATTAGTAGTGCCATCATAATTTTTGGTATTATATTGACATTTCAAAAAATCGTGTATTGATATCAGCAGTGTTTTTCAAACATTCAATTTATTCCACAAAGCCGCATCTAAAATGTATATATATATTTATTAGAAGAATGACCCGGCTTCGCCCGAGAAATCTCCTGAGTGAAGTATCCTTCATACTGAAAGTACATCAATAATAAATAGTAGAAGTGCCATAGAATAGCAATACAGAAGAAACACATAAACTACAGGAAAAAAAAGTGTGTAATGGCAAAAATTGTATTATATTAGTGTTTAGGTATTTGATTTAATTATTCTTTGCAATCCATTTAGTTGTTTCTAAATAAATATAGTTTAAATAGACGGCAGCTTTTCCACCAAACCCCCATTAACCTTTGAAATTGCCTGAGTTGAGTGACTGACTGTAAAGAATCCTGACTGCGATGCCCATCTTCTCAGTAAGAATAATAATTAAAAAAAAAAAAAAAGGTTTATAAAAAATTAACCCAAAATACTGGCATGTAAATATTTTTCTGTAAAAAAAAATAAAAGAGCATATGGAAATATTAGGCAAACATATGTGTTCGCTAATGATTGCGACTGCATTTTAAACGATTTTAAAAAAGATATTTAAACAAATAAAGGCCAGAACAAAAATTAATAAAAAATATGAAATCCATTATTTACATACATTCACAAAAGCAAACGATGACAGAATTGATGACTCTGGTACTTGTATATTTTAACTAGAAGAATGACCCGGCTTCGCCCGAGAAATCCCCTGAGTGAAGTATCCTTCATACTGAAAGTACATCAATAATAAATAGTAGAAGTGCCATAGAATAGCAATACAGAAGAAACACATAAACTACAGGAAAAAAGTGTGTAATGGCAAAAATTGTATTATATTAGTGTTTAGGTATTTGATTTAATTATTCTTTGCAATCCATTTAGTTGTTTCTAAATAAATATAGTTTAATTAGACGGCAGCTTTTCCACCAAACCCCCATTAACCTTTGAAATTGCCTGAGTTGAGTGACTGACTGTAAAGAATCCTGACTGCGATGCCCATCTTCTCAGTAAGAATAATAATTTTTAAAAAAAGGTTTATAAAAAAATTAACCCAAAATACTGGCATGTACATATTTTTCTGTAAAAAAAAATAAAAGAGCATATGGAAATATTAGGCAAACATATGTGTTCGCTAATGATTGCGACTGCATTTTAAACGATTTTAAAAAAGATATTTAAACAAATAAAGGCCAGAACAAAAATTAATAAAAAATATGAAATCCATTATTTACATACATTCACAAAAGCAAACGATGACAGAATTGATGACTCTGGTACTTGTATATTTTAACTAGAAGAATGACCCGGCTTCGCCCGAGAAATCCCCTGAGTGAAGTATCCTTCATACTGAAAGTACATCAATTATAAAGAGTAGAAGTGCCATAGAATAGCAATACAGAAGAAACACATAAACTACAGGAAAAAAAGTGTGTAATGGCAAAAATTGTATTATATTAGTGTTTAGGTATTTGATTTAATTATTTTTTTGCAATCCATTTAGTTGTTTCAAAATTAATATAGTTTAAATAGACGGCAGCTTTTCCACCAAACCCCCATTAACCTTTGAAATTGCCTGAGTTGAGTGACTGACTGTAAAGAATCCTGACTGCGATGCCCATCTTCTTAGTAAGAATTTAAAAAAAAAGGTGTATAAAAAAATTAATCCAAAATACTGGCATGTACATATTTTTCTGTAAAAAATAAAAAATAAAAGAGCATATGGAAATATTAGGCAAACATATGTGTTCGCTAATGATTGCGACTGCATTTTAAACGATTTTTAAAAAGAGATTTAAACAAATAAAGGCCAGAACAAAAATTAATAAAAAATATGAAATCCATTATTTACATACATTCACAAAAGCAAACGATGACAGAATTGATGACTCTGATACTTGTATATTTTAATAATATAAATGAGTTTTAAAAATTGTAAAAAAAAAAAAAATGCATCGGCCGGGAATCGAACATCTATCACTGAACCACCGATGGTTATAAGAAATGGCCATATTTGGGTATTTATTCCATTCACAAAAGCAAACGGTGACAGAATTGATTGATTGTTGATTATATGACTCTGATACTTGTATATTTTAATAATTTTATTTTTCAAAAAGGTTACAAGTTTTTCTCTAAAAAGTGTAGCGAATGGTCAGTCTATTTACATATTTTTATTCACAACTTCAATAAATAACAATAGTAAAAGTAAACAAAGGCTATTTACATTTGCTATCTTGACTCCTGGTCAGTGCTGTGGCCCTCGCCGATATGGTCCCCTGATGTCCTGCAGCTCTCCAGCAGTCTTTCTATGGCCTCTCCTAGTGGCTCCTCGATAAGATGGTCCTCTGGCCTTGATCCATTCTTGTCTGTCAGGTCTCCTGTCATCTGCTCTAGGTCGTTCTCCTGTATTTTAATAATAATAATATAAATGAGAGAGTTTTAAAAATTGTAAAAAAAAAAAAAAAATGCATCAGCCGGGAATCGAACCCGGGCCGCCCGCGTGGCAGGCGAGCATTCTACCACTGAACCACCGATGCTTATAAGAAATGGCCATATTTGGGTATTTATTCCATTCACAAAAGCAAACGATGATAGAATTGATTGATGACTCTGATACTTGTATATTTTAATATTTTTTGCTACATGTTTTAATTTGCATTTACCTATTTTACATATCTCGGATTGCATTTAAATATCGTCATCCAATTATTCTACTTTTGACAAAATGATGTTTTATTAATATATCATTTGATATTATTAGGGTTCTTTCCTGGTATTCAAAAAAAGAAAAAATACGTGTCGATCAATTTATCAAACAATTTGGCCGCTGAATATCTGATTCTGGTAAAGCGCCATCTAGCGAATAAAATTGTAACTAAAAAGAATTCCGAATTTTTCATTATTTGCCCTAAACACCCCATTGCATCCTGAACACAATGGTGTTTACCGCATTGCTCTAGCACAAATATTCGCGGAGTTATTAATTTTTAAAGTTGTGCAAGACTTTTGGATCACCCTGTATATTTATATAAATTGATTATTTAGCTTTGTAAAATACATAATTAAATTATTTTTTATAAATTGTGTATATATTAAAGACAGCTTGAGAAGATATTTAAAAATATGTAATTGAACAGTGGGACAGAATAAATTTTGCCGAATGCCGCATTTGACAGATTCTTGCTAAACAGAGGATCGAGGTGAGGGGGAAAAGTTCGTGGCTTCAGTAGAATACACACTTAAGATATGACCCACAGATTGTTGTATAAAATAGGATACTAACGTAGCTTATCATCGAGGCTACTGTCCCGGTGTGGAGACAGGTCATGTGGCGTTCACGGGTTGTCATAGCCCAAATTAGAGCCACAATTTATATGGCGTGTCCGGCACGACCCAGGGGGGCATCTGTCACCCGCCCTGGGACTTGTCAACCCCACGGACCCACGCGGCAGAAAAAATGCACATTGAGTTTGAAACAAGCACCGAATTAAATTATCATCACCCATGTGGAAATTCCTCTGTTAATTGTAATGTATTTACTTCCAGGCACATTGGTTACCACAAGCTAAATAATTATAAATTTAAATATTGTCAATCTAAGTAATAGCCGAGATATACGTAGTTCACGGCAAAAAAAAACCAACAACTTATATTTCTTATTTTTTAAATATAAATACTCAATCACACACACAGCTTGTGCGACATATCTAAAGATTATTGAGAATTCAAATTTTTTTCTAAATATAACGTATTTTATTTATACTATCCAACGTATTGTTATTGCAGAAATTCACAGGAGGGAGTGAATCAAGAGAAACCGTTTCAACCAATGGCAGATGTATTTATTTTCAACATGTAGAAGGCAAATAATATTTGTTGAAATATACAATAAAGTAAATACGTATTTTTTTTAGCCACACAGATATATATTCCCACTATTTATGAGAAAATTGATTAATATAAACACGAAATAAAAAATAAAAAATTATACAAACTAAATTTAAGGATTATTCATATATTAAAAACTCTTTCATGATATCGAAAGCAAAATTGACCATTTTATTAATTGTTACCTATTCAGAAGACTTGGCGAGAGCAAGCTCCCAGAGCTTGTAGGATCACTCCACAGGAGACCTTGCTCCGTATTTGTCTACTAATGAGTTACTTCCATCTCTCCTATACTGTTTTACCTACTCCACAATAAATACTTCTTCTAATCGCTAAGTGCTAAGTTTAGTTAACAAAGCAACAACAATTAAACTACTTTAACGCGAACCAAACGAAGGGTTCTGAAATTATACTTTCTTTTTTCAAATCGATATGGTTCTTGTGACATATCAAATTGTCTTGGGTGAATGTGTCACGAGTTGGTGTTGTAATATTTGGGATATCATGCTTGATTGATGATTGCATCGTCGAAGATCTTACAGGAAATGATGTGTATAAGTGGAAATAAAACCATTAAAAGTTTTATTTCTTATATATATATATATGGATGTCGAGTTATAGCCTCACGATGAATGAGTAGTTAAGGCCGCGGGAAGGCAAACTGTTGTATATATATTAATTAATTGTTCCACAGAGTGTGTGTAAGCTCACAGGTAAATAGGCGCTAACCGAAACAAAAATAAAAGTTCCTTTGTTTCAATATTAGTTTCCCTTTTATATTTTGTTCTCTCTCTTGTAAATCAATAAATATATTGTTTAATTAATAAATATTGGAATCAGTTTCATTAATAATTCTAAGCAGAGTCAACACAAACAAATTTATTGAATTTTTATCTCTCATCTTAATGGAGTGATGGAAAGGAAATTCTTTTCAATCTCTAGATGACTATTGAGACTTGTTGTAATTGTTAGATACTGGGGTTTTGACATCCATTGTAAAGTTAACCTGGGAACTATAAAAATAAGTTGATAATAATACCTTATTTACTTTTCAAAAGTTTAAAAGCTACCCAGATCGTGTTTATAAAGTCTTGAAAATAATACGTTGTTTTGGTTGGGTTGCAAATCTGACTTTACAACAAGCCTGTAGAAGTAAAGTTGTAGTTTTTAGATCAGAATTGCCCTGTAGTGTGGGCGAATCTCGATGTTCAATTTCTGCTATTGGATAGAGTAATATAATTCTCTAATTATATTGTGATGAATATTATTTTATATAGTGTAAGAGGGATATAGGAAATATGTTTTAATATATATTTTATTGAAAATATGATGTTGTTTAAGAAAATAAAACATTTTTGAACCAATTTATAATTGCATTAGTGTACTTAGATTTATATAGAAATAATCAAAGTTTGCAGTTGTTTGCCAATCTATTGATGAAGCCAGGACACCACCACACAAGAGCTTTATATTTATGCCATCAATTTTGATTAGATATTCAGATACAGAGAATATATATTTCCACAGAAAACAACGAAAAAAACTGTTTAATTAAATATATATTATGAGAGAAATTGAAACTCTTTATTTTATAAGCGTACTAGCCGAATGACCCGGGCAACGCCCGGATTTTACCCGATTAAATGCTTTTATTCAAATACTATTCGTTACAATTATAAATTGGCACCGTGGATGTCATTCTTGTATAATATATAAATAAGTTTTAAAAATTGTAAAAAAAAAAAAAATGCATCGGCCGGGAATCGAACCCGGGCCGGCCGCATGGCAGGCGAGCATTCTACCAATGAACCACCGATGGTTATGAGAAATGGCCATATTTGGGTATTTATTCCATTCACAAAGCAAGCGGTGACAGAATTGATTAAGAAAGAATTGATTATGACGCTGATAACTGTATACGAGTATTTTAACTCGTATAACTATTTTTACTCGTATTTTAATGATTGTTTTAAACTTAAAACATTTATACTGCTCTTACTGCAATTATAAATCAAAAGGAAGGGCCTGGCTAATCAGTGGAGAACCCTTCTAACGGTTTCACCAGTTTAATTTATCATTACAGTAAGGGCAGAAGAAAAATTGCTCAATTTTAAGAAGCATTCGCGTCGAAAATAGTTTCAATTTCTTATAACAGATGGCGCGCTAATCCATCGTTCATATATTGTTTGAATATATTATTCTTAAGTGGGCACAGATCATACAAGCATATGTTCACGCAGCATATGTTCACGCAACATATGTTCACGCAGCATATGTTCACGCAGCATATGTTCACGTAAAATTTTTTTAAAATTAATTTTACATATCGTTTATTAAATAAACGTATTTCAAACGTTGCAAAGATTAAGCGTTTACATATTCGAGTTTACATATTCCACGGGTATATGTTTCCAGGGATGGGAATCGAACCCACAGTGTTTCGCCTACCGGGCAGATGCCATGTCCACTAGGCTACCCTGTTCACGTAGCATATGTTCACGCAGCATATGTTCACGCAGCATATGTTCACGTAGCATATGTTCACGTAGCATATGTTCACGCAGCATAGGTTCACGCAGCATATGTTCACGTAGCATATGTACACGCAGCATATGTTCACGCAGCATATGTTCACGTAGCATATGTTCACGTAGCATATGTTCACGTAGCATATGTTCACGTAGCATATGTTCACGCAATGTTCACACAGCATTTGTTCACGTAGCATATGTTCACGTAGCATATGTTCACGTAGCATATGTTCACGTAGCATATGTTCACGCAGCATATGTTCACGTAGCATATGTTCACGCAATGTTCACACAGCATTTGTTCACGTAGCACATGTTCACGTAGCATATGTTCACGCAGCATATGTTCACGTAGCATATGTTCACGCAATGTTCACACAGCATATGTTCACGTAGCATATGTTCACGTAGCATATGTTCACGCAGCATATGTTCACGTAGCATATGTTCACGCAATGTTCACACAGCATATGTTCACGTAGCATATGTTCACGTAGCATATGTTCACGCAGCATATGTTCACGTAGCATATGTTCACGCAATGTTCACACAGCATATGTTCACGTAGCATATGTTCACGTAGCATATGTTCACGCAATGTTCACGCAGCATATGTTCACGTAGCATATGTTCACGCAATGTTCACGCAGCATATGTTCACGTAGCATATGTTCACGCGATGTTCACGCAGCATATGTTCACGTAGCATATGTTCACGCAGCATATGTTCACGCAGCATATGTTCACGTAGCATATGTTCACGCAGCATATGTTCAGGTAGCATATGTTCATGCAGCATATGTTCACGTAGCGTATGTTCACGCAGCATATGTTCACGTAGCATATGTTCACGCAGCATATGTTCACGTAGCATATGTTCACGCAGCTCATGATATCAGCGACGCAACCTAAAAAAAAAATGATATGGCGAATTAATAAAGAAACACTACTTTTAGCTAATTTCAACTTCTTTTTCCAATAAAGATAGAAATGTGCACAAAAACGAACTTTTTTTATATTTTTACTTGCCACGGTAAAAAACTCCGATAGAAGATTCGATGAAACTTGTTAATCCTTTGCGAAATGTTTTAAAACATCGCCGAGGGACTGTAAATTTCTTGTTTTTAAATCCACAACTAAAGAATTAAAAGCCCTCCGTGTCATATCTATAGAAACTCTGAGAGAAACTATTAAAAGGGGAACAATAAAGATAATAAGCTTCTCTCAAAGGAAACAAAAAAAAAAGGGAAAAAAGTCATCGAGAGTAAACCTTTCTGCTAGTCCTTGGAAGAAAACGCCACTTTTTGATATTTTATTTGGGGGACATTTGGGAAAGCGGTTAAAAACTGAAAATAGGATTTGAAACATGGAAAAAAGAGCGAGTGGAAAAAGCGTTAGCAACTTGGATCAATAGAAACCAAATCAATTTGTGGAATTATTGTGGTCGTTTCAATACATCCTGCCATCGGATACTCTGTAATGAAACATTAGCTCGCTCGCCATCTGTCACTAAAGAACAACGGTAACGCGAAAAAGAGAAAAACCGATGTTGAAACATTCCTGAGCGATTTTAAAATTGCGAGGAGAATGGTTATGCAGTTGGTCGCCAGGTAATTGAAGGTCCACCTGGACATCATTGATGCTGCAGTTGTCCGGGTGGGTCATCAATTCCGGCTGCAGTTGTCTGTATGGATCACAGAGTGTATTCATATTTGGTACGACCTTTTAGATGTGGGCCATTATAAAGCATAAATACACAAAATAATAAATTTCAAACTATATAATAATTCCTAAAATAAATAAAATAATAGTAAATATGCAGAAACATACTAATTGAATAAGAATATATTCCAACTACTAACAATATGCAAAATATCCTGATATATATAAATATAGATGGAAAATTTGCCGGGAGGAAATTAATCCATGGAAGCAATGGTCGCCTCTCCCGTCAAAATAAACGTCAGATTCTTACGCCATCTATTGACCGTCGCCGCAACTAGCGGCATCGGGTCAGTGACAAAGCCACAACACCAACTTTGGCAAACTGATAAGCGTCCACCTAGAGACCATGGTTTCGGGCTAATGGCCCTCGTCAGTCTAGGGCGGACTTTATTCCGTGAGATCCACACGGGATCTAATGGCCCGACTTTATTCCATGGATTAATTTCCTTCCGGCAAATTTTCCATCTATGTTTTGCCAATAGATTTGGCCCAGCCACATTGCCAGCAAAACACCTCTTTGGTAGATTGTGAGGATTCCATTAGATCCCGTGTGGATCTCATGGAATAAAGTCCGCCCTAGACTGACGAGGGCCATTAGCCCGAAACCATGGTCTCTAGGTGGACGCTTATCAGTTTGCCAAAGTTGGTGTTGTGGCTTTGTCACTGACCCGATGCCGCTAGTTGCGGCACCGGTCAATAGATGGCGTCAGATTCTGACGTTTATTTTGACGGGAGAAGCGCCCTATGCTTCTATATAAATATATGTACATAGGTTTTGTAATAGTTTGGCATCAGGCGGCGTTTATATAAGTTCTCCTGTAGAAGAGCAGAGATGCCGCCCGAAAGCTTGAGACTGATTTAATAAAATGAAAAGAAAATCATCTCCAGAAACCTATTTGATTATTTAATATTCTATATACAAGTTATAATACAATGCAATCACTTGTAATTTGAAAACTATTATTTTCCACATATGTTACCCAATGTAATCTTTCTTTCATTTTTATATATCTCTCCTAAATTTATGATCATTTCACTACACATTTTTCTTTATTAAAATCACACTTTTATAACGTTTTTTTTTAACTTAAATTTTTATATTTATCAAACATAATTCAAATAACGATAAAAATAAACGACAGCGTACGACAAATCCTAAAGGATTTATATCCAGGGGTTATAGAAGTAGCCTTTTCCATATTTGTCAATCTTAAATTGACATCCCAAACTGTACTCCAAGAGTTCTATAAAAACAAGGTTGCAATGGAAGTGGAACTATATCTCCCCACTAGCATCATCATGAGGCACTAACTGAGAGCCTCCCTCAAAACGACAAACGTCTGGTAAGGGCCATGGCGCCCAAAACCCTCGCAGACTGCATGCCATAGTGACCAGGGAAAAAGGGGCAAACATCCCTTCACAGCGCCACCACCTCTACGGGACCACAATAGCACCGCGATAACAAAAATACCTATCATTAGGGGATACAACGCCGCCAGCCAACCCACCATAGTATAGGACGGTACTATTCTAGCACAAATCATACAATCCCGCCGCCCTCTCCCGGCCGCCATTTTATTGTCAATTATTGTAACTCTGAGTGTCCACAGCCCGTCCTTCAGATGTTAACGATTTGTAGCCTCCTCATTGACCTCAAGGCTTCGTTAAAACCACGACTTGCTAGCAATGCACCTAACAAGATATTTTCAAATTCTTCTTTAATCTAGAAACACTCGTAACAAATAATCGATGCACATATTCTAATTGCCCAGCACACAATAAATACAAATCAACAATTCCCACGCTAGCTGCGGTCAGTGGTCACTTAAGACCATAAACCTCTACGTCGTCGCGGATTCTTTGTCACTCCCTCCTCCGCGCTTGTTGATTGCCTGATAAATGATTCCCTCAATGATCCCCCTTCCTGGCAAAAGGTTTTCTTCCTCACTTTAATTTTCCATTAAAACCTCACTTGTGACTCAGGATACTCTTCACAATGAATTACCCAACAATCTATTCTCTTCCAATCACTCCCCATACACGCATAACACACATTTTCCACTTTCAAAGAAACCACAATCACAACATAAAGTACATTTTCGTTACAAAACATAATTATTGTTCACCTCGAGAGAAAATGAATACTTTTATTCAGAGAATATGGAATAATCTACGCCCCATACGGCGACTGTCATACAAGCACTCACTGGAATTTTCATTCGCTGTTCTTTCGAGGGGCATGCGGCGGCGGACATCGCTCTGCGGCTGCCCTTGCACGCCCTACCTAATCCGAGACACCCTAATCGAGCCTGTCTGCATCGCCAACGACCGGTCGCTGACCCACCGCTACTGGTCCTGCACCGCCGTCCGTCCTCTCCTCCGAGAGGCGTTCTCCATCATCAGGCGGCCGCCGGACCTGCAGTCGTCATTTTCTTCATATATATTTAAATGCGTGGTGTCGTCGCTGGAGACTCGCTGGCGATCTTCCATCAAACTCTGCTGCGGTGATAAAAATATGATCAAACATGCAGGTACACTTTTAATCCCGATTTTACAACAAATATTAAACAAATGTATTGAATAAGGTTATTATCCGGATATATGGAAAGACTCTACTGCAAAGACCAAAATCTGATAAAATAAACTATGAAACAAGCAAAAGTTATAGACCAATATCATTGACGTCAAACATTTCTAAAGTTTTTGAAAACATAATTAAAAACAAAATCAATAAATATTATGAAGAGAACAATCTAATGAGTGCAAGGCAACACGGATTTACTAAACATAAATCAACGAACAGTGCAATGGAAGATATACTGGAAACCATACTGAAACACAGGTAAGGAGAACTGACTTCTTTGATTACAGTGGATATAGCAGGCGCATTCGACAACGCATGGTGGCCAGCAATTATTAGAAGACTCGATTTAGATAACATTCCCTCCAAATTAATAAGGACCACACAATCTTATTTAAGCAGTAAAAGAAGGGCAAATTTCTCATATGAAGACACAAATGTTACAAAATAATTGACAAAAGGATGTCCTCAAGGCGGTCCTTTATCCCCAATATTATGGAGTATTTTGTTAAACGACTTGCTGAAGAGTTTCAAACATCCGAATGCAGAAATAACTTGCTACGCAGACGACGTTTCTATCATTTGTTGGAGCAAGTCTGTCGAGGATCTCAAAATAGTAAGCGAATATATTCTATGCTATGTGATTCAATGGTGTAATAAAAATAAATTATCAATACGCCCAGAGAAAACGAATTTACTTTACTTACATAATAATACTAAAGTTCCAATTGAAATACCGAATATCATTTTAAACCCAGTAGATCAAGTTAAGATATTAGGCATAAAATTCTCAAATCATAGAATAAAAAAGACCAATTTTACCCCACATATCAACGACATTTTGTGCAGGATCGTAAGAATGAAAAATATTCTGTTTTCACTTTGTGGAAAAATGTGGGGAATAAATACTAAAAAAATAATAATTTTGTATAAAACAATTATCAGGCCTGTTCTTACGTATGGTTCAGAAATATGGTACAAATTTATAAATATTCGATGCAAAGAAAAACTAAACTCTACTCAATATCAAATTCTTCTTTAGGCGGTTGGAGCCTACAAGACTACATTTTCCAACCGTGTCCATAGTCTTGCGAACATCCCCCTTCTCACAGATTATATTGAATCTAAAATAATCAAATTTGATTTGGCTCATCTTTCGATAGAGGATCAAAATACTTTTAGACCACATTCTCCGAGGATAATTAGTTCATTTTTAAGTGCCAAAATGGATGAATTATTTCTAAAAACAAATGAAATATTCCAAAGCTTTTTCCCGTTTGGAATTCCAACATTTTTCCGTTCCAATATTTATAATGTCTAGTTTGCAACGAACCATGGAAATTTTAAGGAATTTTATCAAAAATTGGAGCGGTTGAGGACTCTAGCTGTCATTGTGGCAACACATTCCAGGACTAGAGACACCTATTGCAGGAATGCCCACTCTTCTTTAGCGCTAGACAACAGACAATATACAATGTTGTAGATCTATATCAATTTGTAAATAGCAGAGAGAATTATCATAGATTTAACTATTTTTGAAGATATATTTATGATCATTTCTCAAACCTGAAAGGTTCAGGTTCCTAATATATATTATTGTTTCTCTTTTTTATTTTTAATTACTTTTTCTTGTACAATATGTTTATGACTGTTTCGGTTTAAAAAAATGTAAATCGACGCAATTATCCCTAGCCGGGATATCGCATTTTGTGTGTTAAAATCTATATAGATAATACCGTAACAGAGTTTTCCATTGTAAAGTCCTGAGCTATCTCCTCCGAAGATTCTGAACTACACATAACGATCTATATACCAAAATTTTCGTTATTTTTTCCTTCGTATGATAGGCCTGTTTTTATTTTCCTAATGTTAACAGTTATTTTTATTTTTTAATTTAATCTATTTTACAATCGTAAATTTTTTGCATTTATCATCATCAATTCTTTTGTTTTGAAATGCGTTCTTTTGATTACCTTTTACTAATTCTTATTTACTAATTTTTACTAATTTCTGCTTCATTTGATTATGATTATAATTTGTAAGTACTTTGTTATAATTTTTCATTTAAATAGAGCTCAATTTTTGTGTATGTTTCTTATTTGCATTATCTTTCCTAATGTCTTTGGCAACGTTTTTTTTTCTCATAAATAGGCTGAGGTTATATTATTTTTCGAATTGTAGATTGAAATATTTATTTATGTCTTTCTTTTGCTTAATTATTTCTTCTTTATATTTGTTCTTATTTATTATTTTTTTTACTCTTTCACAATCAAATTTTGAAAATGGCTAAATGGCCCCACTTCTCCCTATTTGCTTTTGCAGCTTTTCTTATTAAAACTTAGAATTAAGCTTTGCTTTTTTATATACATGTTTATTACACATTTAGCAATACTTTTTCTTTATATTTGCTCTTATTTACTCATTTTTTTACTCTTTCACAATCAAATTTTGAAAATGGCTAAATGGCTCCACTTCTCCCTATTTGCTCTTGTAGCTTTTATTTTTTAAAAAATATTAAAACTTAGAATTAAGCATTGCTTTTTTATATACATGTTTGTTACACATTTAGCAATATATATACCAAAATATTTTTTTGAATACTTAACTCTTTTAGTGAATTTTTGTCAGGGGGGCTGCAAAAGTGCCGTACTTATGCAGTATTTTGATGCTTTTCCTGTGACAAGGATAATGAAATTTAAAATTAAGCTTTGCTTTTTTATATACATGTTATTTACACATTTAGCAATATAACACAGAAATATTTAGGAATATTTAACTTTTTTGGTGAATTTTTGTCAGGGAAGCTATGGACTGCCGTAATCATGCATTATGTTGATGTTCTTCTCATAAAAAAATATTTGGGTTTGGAATTGGGCTTTGCTTTTTTGTATACATGTTTTTTACATATTTAGCTCCATTTTTGTGTTTTTTTGCAGTATCTTTCATAATGCCTGATTTGATTACTTGATCTGTTATAGTTTTTCATTTGAATTTAGCTCCATTTTTGTGTCTGTCGTTTTTTTTCTTCTCATAAATAGGCTGATGCTGTATTTGTGTACTCAATTGTTGCTTTTTGTGTCTGGTTTCTTTTTTGCAGTATTTTTTTTGGAATCCTTTTTTTTTCTTCAATTGTTTCCTCACATGCTTGGAATTTTCTTTTTATGCCTGTCCTGGCTTTCAGTTTTATAGTTTTCCTCTGCTTGGTTCTTATTTTACCTTTTTTTTTCAGCGTCTTCTGTCATGCCTCGAAAAGGCCGTGGAAGACTCACTCCCCTAACCGCTAGGCGTGCTAATATGACTCGCTGCAGGAACAAAACCACGATTGCTATTTCTCCAGTTTACTTTTTCACCAATGTCTATAATTTTTCACCTGAAAAGATTTTTTATTTTATTTGTTATTCAATAAACTATTATCACTTATTTTTGGTCTTCTTTTTATTTACTTATTTTACTGGGGGTTGGTGGAAGGATGGTTTAAGCCGTTGGTTTTCGACTGCTACGACCCGGGTTCGATTCCCGCATTGGGCACTTTTTTCTGAAAAAAAAAAAAAAAAATGCTCCAATGGCTTCCGATTCTTGCAAAAGTCCAACCCCACCAGCAAGCGCAAGTAATCAAACGGGGCTCTGGCACATTTGTAAATGCAAAGTCGAACTGCTTTTCACATGTTTAGACATGTTGTGTACTTACAGTAAAAGCAGTCGCCTACTCTACCCACCATGATTATCAAGGCCTGTACCACGTGTACTAGCGATAAGCAAAAAAAAAAAATTATTTTACTCATTGATCTATACATACAATTATTTGCATACTATTATATACATACAAATATATGCATACAATTATATACATACAATTTTCTACATTTTTGCACTCTGCAGTCTGATATGTTGTTAATAATAGGGGTTTTAGACAAATATCAACTGTTGAAATTTGAATTTCAAAATAGTTGAATTATCGAAAGTGTCGAATTAGTTTGTCATATGATAGGCCGTAGGTCGAGACATCAAAAATGGTCGAATTATCGTGTGTTGATTTAATTAGATTATATTGTATATATAAAAAATAGAATTGTTGTTTTTAATGAGGTCTTTTAAATGAATTTATTCCTTTAATATGTTGTCATATCTGCAATATAGTTGTGTTGTTTGCAATTTTCTTTTTTTTTTTTTCCTTTCAAATATTTGTGTCCACTCTGAAATATAGTTTGTGAATTTATATTCCAATTTATTTTCTTATATATATATATATTTTTTTTATTTCCAAAATATTTATTTAGACTTTCACCAATGCCTTTAGGATCTTTGTGATGGAACACGTATGGTGTTTCAGCGCATGTGCTCTCATGTCCTTGAAGCACATATACTGACAGTGCCCAAAGTTGAACACACTGTATAGTGTCTGAAATATCTTTGGCCCCTTCGGATACCAACCTTCGCTTCATTCTAGAGAGGCGTTAGTTTTCACTAAGGTTGGCTTTTGCTATGACTATAAATAAGGCTCAAGGACAAACCTTGGCTACAAGAGCCTGTGTTTACGCACGGACAACTTTAAGTGGCTTTTTCAAGTGTGCGAACATTGGATAGCATACATGTAAAGATGACCCATATCTTTTGGTCCTTCAGATTTCAGACTTCCATTCATTCTGAATATTTGGGTTCTTCCTACAAGAGCCTGTGTTTAATTTTAAAGTGGCTGCCTTCGCCTCTGTAATACCTTTTTACCGGTAAAGTTGTAATTAAACAACAATCAACCTTGAAAATTTTATTTTTAAAAGGGTCGAATTATCGAAAGTGTCGAATTATCGAAAGTGTCGAATTATCGATAGTGTCGAATTATCGATAGTGTCGAATTGCAGTTTGTTTATTTATTTTTTAATAAGGTCCTCTTATCTTATCTGCAATATAGTTGTATTGTTCGAAGCACATATACTGACAGTGCCCAAAGTTGAACACACTGTATAGTGTCTGAAATATCTTTGGCCCCTTCGGATACCAACCATCGCTTCATTCTAGAGAGGCGTTAGTTTTCACTAAGGTTGGCTTTTGCTATGACTATAAATAAGGCTCAAGGACAAACCTTGGCTACAAGAGCCTGTGTTTACGCACGGACAACTTTAAGTGGCTTTTTCAAGTGTGCGAACATTGGATAGCATACATGTAAAGATGACCCATATCTTTTGGTCCTTCAGATTTCAGACTTCCATTCATTCTGAATATTTGGGTTCTTCCTACAAGAGCCTGTGTTTAATTTTAAAGTGGCTGCCTTCGCCTCTGTAATACCTTTTTACCGGTAATGTTGTATTTAAACAACAATCAACCTTGAAAATTTTATCTTTAAAATGGTCGAATTATCGAAAGTGTCGAATTATCGAAAGTGTCGAATTATCGATAGTGTCGAATTATCGATAGTGTCGAATTGCAGTTTGTTTATTTATTTTTCAATAAGGTCCTCTTATCTTATCTGCAATATAGTTGTATTGTTCGAAGCACATATACTGACAGTGCCCAAAGTTGAACACACTGTATAGTGTCTGAAATATCTTTGGCCCCTTCGGATACCAACCTTCGCTTCATTCTAGAGAGGCGTTAGTTTTCACTAAGGTTGGCTTTTGCTATGACTATAAATAAGGCTCAAGGACAAACCTTGGCTACAAGAGCCTGTGTTTACGCACGGACAACTTTAAGTGGCTTTTTCAAGTGTGCGAACATTGGATAGCATACATGTAAAGATGACCCATATCTTTTGGTCCTTCAGATTTCAGACTTCCATTCATTCTGAATATTTGGGTTCTTCCTACAAGAGCCTGTGTTTAATTTTAAAGTGGCTGCCTTCGCCTCTGTAATACCTTTTTACCGGTAAAGTTGTAATTAAACAACAATCAACCTTGAAAATTTTATTTTTAAAAGGGTCGAATTATCGAAAGTGTCGAATTATCGAAAGTGTCGAATTATCGATAGTGTCGAATTATCGATAGTGTCGAATTGCAGTTTGTTTATTTATTTTTTAATAAGGTCCTCTTATCTTATCTGCAATATAGTTGTATTGTTCGAAGCACATATACTGACAGTGCCCAAAGTTGAACACACTGTATAGTGTCTGAAATATCTTTGGCCCCTTCGGATACCAACCTTCGCTTCATTCTAGAGAGGCGTTAGTTTTCACTAAGGTTGGCTTTTGCTATGACTATAAATAAGGCTCAAGGACAAACCTTGGCTACAAGAGCCTGTGTTTACGCACGGACAACTTTAAGTGGCTTTTTCAAGTGTGCGAACATTGGATAGCATACATGTAAAGATGACCCATATCTTTTGGTCCTTCAGATTTCAGACTTCCATTCATTCTGAATATTTGGGTTCTTCCTACAAGAGCCTGTGTTTAATTTTAAAGTGGCTGCCTTCGCCTCTGTAATACCTTTTTACTGGTAAAGTTGTATTTAAACAACAATCAACCTTGAAAATTTGATTTTTAAAATGGTCGAATTATCGAAAGTGTCGAATTATCGATAGTGTCGAATTATCGATAGTGTCGAATTGCAGTTTATTTATTTATTTTTTAATAAGGTCCTCTTATCTTATCTGCAATATAGTTGTATTGTTCGAAATTTTATTTTCTAATTTGTTAATTTTTTCTTTTTTTTTTCACTCTAATAATATTTATTTAAATCTGATAATTTTTATTTAATGCAATTTATTTAATAATTTATTTAATCCAATGTCTATAGTTTCTTCCCTGAAATTGCTTACCAAACATGAGTCAGTGTTTCCTCAGTGTTAACAGTTGGAGTGTTAGAATGCGGAGAAGCAAAATAACTCCCAACTGAATTTCTCAATAGTCTTACTCCCAGAGGAATGCATCCACACCAGTTAAACTCTAGGTTGGTGCTATTGTTATGCTTCTGAGAAGTTTTAATCCTAAGCAGGGTCTTTGAAAATGGTACACGTGTGGTGATACTGTGCATGTGCTCTCATGTCCTTAAAGTAGTGTAGTTCTGTTGTTTGCACTTTCATTTTCTGATTTGTTAAAATTTTTCTTCTATAGTTTCTCACCTGCGGGTCCTTCGGGTAAACCTGGGTCGTTGCCCGGGTCACTCGGCTATTTATATCTATATATATCTATACTTTTAAAGTCTCTGCAGGCCCTTTGGGTAAACCCTGGGCGTTGCCCGGGTCACTCGGCTAGTAAAGAAATATAGGCTGAAGGCTGGCGCATATAACTAATACCAAGGGGACGTAGGACAAATGTTAAATGTTTGAGGGATTTCCTTTAAGGGGATTAATCATAGTTTCTAACCTTGGCTATTTGTCCCGAAACCAAGAGACATGCGATGGAGGTGGCTTGACGGATTAGTGCTCAAATGAGGCCCTTACCTCTTTGGAGCATTTCTGGCATTTCAATGTGTTGTTTGGGCATTGATGTCCTTCGTGTCCTGTTGTACCACATTTGTAGCATATGAAGTTGGTGGCTTGGCAGGTCGAGGAGCGGTGGTTAAAACCGCAGCATCTGTAGCACTGCTTCAGAGAATAACTTCTCTCGTAGCGGTGAATTAAACTTGCGATTACCACGTTGTTGCAGAGTCTTGACGACGTTATCGTCCACTTCGACGAACACTGTGGTGTAACCTTTCGTATTGAACTTAAGTCGATGTGAAATTCTGGTGTCTATTTCCAAGTAGATTCTTGAAGGATGGGTTGTTTTCCAGACTTTTAAGTATTTCTCCATTTTTAGTGCTGTCTTATATCCCAAAGATACAGTATCTGGAATGGATCGTTGGACGATTCTGACAAGACAGTTTGGATGGCATTGTGCTGTTCAGGTTGGATACTAGTTCAGTGGCCGCCTGTTTAGTTTTAGTGTGGATGACCACTTTCCCTTTACCTTTCACTGAAGCAGCTACCTTATTTGAGGTAAAGAGAGAAGGGTTTGCTGTCTTTACCTCGCGGAGGATTTATCAAGGTTCCTTTGAGGGATTTACAGATTTAATTACGACATGATTCAAAATCTCTTGCCAGATTGCTATAGGGGAGTTTCACCTTCGATGAGACAGGCGCTGGGGATTTGGTTTCTGCCAGTGGCTGGGGGCGAGACTGTACGAAGTTGATCCCAGTATAAGCATCCTGGATCGCAAACTCAGCGCATGTCAGAGCGGAGTGAAGAGTAGCCTCTGCGCAGTTTTTCATTTAATTTAGCCTTTTTAGCGAGTAGGTTTATTTGATTGATCCGGAGTTGAATAAATTCGACCGAACTTGAAATCGAGATGCTTAGGGCCAAAGTCCATCTTGGAGCGGTTTCGTTTCACTTTTGTAGGCTTGTTATTCAACATCATAACTGAAATTCTTTTCTATATGATCACCTAAATATTTTAAAGAAGGCTTATTGTTTTAATATTTATCCAAAACTAATGACCTTTAACAATGAGGCTAAATATATTTTAATTAATTTATTTAATCTCCTTTAAATAATCTAATCACAGAAATATATTTTTAGATATAGATATACATTTTAAGATTATATTAAATTAGGGAAGTTGGCGATCTATGGATACGCTCCAGGACAGCCTGGGTTACCTCCATGTTGTGGTTGTTATATAAAATTATACCAATGCCAATTTATTTTATGATTAGTGTCCCCACCTTTATATACAACAGCAACGATAAAACCTTCATTAAAACACTATTGTCTTACAAGGGGATTCCCCTAAAAGGTTGTAAATGTACATGAGTGAGGAGGAAAAACAATTTAGAGGGGAGGGGGAGCAATCAGCCGTTGTCTGTGAAGTTGAGCACTTCTTCCCTCATTTTATTTATCACCTTGCTTAATTTTAAATATTTATGAACAAATGTTTTATCCAGCAGGAGAGTAGTAACATTTTATATACATGTTGTTAATTATAGCGAGTTGGCCCCGAAATTTCGTGAATATCCAGTCTCTTTTCCTGTAGAAATGGGCAATGGAATAGCCCCACCATTATATATATAATGATAATACAAGTATATGATACTATATAGTAGTATATATGACTTTGACTTCTACTCGGACCTGGAAAGTTGGCCAGGGAACGACGTATACTTACGACCCCATCTACTGAATAAACAACATAATGTAACATAGTCAACTATTGATGGACTGGCAGGGAGTCAAGACCAGGAGTCCACATTCTCTTTAATCCAACATCAGATAAGTAGTTCCTGTTGATTTATAGTTTTGTTTTGAGATAGAGTAGTATATGAGTATATATATATGCGGTGAGGTCTCCAGTCGACTTATTCTATGGCGTGAGTCCCTGTAACTTTCGCTATACTGTGTTGACCGAGAGGAACAGTCAGGATGGGGAGTTTTCCAGTACCTCTCTGCACCTTGGAAGACCTTTAAAAGTTCTCACAAAGTACAGGCAGTCGTGGTTGAGGCAGAGTGGAAAGCTTGAGAATGTCTATACAAAAAACGAAGACACAGTTGCACTAAGAAAGTTCCGTGAACAGATAAAAGTTGAGCTAGGAGCGAAAGATGGAGATAGAAGAGTTCTTACTGACTACATGGTGGATGAGGTGGACCTGGGGTACAACCAACGAGGGCTCACGCAGATGGTGAAGTGACTGTATTTTTAGGTTGAAACGGGGGCTTTATATACCTTTTCTGAGAGTTTTGCATTTCACCAGATGTTCTGGTGACATTCTAAAATGGCACCGTCCTGACAGCTTCCAATCTATCTTTAGATGTTTTTTGTGACTTCCATCTATCTCGATTTTAGACGTTTCTGACTTCTATCTCTTCAACTCAGCTCTTAATCTATTACAGAGTTTTATTTATTTGTTCTCAGTTTGTACAAAGTACATTACATATGATGATGTAATGACACATGGCAATCATGCGTATAATCATTTACAGATGTGTTTCTATTATACAACAGTAAAATCTTGTTATAAGGTATATACAATATGGGGTTGTTGGCTTAAATTACCATATATATATATTGATATTATAAGTACTTGTATATTAATTGATGAGTAACTACCAACTAGTACTTAAAATTGAAAATAGAAGGAATATTCGAGCTATTAGATGTTCAAATAACTACGAATATAAATAAAGAGAAAGAGACGCGCTAATGAAAGTTTGAAAAAAAGCAACTACAGCCTCATTTAACCCGGCGTGTGTTTTTAATCTTCACCGAGCGCGAAAGGCAATGAGGATGCAAATTAAGAAAACATTCGAAGAAATAATTTGACACGACAACTCATTTGCATAAGTAATGCCTGCGAGAGAATTTAATACAGGTCGCTGGAGCTCCGCCAGCATTCTCTTCTTCTTTATTGGTCTGAGAGAGATATCATTACTTCGAATCTGGGGAGAGTGAGGCTTTCAATTAGCTAGAGATTTGTCCTGCCTCCATATCAGCAAGACGTACAGCTTCAGCCCGGAGGCTATTATGATAAGATCAGGGTTCAACAAGAGGATTTGGCTCCAACAT
>CP092875.1:32328747-32666617 GCA_030710605.1 Cordylochernes scorpioides
ACTACTTGGGTGACCTCCGTGAGAGATAGGTTGTTGACAATGGCTCCTTGAATTCGGCGCCCACACTATGCAGTCATCGAGACCAGACTGAAGTGTGAGAGGAAGCAGTCTTGGAGTTGATATAGAAGAAGCACTCTCTGGTCGGTCGGAGTGACAGCAGGGATGGTCGTTAGGTTGGAAACGGCGAACAACACGGCTGTACAGAGCGACGTTTTGATGGAGTACGACGATACCTCACTGACCGGGGGTGTGAGTGGCTTCTTCTGAGCCGTGAGAGACAAGGGGGAGAGCTTCTTACGACTGTGGCCGAGGGGATTAGCCTAGGGTTGGAATATGCCGTTAAGAGAGCCGATCCCACCAAGAACAGGGACCGCAATCGGCGACAAGGATCATTCTGCGGCAGAAGTTGGAGGCAAGTTCCTTTTATCCATATGTCATTTATAACTATTTATAAAATATCTAAGTATCTAAGCTGTACCCACAGAGAACCCGCGTTATGGACTCGCAAACGACGACGACTGATCGTCGCAACGCAAAAATATGTAAATGAGTTGCAACCTATACTAGCCGCGAAACTCGGAAGAAAGAACATTTTGGGACATGTTTATATTTAAATGAGCATATTATGAAGTATAAAAAATTCGTTTTAATTTTTTTTTAAATACGGAACAGCCCTGGAAATTGATGAACGCACTTTGTATAACCTGATTCTTTACTGTACACTATACATGTCTTAGGGTAAAAGCGTTTTTCAGACAAAACATTTTTGAAAAATTATTTAAAAGCGAGCTCACGTTCAATTAGTAAGTTGGCAGTTGAAATGGGGTTTCTTGTCAATTAAATAATTTAATTATTCGATGTATACGATTTTTTATCATGTGATTTAAGACTATATTGTGTGACGTGTTGAAATTCGTTGAAAAGGTTTGTGATTCGGTCGCTTTCCAACCGAAAATCAGAGTGTTTGTATTATTATTCGCTATATTGTCTATAACTGACTTTCTTATATCAATGTCTTTAATTGATCGCCTTTAAAATATACGTAAAAAAGAGAAAATAAAATTAAAGAAAGGCATAACATTTAACAACTTTCTTATTTTCTTTGGAATTTTATTTCGATTTATGAGGGATATAATAATTGACTATGTCTTCTTGCTAAAATATTGAACTACACTCTGACTAAAGTTAAAAATTCAATTTTGGAAAAAGGAAATAATGTCTTGGCGCTAACTCACGCGAGGTAACTGTAATAACGTCTCGTTATTTTAAACTCTGTTCACTCTATGTACATGTCGATTAGTTATGAAATGTGTGTATATATGTTGATGGACTTATAGCGAACCAACTGAGCGAGTAGATAGAAAGGTGCCAGTTACAGCGCCTGCCAGTTCAGACAACTGCCGCTAGGGGCACTTGAGTCCCACGGGAACTAGCCGTTCGCCGAGTTCCTAATGAAATATCTGTCCAAAGCTCTTCCTTCTTTTTGTAGTAAACCTTTAATTTAACACACATGGAAAATATTTAGTGGGAGGTAATAGTCTACGCATCATCCTGAGAAATAAATCTCTCTCTCTCTCTTGAATAATAATATATATTTTAAAATAATAATAATAATAATAACAAATTCACTTATTATAAATAGAGAAAAAAACTAATCAAATAAAGTAAAACATGAAGGAAGATGAGTTTCTTAAAAAAAAAAGAAACTCATCTTCCTTCATGTTTTACTTTATTTGATTATCTAAACAGGAAGAGTTCTATCGCTTATTTAGAAAAAACTAAATTTAAACCTTTTTAGATTAAAAAAAAAAACTAAAAATAGAACTGACAATAATTATATAAATATGACACATTTAAACTATTTTTGACGCGTATGATTATTTTTGAAATGAAACAATTATCTACTGCCCTTGATGCAATGATAAATTAATGGAGGGGCCTGGCTCATCAGTGGTAAACCCTCTCAGCGGTTTCGCCAGTATAGAGATATGTAAATTGAGATATGTATCTGTAACAAATGTCTTCTGCCAAAACCTACTCATACAATATAAATTTTGAATCAATTGGCCTTGTAAACCATAAAATATCTATTGTAAAAAGGTTTTAAAAAATTTAACCCACTGCCCACCAAATAAAGAAAATATAGAGAATAAATAAATATATATATACTCTTCAAAGAGCTAAGGACCAATGGATATCCACAGAAGTTCATGGAAATCATATCTATAATTATTCAGCAGCAGCAAGGAAGAGTTAAAAGCAAGCCCATACTGCATACTCACGCACAGTTATGGAATCGTAAGATCGATGTCCGCCGCTGACCCCTGAAAGAGCAGCGATGGAGATATGAAAAATACCTGCTTTGTAGAAGGCACACCGAATGAATACCTGCTAATATGTATTCTTAAGGATTGACAGAGTTAAAAAAGCACTTGAGCCACCTTATTAAAGACCCCGCCAGACTTGCTGGCTCCTGAGCTCAGGCTATTCCGAAGATGCCCCTGCCCTAACGCGCTCAATGCGTGCTACGCTTTGGCCTGCGACTACTGCAAGAAAACACCAGCTCCAGATCTTATACGGAGTACGATGCGGAGACTCAACCTGCGGAGCTCAACATTGTCATTACCCGCCTCCCTAGAGATAACGTGCGCCAGGTTCTGACTCATCACGCTTGCAGGTGCATCCTGTTGGAAAGATGATGCGCTTTGGCCTATCACCGTGGACATGTTCCGTTTCATCTCCTGGGCTGTCCTGCGTCACAACTGCTTCTCGGGTAACGAGGCAGATGTCGCCCTAGGGCTGGCCCTCCACACCCTATACAATCTTGACTATCTTGCCTGAGCGTGCTACCTGTGCCGCCTGTAGGTCTAGCGACGGGCCGCTGACTCACAGATATTGGAGTTGCCGAGTCATGCGACCCGTGCTCCGGGAGGTGTTCGTTCGACATGCCCCTGGATCTGCAGACCTGGCCCTTCGTCATAGGCCTCCATCCCGAGGCTATGAAGACCGTAAGTGTGACGAAGGCTACCATCTACAAGTACCATCTTGGTATTAAGTCGGGCGATGCCAGCTATAACATCGACCTGTACACACTGTGGGAAAAACTCTGGCGGTCCGTCGATGGTGGAATCTTTCCCGCGGTGGGCGCCACCGAAGAAGATATTGAATATATTGTAACAAAGTATTTATTATTTTATTAGCAGAGTATTATTTTTATGTTTATATTTTGCTATACTCTGTACACTTACCTCTTTTACTTATCTTTTGTTTATCACTCATAGTTTGTTATTGCCTAAAATAAATTGTTATCTCATCCCGAAGTTGGTCTTCCCTAATTTTCCACTTGGCATTTTGGTGGAGATGCCGGGTAAATTAGGGAAGAAAAACTGAAGATCGCCGAGAAGACCTCGAGGCCATGAGTGCTGTGATCTACATTTTCAGAGACTGGGTCCAGGATTCTACCGCCAATACCTCCTTCCAAGATGACGATGTCCCTATAGACGACGATACGACGACAAAGCCGCTCTTCACGCCGCAAGAAAAAGGACGCAAAGATACTAGGGACAAAGTTCCAAGACTTCGATGGAATCCTTGGCAGAAGCACGTCATATCCATGTCAGTGACTACAATAATTGCTAGCTGTGGGTCACAGCTCCCATAGGTAAGGAGCTAGGTAACAAAGTCTTTATTATTTTATTAGCAGAGTATTATTTTTTATGTTTATATTTTGCTCTCTGTACGCTTCCCTCTTTAGCTCATCTTTTGTTTATCACTCATTGTTTGTTCTTGCCTGAAATAAATTGTTATCTCATCCCGAAGTTGGTCTTCCCTAATTTCCACATGGCAATATATATAAGAAATGGAAGACAAAATCACACGAATGTTTCTTTTCAAATATAAAACAAACTTCTACTGCCCTTATTGCGATGAAAAATATTGGGAGGGCTTGGCTCATTAGTGGTGAACCCTCCCAGCGATTTCGCCAATTTAATCTACCAGACCGCTTCTTTAGAGCTCTAATACTGTATTGAATCATTCTGATTATATATGCTACACTGAAGAGTGGAATCTTTGAAATGGTATTTAAACCAACTATAGACATAAGCTTTTAGGACAGCAGAATTATATATAAATATTTACATCGAGCAATGCCTTTCCGCAAACAATAAGTACAATGCCAGTTAGGCATAATTAATTATGAGGCGAGATTTATATTAAACATGTATGTTTTATCAATTGTTTAAATATATTTGCTTTCATTTATGCATATATTTACCATTACAGTGTACTCCGCTTATAACGAAGTCGCATTATCCATGACAATCACTTTGTTATATCCGAAGTTTGTTATATCCGCAGTTGGAAAAAAAAATGTTTTGTACCAATAATTTTATTTACTATTCAACTCAAAAGAGCAACACAAATATCAATAACAACCTCATCAGGTGTTTTTGGAGAAGTAGTTTGTGATTTTCTTTTGACACATAGAAGTCAGTAACAAGTGCTGAACACTCTTTTCGATGTTGTCCAAGTCTGACAGATGCCTATGAAGAGACTTGGACTCATCCTGACATTGGGTTTCAGCGGATGCAACAAGGGCGTGGATCGGAAGAGATCATTGTACACTGGCAACGCCCTGACATCTTCGAGGCCTCGTTCGGACTTCTACATCTCGATTTTTAATCTAGATCAACTCTTATTACAGAGTTTTATTTATTTATCCTCAGTTTGTACAATGTACATTGCATAGGGTGATGTAATGACACATGTCAATCATGTGTATTATTATTTACAGAAGTGTTTATTATACAACACGAAAATCTTGTTATATTACATACAATATGAGGTTGTTGATTCAAATTACCATATATATATATATATATATATATGAATATTAAGAAAGAGGCATCTCCTTATCGTGCAACTGAAAGTTGCTGACGGCTTGCGCCATCTATCGGAATAAATGTCAACTATAGATTGATTTGTAATTATTCCAGAATTGGCGAAATACCCATTCTCGATTTCTCAAGAAAAGCTGACCACGTACGCATTTCGGGCTGTTGGCCCTCGTCAGCGTTGTGCAGACTGTATCTCTTTTATTTATAAATATATATATATATATGAGACAATTCTTTATTTCAATATTTTAAGATACACAAATGTATGAATTATCATTTTTTTTAGAAACCGATTTATTTGGTTTTACTTATTTTAATGAGTAATAAAATATATTTCGTCTCTTCAACTATTAGAATTGGCGAGCTGTTCACCCTGTGGAGGTGTCGTGTCCAACCTGCGTGTTACCGCCACTTCGACGCAAATCATTTAATCAAACAAAAGTTACAGGTCTCTGGAGATGAGTTTCTCTATCTTATTAAACGTAATCTTGAGCTTTCGGGAATCTCTGCCCTCTACAATATAAATATATATTTTATGTACCCCTGTAGAAGGACAGAGATGCCCGAAACCTCGAGATTACGTTTAAAAAGATAAAAGAAACACATCTCCAGAAACCTGTGGCATTTCTTTGATTGATATCCAGGAGATTTAAATCTATTGACATCATTTAATTGTATCATCTAATAATTACAGAGAGAGGAGATAATTATATTAATTTTATAATTAGACAGCCACACACAGAGATACAGCAGGCGGTGGTTAATCTCGGCGGTTGCTAGATATTGGAACAGGAAATTTACAACTCGGGGATAAACGTGTGCGGAAGAATGTCTCCATAAAGAATGGGGCGCTCAGAAAACTCCTTGCGGAATACAGATGGCGGGCCGCTTAACAAAATTAATGATCACCGGCAGAGATCGTACCGCCCGACCTGTGAAATAAAAACGCCCAAGTATCTCCGGAGGTAATGGATTTAAACGTCGTTGGATGGTGTTTAAATTGTTTCTGGTCTGCTTGGCCATAGTACGGCCTTCCTTCCCTTCGAGATATTTTCCCGCAAAGTCTTGGCGGCGAATAAGAAAATCTCAATATTTATAAGAATAATATATATATATATATATATAAACCTCCCTGTAAAGGACACCTAATTATAGAGCCAAACTGTCCTTTAGGGAGAGGTGACCTCTTACCGGAGAGTTGCTAAATAGTAAAAATGGTAATTTTGCAAATTAAAACTTTCCTTTGTAGAGAGGTATCCTCTAGCGCGAGTGTCCTCTCATAGAGGTTCTACTGTATATTCAATGAATGAAAGGAAGAAAAAAAAAAATTGCAACGAGTTTCTTTTTTGCGAAATCGGCCTGAAGATAGGCTACCGCCTGAAAGCTAATAAAGAAACTCGTTGCAATTTTTTTTTCTTCCTTTCATTCATTGAATATCTAATTGCAATTATTTAGGATTTCATTGTGTATTATCTACTGTATATGTTTACCGCTATTTAGATCTCCTGATCGTAAACGGTAAAATTTCTTTACAGCTTGAGATGGATACTTTTAAAGCAACACAGATCAAAAGCTTTTGAGCCATAACGTTATGTTTTGTATTCAGAATATATTATAATAGAATCGTAATTCTCTGTACTGCACTTTTGTATGTTATCAGAAAAGTTCCTACGCGGGGTTTTCGCGCTCTCTACTCCCTGATCTTGATGCGCTCAACTCAAGTTACATCAATAGCGAATATAAAATGTTCCATCACCTTCTACAAATCTATATGAACTCTGCCCGAAAACGAATATGAAATCTACCCGTAAATCCACAAGATACCTGGATATTTCTAAATATACTTCACATGCATGTTATACTATTTATATATATTTGTATATTTTACACTTGGCCACAATGCCCAAATAAGAAGGAACGAAAGAACATCTCATAGCTAAACTGAGGATAAGGAACCAGATACAGCAAAGCCACACTCTTTCTCTCTCACAAACTGAATATTATCTGGTGGGTCTGATGGAATAAATTGGCAAAACCTCAGGGAGGGTTCACCACTGATGAGTCAAGTCCTCCCAATATATTTTTTTTCATCGCAGTAAGGACAGTAGAAGTTTTTATTGTGTATAAAAGAAAAATTCGTGCTTTTAAATCCTTTCATTTTGTATATTAATATAAATAGCTGTATGTACGTGTGTGATATTAATCTAAACTTAATATTATTATATTCAAGAAACGCTATAGGGCGCTCGCATACTTTTTAACATTTACAATTTGATGTTTTTTTTTAATTTAAAATTATCTTCATTTATTTTCATTTCCTTTCTTGAGATTCTACTCTTTTACATGTATATATAGCTGTTCAAATTTACCTTTTCCAGTTCAAATTATACTTTTCAGATACACACACACGTTTTGTTTCAACCTATATTTTTAACTGACCCTTTTTGCTACATAATTATTTGTAAAGTGCCATGTAGTTTCAAGTTTACACATAATCCGCAGGTTCCCACTTCAGGAAATCTTAACAACAGTCCACTTCAGCAGCATTACAGAAATGCTCGTGACAAATTTCTTGAAAAGGATAGATTCGCTTGGCCTCTCGAAATATTGCATTTAATTTTCTCCAACTTATCAAACCTTTCATTCAATTTCAAAATAGTCTTATTATTGTTAATATGTTTTTGTTTATTGATAGGCAAAACATAGTTACTTTTTTAATAGTTGATACCACTCCACCCCCCCCCCCACACACACACACACAAAAAAGCACAAATAGTTGAGATCAATCACCTTTTGCTATTTTCACATTCCATTAATACACCGGATGATTTGCCTTCCAGTTTAAACCAATACAAGTCCCGAAAAGGATGGTTTCTGGTATTATCCGTAACAAGGCCTAAGACATTAAAAAACGAGAGTTGTGGTATCATTCTGTAATCACTAAATGTTTTCGATGGAAATCTATATTCAGTATGCCAAAGAGTCGCTCACCAAATCAGTTTGATTTATATTGTAAAAATGGAAAACCAAAAATTTAGTTCATAGGGAAGCTTTGTAAGATTCAGAATGTTAATGCTGAAATTATTGATAAGCGTCCACCGTTATAAATACAGCGTACGGCAGCTATTCGAAAATAAAATGATGTCCATGAGAAAAAAATGAATTGACAAAAGAAAAATAGCATTTATTACATGTTAAAGTTTACATTCTATGAACTCGTCATTAGCGGGAAATAACAGCTTCTATACGCTTTCTAAACCGACTGCATGCAGCAATGATATAGGCCTTGAGAATGTTTGCCATTGGAGTGCCTCTCAACTATGCTCCACGCGTAATAGTCCAGTGGATTGACATCTGGTGAGCTGGGGGGCCAATGTTAGGTGTGACATTGTCGTGAAGATTCTCGGCCATCCATTCTTGGATTTTTCTGGCTGTATGAGATGGTGCTGAGTCTTGTTGAAAATTATACGGCCTCCCACGTGCTACAGTAGCAATACAAGGTTTGACAATGTGTCTAACACCTCGGTGTAAGCAATGGTTTCGACTCTGGCACCTGGAGTAAAACTATGTGGAGGTATCACATCACCTTCACTACTAACAACACCAAGAACCATCAATGAGGTGCGAGCCGAGTCTGGTGACTTCCCGGGGGCATCCTGACTCGTCCAGTCTCCGAGGGTGGCGTTGGCTTGCTTGACATCGCGGGCCAGCTTCGGCTCGTCTAGGCATCTCCAGGGTCCAGGGTGCCGCTAACGGCTACTCTTGTCTGACCCAGCCGGCTCCTGACGTCTTGCTCTCACCTAGAAAGATACTTCTAAGATCCTGGGAGGCCGTCTCAAGCATCCTTGAGCTGGACCACCTGGTTCCTTTACTTCTCCTCCATAGTTAATAAATTCCTTTCGTCTTTTTACAGCATGGTTATCTACATTTGTTTTTAAAAGAAGGAATTAAAATATGTTTGAATGAAATTATTAACTTTTTAAATCATGTTCTCTAAATATCTTGAAGTTACAGACTCTGTTGGAAGAAGTAATTTCCTTCCTTTATATATGAAATAATTCTGAAAGATATATTTTAAAATTTAAAAATAAAGAAACATAATTGGGTATAGGATACATATCACGAATTGTCTCACAAACACGGTGGACTGTATGCATGCATGTCGCGCTCACTTGTTTTATTTATTAAAAAGTGATATATTTGAAATAATTTCTCTTATTTCGATAATAATGTGCACCCTCCTCTCCCAACTTTAGATAAAATAATTTTCTCGGATGCCTTTCTTCTGGTACAAATATTTATCTAGAAATCTCTATATATTTTCCTCTAAATTTAATAAAAATAGCATTCACACATATCAAAAATAATTTTCCAAAAGAGTTTTCCTTTGGTGAAATGATCATTTAAAAACATCTGGCTAGTCGTTGAAAGTATGTTTTGTTCCTTATATAATACATGCCTACTTCTGCAAATATCAGCATCAATTCTTGTTTTATAATATTTTTCATCTAAATTTATGCTCGCATGGAAAATACACATATGGCGATATTCCTATCATTTTTATACCTTTATTTTTCTAATAAATGCTTGCCTTTTTTGTTATGTTATAGTTTAATATCGGTAAAGAATTGATATTTTAAGAAATCATTTAAATATTTAAATCTCGGTGCTAACTATGGCAGTATAAAACTGGTTAAAATATACATTACTTACTTATGATACTTTCAACTTATCCAAAAGGCCGAGACGCGATAAACTTTCTTGAACTTGCCCAAACCGAAAATTATGTATTCAACGCTTACAGTTAAAACGGGAAAATAAGTATTTATTTATTTCTGTTTGTGATATGTGTTTCGACGTTGGTTTTGACTCAGTAAAGGTAATATCCACAATGAGGTCAGGTTAGATATGCTGGGAAAGATGTGACTTTCGACGTGGAGACACTTTCTGGTTAGAAAAAAATGTGTCACAGAAAAATGAAGGCGTGTTTAGCCGGATAAAGTGAAGTTTTGTTGCGCTGCGACACGTGTGAGAAAAAAAGTAATTTGAATAGTGTCACGTGAAGTTGTTATTTTGGGTGTAAAATATAACATGTTTAATCATGTACAACAAGTTTACTGAAGTCATAGGTGGTAGTTGTACGAACATACAATGAGAATTTGTGAATGTTGGTGGATGTGGTACGCTTAGTGGCGACGATTGGGTATGTCTCAAAGTGGAGCTCGTGGGCCTCGAGATGGGTTTTGTTTGTAGGTCACGCGCTAAGAAACGTTGCTATATGAAGCAAGTTAAGATGTGTGTGGGTGTTGAAGAGTTTATTGAAAGAAATGATCGGATGATTCATTGTAAAAGTGAAAAAAACAACGCTTTAGGGGGAGGCAAGCGTATAAGTTTGGCGGGCGGTGACCTTATTTAATTTTGGAGGGTCCCGCGTTATAGTTAACTTTTGTTGGGGAAGAACAGATGGTTGAATAGTAATGAATTTGATATATTATGCTAATTTATATTTAAAAATTCATTTTAATAAATGATTGTTGAAACGGTAGCGTGATTAATCATTGGAATAAGGAAGTGTCAAGATAGTAAAAGCTGGGCGTTAAATTTGGGCGTTACATATAATGGTCGAAATAAAAATAAGCTTGCGAAGTAATAAATTTTGGATTATGAAATGGGCGTTTTATTATAAAGTTAAAATTTAAACATATAAACACGAATAAATTCAAAATTTCACACAATATGATAAAGTAAATAATATAATTATTATTGAAAAAAAATAGATTTAGATATAATGACATTAGAGGTAAATTTAGGAAAAGGATGTATGATTAGTGAATTGATAAAAATGCGTGATTGACGAATAGTTTTTTTTTTAATATTAAAAACGATGAACTATATTTATAAATTGAATTAAAATTTGATAATTGATGCGTAAAATTTGAATTAAAATTAAATGAAACTGTGGAAATTTGAATTAAAATTAAATGAAACTGTGGGAATTTGAATTAAAAATTGAATTGAAAAATATATAAAAATATAAAACATTTACAAATCGAGATGAAACAAGTTGTGAACTTGAGGTGAAAATATTAAAGTTTTGAAACTCACGCATGATGAAACTCAGTCCCGTGAATTGATCTTGGGTTGTCTTTCTGTTGCCGTGAGAGGCTCGATGTAGGGCTTGTAGCTTCTCTAGAGTTGATTGCGGCATGTCGCCTTGAGTCTCGTTGTCAGGCCGAAGGTGAGATACTTTTTACCGGGTTTGCGCCACTCTACTCCTTGGTTTCCACGTCTTGCGAGATTTTCTACGGCAGGTCTTCCTGTCGACCTCACTTGTTGTAATGCGTGAAGCCGACAACACGCCCCAGCCGGCTCCTCATCCAACATGCAGTCACGGTCAGAGTTGGAGCGCACTAGCCTGAAGATAAATGAAGACCACACGCGTAGGCATATGGCTACCTTGGTTTAGAGGGAGCAGAACCCAGAAAGGTGAGGTGGACTATGGGAAGTCCTGGGACTATCTGGTCAACCGGGCAGCATGGCGTTCTGGCTGTTGTCTTGTCTTCTCCCCATGCTCCTTCCTGTGGGCTCAGAAGGAACTCAGCTTATACGCTAATGATGACGTCAGGAAGGGCGGATCTTTTTGGCCTCCGTGTTCAATCAAGAACTCGCCTGATAGCTTTTTTTATGTTGTCATAGGTTCTTGGACTGTTATTCGACCTTACTGATACTCCGCGCCCTTCTTTTCTGGTGGTAGATTTTATTGAACGCCATTTTGAAGTTGAATCAGGCTTGGTGTTTTTAAGTAGAATATTCGTATGTACAACATTGTATATTCACAACAAATATAATACGACATCTATAATATATTTAATTCCATTTTGTATACATTTGTTTCCGGTTCCTAATTTTACCTCTTTCCCATTAGAGTATATCAGTTTTCACTTCTAGCGATGCTATTCCATCACGGCCAGGTAAAGCCAAGCTGACAGCAAACACAGACATCAATAAGGTGGTGAATTGATGGCGGCGGGACCTTCGCAGATCTATCACTGTGGACGTTGATGAAATTAGATGAGGGATGCTCCAACCCGCTGGAAACTGCTCTTCCAATCTGCCAAAGAGCCGGAGATAATATATTTATATAAGTAAACCTTGGTACTGCAGTGTTTTAAACACCTTATACAAGATGTCATAGAAACTGCTAAGCTGTCAGTTCAGGTTCCGGATTATGGGCCTAAAGGTCTAGAAAGCTATATGTTCCTAGGATGACAGTTTATGCTGCCAATCTGATGGAAGGTATTATATTGTGATGTCTTAATTTCTTTGTGTGCCTCCTACAACTCACTTAAGTCCGCAGATACATTTTCAACTTTCTCAACTAGCCTCTCTCTAGTTATTTGTACATTATCCTGGGGTGAGGTTCTGGCCGGTACATTCAGAGCTATAAACAAGTTCTGCAATGTTTAGAGGCCTATGTATAAAATACATTTATATAAATTGCAATAAAGATTCGCCATAACGCTCTCGCTTATAGCACCATCATGCTAATTGGGCTATTTTTCTTGTCCCCATTCTCAAATTGTCTCTTTTGATTTCCTTTTCTTTTCTTGGTGATCCTGATGTTAATGAGCTTTGGTCGAAATAATAACGAGTAATAAATGTTTTATTTGAAATAAAATGACAATAAAATATTAAATAGATAAGTTATAAGGGTATAAAAGTTCTTTACCCATAAATATTTATCGAAATAAATATTTGAACAAACCACTCTAAAGGCTACCTGGTCGGATGTTAATATTCAATTTATTCGTAAAAATGTACATGGTGTGTTTATTCGAATAAACTGAAGCTACTGCTGAGATCTGGTATGAACCAAATATCGAGGCGAGACAACACGGACTCTCTCGTCTGTTTTTTATAAGATATCTTCAAGTAGAGAATGCCTTAGATATTGATCCATCCCTCTCTCGAGATAATCAACCTCACGCTTATATACGTAGTTAGACACAACACTCATTTATAATCCGCCATAATAAAATTCTGGGAAAATGAAAAAATAAATAGTTATATACGGGAAAACTCTAACCAAATTCATCCCTAGATTTTTTACATTTGGGATTTTGCTATAAAAAGATTTCTGAGGATTTATATTCAAATTGTGTGTATTCAATATAATAGTTTTTTTTTACAAAATATATTTATATATAATAATTTTAAACATTAATTTTATATACCACATTAGACCATAGCAATATATTCGAAGGATATATTATCTTTTTTATCGTCGTTTATACTTGTATAACAGGGTGAGGAAGGTAAATTAGAACTAACTTTGGCAGTTCTCTCATACAAAAATACAACTTTATATTTCAACATTTTATTCCTTTCTCTATGTACCATAATCATGTAAAATATAATGGTGCTTGTGTGTGCAGTGTATGAATGAATTAATAATAGGGGGAAAAACGAAAATCGAGCAGCCATCATCGTTTCTCTGCGCAAAGGTAGGAATCCAAACGAGATAGTGGGTTTTCTTAAGCTACCAAAAATACTGTTTATCGTCATAAGCCGTTTTAAATTGACCTAACATTGACAAAGAAGGCCCATTAAGCAAAGAAGACACAGCATTATACAGTCTGTAAAGTATGCGGTTCACACAGTGATGACCCAAATGGACAAGATCATTGTCGCCAAGGCTTGTGATGTTTTCAGCACTCGCTTCGAGTCAGTCGTTGCTAATAATCGAGAATACGTTTGATAAATCAAAAGGATATAATTTAATATAAATACTACTTTACCGAATTTTCATTAAATACATTTAATTTTTACTTGTGATATTTCTTATTTCAATATAGTTTTACCTAAATTAGCTGATGCACTGTTGCGCCCTCACCCAGTCAAGTGATATATAGGAATAATAAATTCCAAGCTCCCTGAATACCTGGGAATGAATTGCGCACAAGTCAACTGACCGCTGTCAAAAATGGAAAGAGAAATTTGCGCAAAAAAACTTGTAAGATCAATTTATCAGTGGCGGCAGAAGTGGCGGCGCTGTAGTCTTCGCTCGAGGTGGGTGAGTTCGTTTGGTCTGTTTCATTCGGCTGCTCCGATTTGATCGGACTGACATGGCCGCTAGAGCCGTAAGTTTTCCTTTTTTGTTTCTGGAAAGTTAGCTCCCGTTTTTCAGCTGCTTTTTTATTTCCTCAATTTCCCACTACACATATATTTTATTTCGAAGTTAATTGGAAATATTTGTAAATTCAACTTTTGAGTGTAAAAAGTTTTACTTTAATTGACGAAAAAGTTGACTAACTTTCATTATAATTGGTGACAAGTAAAGAATGTCAAATTTGAAAACTTTCCTCCTATATATTAACATATATTGCTTTCTTTTGAGTTACATATTTAGGTTTCGTTCAAAAGATATTTTGGTTTAATAATATCACATTATTGCTTCAATCTTGATTACATATAAACATACTTATCATTATATAGTTTAAGGTTGATAAAAATAATTTTAAATGTTTATATTGGAAATATATTAAAATTTACATATATCGATATAGTTTATTGAAGAAATCCAATTCAAATTTAAATTTAAAATACTTATTTAAATTATTTTATTTACATATCAATAAATTGTGAAAGTTTTGAATTTTAAACAACTTCCAAGTATGTTGTATGTGCATTTTATGATGAATAATATGCTTTAGCTAACAGGTTTAAAAATATTGATAAAAATGTTATTCCCTGATGAATTGCTTTTATTTGAAAACAAAAGTAATTAGGTCTGGTAAAATACTAAATTTATTGCGTAACAATAAAGTAATATAATTTTTGTTTATATTTTAGGTATTTATATTTCTCTTAAAGTTAAAATATATCCGCAAACATTTTACGTTTTGTTGAATATTATATTTTAACTTTATATATATTTAATAGATTCTTGATGTACATTTCCATAATTTTGTGCTGATATAATTTAGACGAATTAATTAATTTTTCCCAAGAGAGACAGATTTTGTGTTTACCGCCTCGGATTTAAAACTTGTTTGTTATTAATTAGCAAAGCCCAATTATTCTCAATAAAACAAACATTGTAATATGAAATTAATAAAATCAATATTGCCGCTTTTTTTATGACTATGCAAATTAAAAATCTTTATTGTCAATAAATTACAATGTATTTAAGATTGAAAGAGTGTGATTGTATTTCTATATTTTCATTACCGGATTCAACTCTATTTTTTACACAAATCATTTTAGCTTACTGTGAAATAATTAAAAAATAAACACATTTTCTAGTAATTTGATTTAATTGGGTTCTATTTTTTCGTACGACTGCATATAATAAAGCTTCAAATGTTTATATACAAGGTTGCCCCAAAAGTTCGTAAACACTTTCAAAAAATTGAAATACCAATATTATTCGCCGTTATGTATAATGTTTTTGTATTATGTATAAAGTAATTGTATTATGTATTCGCGCCGTAATAATATTATTAGGCAAGTAATAAGAAACACACGCACTTTTGGGACAACCTTATATTTTAACATATTTTGAGTGTTTATATTCAATTTGGTAAAACTTATCCCATGTTTAAATATTATGGTGGAAACAAAGTTTCTATACAAAAGTTTATTTTAAATTAAAAAAAAAAAAAAAAAATTCAAATCTCTTTAGCTTACGGGCATGAATTCCTTTTTATTTCTACAGGAGAAAATACTTTAGAATAAATCGACAATAGGACAAGAGTTATATTCGTTACTATTTTACATAGTTTCATACAAATGTGGATTTAATTGAAACAATATTTGATTATAGTATAACTCATGTCTATATATTTATTTCAATTTAAAGCGCTATGTCCCCCTAGGAACCCTTGCTCTGTCATACATGTATGCCTTTACATTCGCCTATACATATATTTACATATATATTTAGGCTGTAAAGAGAATAGGAGATTTATGGCATAGTGTTTTCTCCTTCTCTTCTTCTTCTTTCTTATCTCCACTCAATTATATTAGGGTATCAAGCTTGTAAAGCTTGTGACTTTTGATGGTGTCTGCCGGGGATAAGTAGAGCTCATCAATGGATGAGTCAATACAGTTTGACAACCATAATGACTAGGTGAAGTAGAATGCGTCTGCCTTTGTCATTAAGACTGGGAGTACTACTAAGTGGTAGGCCGACTTAGCTCCAAAAGAAATGGCCGCCTCTGACATGAGGAACAGACATCATGTGCAGCCGCTCCTAACATGGAGTATAAACGCTGCTCATCCTGTATTCCTGAATCAGGAGCCCTTACAGGGTAATATCAGCCGGACCAGCTGAACCCAGGTTTTTTAGCGAGCTTGTTACTGCTCCCCCTTCTCCTTTTTCATCCGGGCTTGGGACCGGCAAAGGAGGAGTTGTTTTCTCCTGTAGGAGGGCTATCAGGCCCGAAATCTGAAGATTTAATTTTTTATATTTTGAAAAGAGAAATTAATTCCTGGAACTTGATGTTTCCATCATAATATTTTATTTGGCTCACAATATAAAAATATATTCGAAGTAACTACTAGAAAATATTTTTTGTTAATAAAATATATAGAGTGTTGCCCTCTACCACAAATTTCCACACGGTTAATAAATAAATAATATTTATTTTATTATTACAATATATGCACACAAATATAAAAAAAAAAGATTTCTGAAAATAGTTTATTGGATTCCTCTCGATAAAAGCTTTTAATATTTTTTTTTTTTACATTTTCATAATTTTAAAGCGGTTGGAAATGTAAGGAAAATATGAAGAGCTTTTATCGAGGAAACCAATAAAATGTTTTATCTTCACCAACCTTTTATATTTGTTTAAATAGTTTAATGTATATTTTTAAAACAATATTGTTAAAAAGTTTGATTTCTCCACATATAAACACAGAAATGTGTGCTATAAATATATCGCCTTAAATTAAAATTAAAGACAAAGATCTCTATTAAGAAAAATGGAATTTCCTGATCGTGCAACTAAAAGTTGCTGATGGCTTGCGCAATCTATCGGAATAAATATCAAATTCTCGTTGTTTTTTAATTATTACAGAATTGGCCAAATACCGTTTCTTGATTAATCAAGAAAAACTAACCAGGTACGCGTTTCGGGCTGTTGGTCCTCGTCAGCGTGGTGCATCTGGAATAATTAAAAATCAACGATTAGTTGATATTTATTCCGATAGATGGCGCAAGCTATCAGAAACTTTTAGTTGCACGATCAGGAAACACCTTTTTTCTTAATTTATCCAACTGATCCAAGTACGAAAATTCCCCTGGAAATTATAACGCGGTCAAACAAGAAATCTCAAACAGTAATCATGGACACCACAGAATATCTCAGCGAAATGAACACATTGTTCTCAAATATATCAAAGTACTTTTAAACCAATACCTGAAACAGATTTAAAAGAAAACCTACAATCAAAAATAATTAAGAACCTACATAGAAATAATACCATTACAGGAGAAGAATTCAAGACTTTCGTATCTAATATGCGACTACTGAAGCATACATTTATGGACTCTCCAAGTTACATGAACCAGGTATTCCATTAAGACCCATAGTTGCATACCACTTATCTCCCGCAGCCCCTTAGAAAAATTCATAGCTGATTCTTTCATATCCCTATTTATTAATGAAATATTGAGGGCTCCCTACAAACTTACCCATGCTGTCGCGTTAAAAAATACGTTGCCAGGAGAGGTAAGTAGAAACGATCCCTATTAAAACAGAACGATATACCTCTGAAATTGAGGATACGAACATTTATATAGCAATTCAAACTAAACTACGTAAATATATTATGAATATATTCATCCTTTAATATATTTAAACTTATCCTTTTTGAATCTTTTCGTTATTATAAATATATTATGAGCTGAAACTTAAAATTATGCAATTAATATAAATAAACTACGCTACAATGCCCCCTCTCCCAAAATTACAGCGTCCCCGCTTTCAGACGGAAGGTTTATATTCGAGTCAATCCTGTTGTTCGTCCGGGTCACGGTGAAAAATTTCCCTTAGTAGACGGCGGTCTCATCCCTGCAGACGGTGGTCTCAATTCTTCAGACGGCGGTCTCATCCCTGCACACGGCGGTTTCATCTCTGCAGACGGAAATCTCATCTCTGCAGACGGCGGTCCCATCTCTGCAGACGGCGGTCCCATCCCTGCAGACGGCGGTTTCATCTTTGCAGACGGCATTTCTATCCCTGCAGACGGCGGTCCCATCCCTGCAGACGGCGGTTTCAGCCCTGCAGACGGCGGTTTCATCTCTGCAGACGGCGGTCCCATCTCTGCAGACGGCGGTCCCATCCCTGCAGACGGCGATTTCATCTTTGCAGACGGCATTTCTATCCCTGCAGACGGCGGTCCCATCCCTGCAGACGGCGGTTTCAGCCCTGCAGACGGCGGTTTCATCCCTGCAGACGGCGGTCCCATCTCTGCAGACGGCGGTCCCATCCCTGCAGGCGGTCCCATCCCTGCAGACGGCGGTTTCAGCCCTGCAGACGGCGGTCCCATCCCTGCAGGCGGTCCCATCCCTGCAGACGGCGGTTTCAGCCCTGCAGACGGCAGTCCCATCCCTGCAGACGGCGGTCCCATCCCTGCAGACGGCGGTCCCATCCCTGCAGACGGCGATTTCATCTTTGCAGACGGCATTTCTATCCCTGCAGACGGCGGTCCCATCCCTGCAGACGGCGGTTTCAGCCCTGCAGGCGGCGGTTTCATCTCTGCAGACGGCGGTCCCATCTCTGAAGACGGCGGTCCCATCCCTGCAGGCGGTCCCATCCCTGCAGACGGCGGTTTCAGCCCTGCAGATGGCAGTCCCATCCCTGCAGACGGCGGTCCCATCTCTGCAGACGGCGGTCCCATCCCTGCAGACGGCGGTTTCATCTCTGCAGACGGCGGTCCCATCCCTGCAGACGGCGGTTTCATCTTTTCAGACGGCATTTCCATCTTTGCAGACGGCGGTTTCAGCCCTGCAGACGGCGGTCCCATCCCTGCAGACGGCGGTTTCAGCCCTGCAGACTGCGGTTTCATCTCTGCAGACGGCGGTCCCTTCTCTGCAGACGGCGGTCCCTTCTCTGCAGACGGCGGTCCCATCCCTGCAGACGGCGGTCCCATCCCTACAGACGGCAGTCCCATCCCTGCAGACGGCGGTTTCATCTCTGCAGACGGCGGTTTCAGCCCTGCAGACGGCGGTCCCATCCCTGTAGTTCAATCCTATACTCTAGTTTACCACACCCGTTAATAAAATAATGTACGGACCATATTCTTTTACACCATAACATATACAGTAACACACATATTCCCCAAAATAATTGATTTAATAACATTATGAAGGTTATAGACAAATCGATTTCTCCCCAATGGGAGAAACCTCCTATTATCACCATTAGCAGAAATAGATATGAGATACATAAACCAGAAGATTATCAGCAATTTTCTAACTCAAATCCAATATGGCGAAGATATACATCGTTAATATATTTTGCATATTCCAAACAGACATGCTCAACAATTTATCAAAATTAAAAGGTCTATGTAAAGACATAGATTTTACCCTAGACAAAGCAATTAATATGATGCACTAGCGCGCCATCTGTTATCAAAATTCGAAACTATTTTAAAGGCGTAAGATTCTTTTTAAAATTAAACATTTTTTTAATTTTAAAAAGAATCTTACGCCTTTAAAATAGTTTCGAATTTTGAAAGCAATTAATAACAGCTTTTGCCTTTCCTAAATATTCTTAAAAATAAACAAAACCCCAACAATACAACACCACAGTTTATCACAAGCCTACATTTAACACAAATATATTCACTATTTTTTTTTTCTCATACTGCCTCCTAAATAATAAACACTATCAAAACATTAACAAAAATATTACACATATTGCTCCAATCACACATTCAAAACAATAAAGAGACAGAAAAATTACACAATACCTAATCATAGTAGGATACCCAAAAACTTCATATTAATACATTTTTTACAGATCTTTCACAATTAATATTAGCCAAGTATTTAGGTCAGCATGTGTCATACCGTACTTACCCAACAATGTTAGAATAACAAGACAATTAAATAAACACGGAAAGAGTACATACTAAGAAAACACTCCGAGCATTGGTTCAATATTTATAAACTCAAAAACCAAAATAATAATCCTAACCCACCAATTTACAATAGAGTGTAACCATTACGGCAGTATTCATATATATCCAATATACAGTTACGAGCGTCATGCGTTCCTCAGTTTTCATCTCTGTCACCGTTTGCTTTTTTTTTTTTGGAATGGCGCTCTCCTATTGGTTCGCTACGATCACGCCACCTTTGCCCCCCTCCCCCATCATGCCCCCCACCCCCCCACTCGCCTTTTCGTTTTTGTAACTATTGTGTTGAAGCGGGTCGCTCCTTAAATAAATACATATAAAGAGAGGCGTGTTGCCCCTAGAAATATTGGCCGTTTAATAAATTCAGATCCAATATATGCTTTATATTTATTTATATATATTAGTTAATAACTAAATGGAATCCTCTCTTTCTTTTTCCCAGTAAGAGACGCCTACGGAAGCCAACAGTACATAGACAGATAAAGCACATAGGCTATAGTTGTTAACTAATATATGCATTTATTTAAGGCGCCAATTTATAATTGTAACAAATAGTATTTGAATAAAAACATTCAATCGGGTAAAACACGGGCGTTGCCCGGGTCATTCGGCTAGTATATATATTGGTGGAACAGGTAGACAAGTAAAAGACAGAATAGAGGAACACAATAAATGTATCAAATACAAAGACAAAATTCACTCATATTTCAGCACATAAAAAACACAGGCCACATATTTTACTTAAAAGAACCCAAACATTTTACACAAATATAAACGATAGACGTAAATATTAATTCTCCAAGTCATGATATCCATAAAATACAATTTCATAAATAGACACATTCAAGACCTTTATAGTATATTTGTACCATAGCCCAATCTATAGATTTCTTTATTTTACAAAGCAATCATTGATAAATAAGTCTTTTATTTGTTATACTATTCTCATTTGTGTATGTGTGTAAGTATTTTGAGTCTTGTTTGGCTGAATTTGTATAAGAAAAAACACCTCAATATTAGTTATATCATCTCAAAATACAAATGCTGGATAAAATGCTAAATAGTTACTATATGCAAATAAAAAACATGTAAATATATAATACAATATGTAAATATTAAGATTTATTCTGTCCTATACTCCTATAGAAATGTTTGCAATACCACAAAGCGTTTCCCACTTATGAGTTCTTTCCCATCTTTATTTTTATACAATCGTTTTCTTGGCTTAAAGCAACTTATGATTTCTTCAATTTTATTGAACAGATCTCTTAATTTTGCCTACTCCAATTTCGCGGCTAAGAAATATCTCTTTATATTCCCTTGCCTGTCTCTGAAAATATGTAATTAGTTTCCTCATTTCTTCCAATATCATAAGTACTTTATTATTTTCTCATTTATATTTTTATATTTATTGAGTCATTTGGGTTATTATATTTTTGTAATAATTGGCATATTCTTTTTTGCCTCTGTTCCAAAATTCATCTGGTTGTCTGTATCTAGTGCACTGAATCTCTTTGTTACCGCAATTGTTAACTCAACGATAATGCATCTATGTTTTGTTTTTTTGCATATCCCTAGTACACGTGGTACAGGCCATGATAATCATATTGGGTAGTTAGCGACTGCTTTTACTGTAAACGCACCACATGTCTACACATGTGAAAAGCAGTTCGACTTTGCACTTACAAATGTGCCAGAGCCCCGTTTGGTTACTTGCACTCGCTGGTGGGGTTGGACTTTGGCAAGAATCAGGGAGCCATTGGAGCATTTTTTCATTTTTTTTAAACAGAAAAAAGTGTCCAATGCGCGAATCGAACCCGGGTTGTAGTGGTCGAAAACCAAACGGTTTAACCAGCCTTCCACCGACCCCCCTATGCATCTATGTTATATCTTACAGTTGGGTTTAGTTTTATTGTATTCTTTAATATCATTTTACTCTCTCTCTCTATTGAAATAAGTAGTTGATAATCAGTTCCACAGCCTGCACCAGGTAGTGTCTAAGTTGAAATAAATGAAATATTCCATTTTTATCGGCTATAATGTAATCGATTTGGTTTCGATGAGTCCCATCTGATGAAGTCCATGTATGTATTCTACGTTTATGTTTTTGTAGTACGTACTTGTTATATAAGATACATTTTTAAGGCATCATTATATTATTTTTCTTTTGCTTCATTGCGATTCCCACAGGATAAATGTTCCCTGCTATTCCTGAGTAAAAGTCAAAAGATGAATAGGTTTCTTCTTCAACACGATAACTATATCCATAATAATGCCCACCCTACATGTCGTGGAACAAACATATATAAATCTAACCAATTCACAGGTAATGAATTTGTTTCAAAATTGGAACACGAACCAACTCTCCAGTATTTCCGAACATAACTATTTATATTTCAAATATATATTACTAAAAATCAATCTAAACTATAAACGTTCTTCTGCTGACTTATAATTTGATAAAATCGATAAAGCACCCAGGGTTAAGTTTCTTTTACAATTTCTAGCTTATACAATGTCTAGATTTCGGGCTAACATGCCCTTCAACAGATGTAACTAGGAATGTAACTTCTAGCTACTATACACGCCAAATATCTATTTATATATATATATATATGTTAAAATCAACTTTATTTAAATATTTTAAATCGTATATATGACTATTACATTGAAAAATATATTGAATAGTATACTCCAACAATGCAAATATCAGAAATCTATAGAGCAATATGTTTTATGACATACTCCCCTCAATCAGTCCACATAGCCAGGCTTCTAAAAATACGGTATTAAAACTATGTATAATAATTCTCCTAATTTAGGAACTATACTCAGGAATCCCATTAACTGAAAATAACAATCAAATATCCCGATCAATAGAATAGAAGCCATTTACTCTGTATCATGTAATGTAAGGTATTTAGGGGAGACTGGAAGAAGAGTATATAACAAGATAATTGAACACAATAGAAATATAAAAAATAGAAACCCATTGTTATTAATATTACAACATATAAATGAAACCGGTTATATTTTCAATTTATCAGAACCCACAATACATTACAGTAACATCCAAAATAAAGACCAAAGATTAATTATAGAATCCATAATATCTAAACAACAGTATAAACCGTAGTATTGATTTGCCAGAAACATAAAAGCAATATATATAATTATAATCTTATTGTTAAACCGATGTTTTTTTCTGCTATTGGAGAATTTTATGGGTCTGATGGTGTTGTATAGCCGTGGTCTGACATTCGTTAAATATATTTGAAAACTTCTCATCATATGTTGTCATAAGTAAAAAGTGTAAACTAACAAATTTTAAAATAATACTCATATATGCAATTTCAAATATATAAATAAAATAAAATATAGCATATATTTTATAGATATTCAATATTCGGTGTGTATAGTTACTTATTTTCATAATCAGCATTGTTGGAAAAGAAGACGTCCGAAGCAGCCAATGGGAAGCCGGCGGAAGCGGCCACGGGGATGCAGCGGTAAAATGAGAAAACAATAACTGAAGAACTTGTAAACAACTTTTTCGAACACTAGAATTTGCCCTGATCTACGATTCTCTTTTTATAAATATCTTTTAGTGTAAATATTTAAATAATACTTTACTTATTTGCTTAAATTGTAATAAATATAATTTTCCCTCCTGTTTTCGTCGTATAGTTTAAAAGTGTTATAAACAACGACGCCTTAACTTTGAACCTTCAACCCCGCCGACCAAGAATAGAGGTGAGTGACTACCTCTATAGAATTTAGATCGTCGTCACAACACAGAGTGGCGGTGAAATCGCAATATTTTTGGCATCCCAGCCGGGACTGTTGAAGGTAAATTCCTGAAAAAAGAATCATTTTAAGCTGACCATTTTGCCATTACTTGCCGCTTTGTTTACAAGATGGCGGAAGAAATAATTCTACGTTTAAAAAAGAAGCGTGCTGTTAACAGATCATATTTAACGAAAACATGCAATAAGATTGAAAGCGGACTTGACACGCTAATGAGAATTGAACTTGAAGAATTATTAGAACAATTGAATGAATCATTTAACGAACTTAAATTAGTGGATCACGAAATAGAAACGCTTCTTGAAACTGACGATTTAGAGAGGGAATTACAGGGCGTAGAGGAATATCGAGAGAAATATATTACTTGGAGATTTAGGGCAAATAAAAAGATTCGCCAATCAGATTTTCAGGGCGAAAATATACCGAATTCGAACTCACGAATAGATGAAAATGAAATGAGACATTATGTACCTTCCTGCACGACTGTGAAACTTCCGAAATTGATGATATCGAAATTTTATGGAAACTTTAGTGAATGGCTGACGTTCTGGAATTCTTTTGATGCAGCTATACACCAGAACAACTCACTGAACCCGATCGATAAATTTAACTATCTGAAGTCACATCTCGGCGGAACTGCACTAAACACAGTCGAAGGTTTCGCTTTATCTGCGGACAATTATGAGAAAGCTATAAAATTGCTTAAAGACAGATTTGGGCGAGAAGACATTTTGATTAGCCGACATATGAACAATTTGTTGTCAATGAGACCACTCAAAACATCAAGCGATGTAAGAACCTTCCGCGAACTTTTTGACAACCTTTCTGTTCATATAAGAAGTCTCGAGTCACTAAACGTGTCCATTGATGTTTACGGACAACTGTTGTGCCCGATAATAATAAAGCTTCTACCTGCAGACCTTAATTTGGAATTGAACAAAGAACTCCCGACAGGTTATGTAATTAATGACTTGATTACCTTTCTGGAAAGACAATTAACTGCACGGGAGAAGAGTTTTAGAAACGAAATCGGTACCGGGAATGAATCAACTTCTAAACCTAATTTGGTAAACAAACATCCAAAGACAAGATTCTACAATGAAAAACCAATTGCGACAGCTTCAGAACTTTTGAATTCAGTTCACAAATCGAATGAATGTGTATTTTGTGGTAAAGACAACCATGGAAGCCCTAAGTGTGACTTTGCAGCTAATATTAGTTTAAACGAAAAGAGATCACTCATGAAGAAAAAAGGCGTTTGTTATAAATGTCTTCGGCCTTCTCATTTAAGTAAATTTTGCAGAAATGTAGTCCGGTGTTCGATCTGCAACATGTCTTCCCACCTGGATGTCATGTGCACAAAACAGATTTTAGATCGAGGTGGAACTTCTAAGTCTCCAACAGTGCAAGATGAAACTCTCGCCAACTTATCAACCTCCCCAGACGTCTTGTTGCCTACTTTGAGAGTGACCCTTAAAGGGAACAGAACGGAGAAGACGGCACGGGCTATAATAGACACCGGATCCCAAAGATCGTATATTTTACATAGCACAGCAATGGAAATGGAATACGAACAATCAAGGAGAGAGTTCTTCCGGCATTCCTTGTTTGGAGGATCGAGTACCGACGTAGTTGAACATGAGGTCTATACCATTCATTTATCTGACATCAATAATTCCTATCGCTGTGAGTTTGAAGCACTAGGTCAACCCCTTATCTGTGGAAGCATACCTCCGGTGTGTCCAAGATCATTTTTAGAAGGGAGTGAAGAACTCGACGTGTCTGATTTGATGAGAGACCGTATAGAAGTCCTTATAGGGGCGGACATCGCCGGGAGATTACTAACCGATGCTCAGAGAAGAATCTCATCTGGACTGGTGGCAATCCGTACCAAACTAGGATGGACTGTGATGGGAAAGATTCCTCCAACGGAGGTGAGAGATGACACCAGCTCCCTTTGCGTGACCACACTTCTATCTTTGGATCTAGAAAACTTGTGGAAATTAGATGCAATTGGAGTCTCTGACGCGGAGGTTGAGAAGAAGACTCAGTCATTACAAGCTGAAATGGAGGAACATTTCACCCACACCACGACGCGAGATATCGAGGGGCGCTATGAGGTAGCTCTACCCTGGGTGCAAGACAAGGAAAGGATTCCTTCGAATAAAGATCTAGCCGAAAACCAACTAAGGTCTGTAAGAAGAAAACTTGAAGAAGTTGGAGACATGAAAGAGTATGGACAAATCTTTGAAGAATGGATGAAACAGGGGATAATCGAGTATGCCAGAGAGGATAAACTAGATGGTGTACACTACCTGCCACATCGACCAGTGTATAAAAGGAACAGTCAAACTTCTAGAATACGGCCAGTATTCAATGCGTCGGCCCGGAAGAGAGGTAAACTTTCCCTGAATGACTATCTGGATAAGGGACCCAATTTGATAGAAATTATACCAAGACTTTTAAATAAATTCCGGAAATATGAAGTTGGTGTCTCTTCCGATATTGAGAAAGCATTTTTACAAATTGGAATAAAAGAAGAAGACCGAGATTATTTACGATTCCTGTGGCACACAGAAGACGGAAGATTAATCACGTATCGACATAAAAGGGTTGTTTTTGGAATTACCACTAGTCCGTATCTTTTAAAGGCTACCTTATCTCTCCACTTAGATAAGGCTCCTGAACATTTAAAAATCACAGCTGAACAGTTGAAATCATCCTTTTATGTTGACAATTGTTTATCCAGTTTTCAGAATGTTGAAGAAACGGAGAAATTCGTGAAAGAATCTACTGAACTGCTCTCTACAGCTTGTTTCAATCTCCGAGATTGGGTGAGTAACGTTACAGACTTTTCTCTTATGAACCAACTGAATAAGGAAGTGAACATTTTAGGAATAACATGGAATACTGATAGAGACACACTGACAATTGGTTTGGAAGATTTTGAATTAATTGGACCAACCACCAAGAGAAAAGTACTTTCAATAGCGAGCAAGATATTTGATCCATTAGGAGTTGCTTGTCCTGTGACTTTAATTCCCAAGCTGATATTACAGGAAACTTGGATACAGAAGTTGACATGGGACGAAGTCCTACCTGGATGTTTAGTACAAAGATTTTGGAAGTGGTTTAGCAAACTGAAACACTTGCCTAACATAGAAATTCCTAGATGGCTTTGTTTTAAGGACTCCTATGTAGAGAAAACCACTCTCCACATCTTTTGCGACGCCAGTCAGTTTGCCTATGCAACCTGTATTTTCCTCCGCATTGAAAAGGAAGATAGAGTGGACATCCAATTGATACAGGCTCGAACACGAGTAGCTCCACTGAAGAAACTCACCATCCCAAGATTGGAGCTTTTGGCTTGTCTGATTGGAGCTCGTTTGGCAGCTAACGTCATACAAGATCTGGAATTTGAGGAAATTCCAAGATTTTATTGGACCGATTCGACCAATGCTCTCTGTTGGATCCAAAGGGAAGACAACTGGGCAGCCTTTGTGATGAACCGTGTTAAGGAAATTCATAATCTTAGCTCCCCCGAATCTTGGCGCCACATACCAGGCCGATTAAACCCGGCAGACCTCCCATCTCGGGGATGTTCAGCAGAATCACTTAAGGAGACAAGATGGTGGGAGGGACCTGCATGGTTAAAGGTATCCCAAGAAGAGTGGCCCAAATCAACCATTATCCCTGATTTGGAGATTGTTTATTCTGAAAGGCGCAAGACCATCCTGAACACCTTGTGTACGACAAGAGAAAATGAAAATTTATTTGGACGTTATTCCCATTTTTTGAGAATAGTACGAATCACCGCCTGGATATACAGATTCTTCAACAACGCCAAGATTGATAGAAGAAAGATAATTTCAGAAGATCTCAGTACAGAGGAAATCACTAAGTCAGAAATAATACTGATAAGACTTATCCAGAGAGAATCGTTTTCAGGGCATGAAGATAAGAAACTACAAGGCTTTAAGTTGCTAGTAGACTCTTCAGGGATTTTGAGAATAAAAACTAAAATTTGCAGAAGAGAAGATTTTGCTAATTTTAGAATGCCCATTTTATTGCCCTCAGATCACTTTTTGGTTTCTTTGCTCATCAGGTGGAACCATGAAACCCACGGGCACGCCGGCCTACAAACTCTCCTCGGTATTCTGAGAGAAAACTATTGGATACTAAGATCCAGGAAAACCGTCAAGAAGATCATCAATCAATGCATTCGCTGTAAACGATTCACCGCGACACCAGCTACCGTCGAGTCAACATCATTACCAGAAGACAGAGTACGAGATGCTGCAGTTTTCGAAATAGTAGGAGTTGATCTAACTGGACATCTTATCTTAAAGAATAAGAAGAAAGCATGGATTGTCATCTTCACATGTGCAGTGTATAGAGGAGTTCATCTGGAACTTGTGACATCTTTGTCTATGGAAGCCTTCCTCCAAGCTTTCCGCCGATTTATTGCTCGAAGAGGCCGACCATTGATTGTGTATTCGGATAATGGGACTAATTTCAAAGGTATAGCTAATGCTTTAAAGAAGATTGATTTTTCGAGATTAAAATGTGATCCCACATTGAAAAACATCACCTGGAAATTCATACCGCCTGGTGCTCCTTGGTGGGGTGGATGGTGGGAGCGTTTGATTGGAATGATGAAACAATTGCTCTTTAGGATTCTCGGTCAAACCTCCTTGGGATATGAAGAACTTTCCACGGTAATGTGTGACGTCGAAAGCTTGATGAACACACGCCCACTGACCTACCTAACTGAAGAAAGTGAGGATCTCGCTCCATTGACACCTTCGTTGTTCTTACATGAGGTCAGAGAGGTTGGCGTTCCAGACCTGGACTTGATTGATAACCAGACCCTCTCCCGCAAATATCAATATATCAAACGTGTACGAGAAGATCTTAGAGAACGATTTCGTATCGAATATTTTGGATTCCTGAGACAAGAAACGAGACGCCTGAAGACTACCATACCACTCAAGGTGGGAGACATGGTACTCATTGGACAAGAGAGTTTAAAGAGACTACACTGGCCGTTAGCCAGAATAATCCAACTCTATCCAGGAAAAGACGGACTTGTGAGGGTTGCGAAAGTGAAAACTTCATCAGGTGATAAAATACGACCTATTCAAAAACTCTACAATTTAGAGATAACGCCCGAGATAAGATGTCGAGACCCTCTAACGGAGCGATCTCCCACACAAGAAGTTCGATTGACAACTGAAGAGGACCCTTTGACTTTACAACAAGAGCAACATCACATTGATACCCCGAATGTTGTGTCAAGTTACGGACGGCCCATCAAGAGACCCAACCGATTGGATCTACTGAACTTTTCCTTTCCATGTTTGAGTCGTCGAGACGCCAACTCAAAGGTGGGAGAAATGTTGGAAAAGAAGACGTCCGAAGCAGCCAATGGGAAGCCGGCGGAAGCGGCCACGGGGATGCAGCGGTAAAATGAGAAAACAATAACTGAAGAACTTGTAAACAACTTTTTCGAACACTAGAATTTGCCCTGATCTACGATTCTCTTTTTATAAATATCTTTTAGTGTAAATATTTAAATAATACTTTACTTATTTGCTTAAATTGTAATAAATATAATTTTCCCTCCTGTTTTCGTCGTATAGTTTAAAAGTGTTATAAACAACGACGCCTTAACTTTGAACCTTCAACCCCGCCGACCAAGAATAGAGGTGAGTGACTACCTCTATAGAATTTAGATCGTCGTCACAACACAGAGTGGCGGTGAAATCGCAATAAGCATTTTTTATTTATTTAACAGTTGGGAGAGACACGCCATATCCACAATTTGGATAATTGCGTGTATATTTTAAATTATATACAATTAATACAATTGAACATCGGAAATAATTAAAATTAAACCTTCGATATCAAATTTTACATATAGCAATTATAAGTAGTAGCTTGAAATATGTACAGTCAACACTTTCGCCTCAAAACATACATCCTGCAGAATCTATTAAACTTGATGTATTGGTCTTTATTGCGCAAGCAGCTTGTTTTGTATTAGTCAGGTAAAGTTGGTTTTCTTCCCTTAGATCAGAAGTTAATGGACAGTTTATCAGAAGGTGTTCAGGGGTTTGTTGTTCGTTTCCACAAGTGCATGCAGGTGAACCAATTTTGCCAATTCTAAACAAATATGTGTTGAAGTCACCATGTCCAGTAAAAATTGAACGTTATAGAAGTTGGGTTGAACATAGTTAGGACACACTATATCAAGATGTATATAATTGGAGTATCTTTCTCCGATAAAAAAAAAGAAACAAAAACAAGCTCAACTTTTCAAGTCACATAGAAGATTTCGTATCTCATTATATGCTCCAAAATAATAAAAAACATTCATTTCTCAATTCGTAACAAATGTTTTGGGTTTGACTCTAAAGAAAAGAGGTGCACTATATAAATCACTCATACGATCAAGAACCATTTATGTTAACGAAATATGGTATACATATTTTCTATACCCTCTTTACAGAAACCTTATTCACTGCTTTCCATCTACTACTGAGATATAATGATACTATCATCTCAGTGAGAACATGGAAATCGAACCATATCATACGAAGGCTCACATCTTCACATACACCTCTTTCTGATAAATACACTATCTCAAATATATTTATATATATATAAATGAATGTTTGTATGTTTGTCTGTTGGTCTGTATGCACGGTATACAAATTCGCAGTAGTTCACTAATTCAAACCAAAATTTCCATACATAGGTAAAAAATAACGGGGATGACGATAGGCTATTTTAAAAAATATATAAATCAATTATTAAAACTATATACAGTGGTACCTCGACATACGAGCGCCCCAACATACGAGTTTTTCGAGATACGAGCCGACGAGCAAGTGATTTTTTGCTTTTAGTTACGAGCGAAATTCGAGATACGAGTTAGGTTCGGTAGTAACCCGCAGTCGCGCCATCACGCGCACACCCAGGAACTGACGACTGAGGAGATACAAGAGTTACAGTCACAGCAGCATACTGAGGTTATGCAAGTAATTGGTTTTGAGGAGTCAGAGGAGAAGGTTATTTCTACAAGTGAGATAAAGGAGATCTTAGGAATGTGGGAGAGAGCTTCACAGTTCGTGGAAAAAAAAAAAACACCCAGAAAAAGTTGCAACAGGTCGTGCATCTGACCTTTTAATGACACTTGCCTAACTCATTTCCGGAACATTTTGAGAGGGGGGAAGAAACAAACCTCCTTGGACATGTTTTTTTCTAAACGGCCTACAAGTGAAAGCGAGTAAAATGTAGCGAAAAAGGCAAAGACCAGTGAGGATATCTAATTTATTTCTTTACATTCTCTTTTTTTTTTTCGTTCAATAAATATTTGATATTTATAAATACGTTTTTATTATTTAAAACCACGTAACAAAAATAACTAGGGTGACATTTTGGAGGTTGGAACGGATTAATGGTAGTTCAATTGTTTTGTATGGGGAAATTTGTTTCGAGATACAAGTAATTCAAGATACGAGCAAGGTTGCGGAACGAATTAAACTCGTATGTCGAGGTACCACTGTATTCAAATTATTCTACTTAGCTCACGAACAGCGCCCTCTATCAAGTACTAAAAGGTTATAAATACTTTTAAAATCTAAATCTTCTCAATATTTTATTAATAATAGTTCACTTAATAACACATATAATATAAATATTTATATAATAACTGCTCTAATTTGAAATATTTGGTATGTTTTATTTATTTATATATTTTCATTTTTAGATATAACTGATCTAATTCGCCGTTTAAAATAACTAATATAGTTCGCTTAATAACACATATAATATACATATTTATATAATACCTGCTCTAATTTGAAATATTTGGTAGGTTTTATTTATTTATATATTTTCATTTTTAGATATAACTGATCTAATTCGCCGTTTAAAATAACTGCTCTTGAAATATTTGGTATGTTTTATTTATTTATATATTTTCATTTTTAGATATAACTGATTTAATTCGCCGTTTAAAATAACTGCTCTAATTCGAATTATTTTGTATGTTTTATTTGTGTTCACTCTATTTCAATTTATTTGAAGTATTATAATTTCCATGTTTCAAAAACCTATTTCAAAAAGGTCGTTAGAAATATGTAAGGCCTGAAATAGCTTTACATGCGAATATTCATGCTGCCAAGCGTAGCTTAATGTTTAGGTGTGCGGCTTCGTGTTTCCACAACCTTGGTTCGAAACTTAGCCTGGGTGTTTTTTTTTTATATTATTGAAGCAAAGGTTTTTTTTTACAGTACCAAAATTTCCATACATAGGTAAAAAAAAATACGAGGAAAACGATAGGCTATTTTAAATTATATATAAATTAAATATTAAAACTATATATTCAAATTATTCTACTTGGCTCACGAACAGCGCCCTCTATCAAGGTTATAAATACTTTTAAAATCGAAATCTTCTCAAAATTTTATTAATAATTATTAATAATAGTGTGTGTGTGTTCGCTTAATAATTAGAATACTTGATCTAAATCGAAATATTTATAGACGCTCGCTCGATTTGAAGATTTATATCGTAACTAATCTGACTGAAATTTTAACAGTATATAGAGTAGAATCTGGAAAAACTTATAGTGAAATTTTCAGGTCTCTATCCCGAATATTCGTCGAGTTTGCCCTTTTGCTCGCGAGCAACGCCTCTAGCGGTGAAGATGGGAGGTAATACGGCAGCTGACCTAATGTACATGTAAAGTTTGGAGCGGGACGTTTCACAAGAGTGACATCCACGGCGCCAAATTTATAATTGTAACGAATAGCATTTGAATAAAACATTTAATCGGGTAAACCCGGGCGTTGCCCGGGTCATTCGTCTAGTTAAAAATAAAGAAGGCATCTCCTGACCACGAGCACATGTGCTCGTGGTCAGGAGATGCCTTCTTTATTTTTAATATCAACACCTGACCAACTTATCTTTTATTTTTTTCTATTGTTTTTCATTTATCTATATATATATAAATTGGTAAATGAAACTTACCAAGAGAATAATCAACAATAATGGGCAAAGAAAAACTATTATTATAAATATAATATATATCAATCAATTTTTTTATAATGCTATAAGGCATTCGTATATAATTCCATCCAAATTTTATCGTCACTAAAATTTTAAAATCACACAGAAAATTCCAGCAATACCTATATCAAAATATCTATCGGAAATCCCAAATTGTTCCTGTGTAGAAACTGAGCAAACTGCTCTCCACCTTAACTATGACTCTCCAAACTTTTGCTGAAGTAAGAAATCGATTATTCCCAGATCTAAATGATTTAACTCTTGTACATCAACTGCCTTTTTAAATACAAATATATTGAACTCTGTCGCTTTTTACATGTGAATCTATAAATATTTGATCCTAAGTTTTATTTTGTTTGTTTGTTTCCTCTGCAATTGGCACAAATACTTCAATATCGTGTCTTGTTGGTTAATAAATAAATAAAAACAAAATATCTCAAACCGATAACTAATAAATTACATATTTTATGTTAGGAAATAATGGTAGTAATAATTAATGCAACTACTGATGAGATTGTTAACTGTTTGTTAGGCACATTTACACCAGAGAAAAATCGCGGGTATATCCTCTACTATAAAAGACAGGCTATATATTTGACGGCCTAAAACTTGAGATTTACAATTCAGATATGGCTTTGCTATAACATTTATGTGAGAAGGTCAATTCAAATAAAAACCCAACATTTTGTATATTTAAATATAATTAAAAATCTACAAGGAATACAAGCGCCACATAAAGCAGTTTTCGTAAATAAACACAACAAATTGAGATTCTAATCTTAAAATTTGATTATTGACACATGAGAGGTTTATAATTATCAAAGATTAGCAATCTAATATATATATATATATTAAAAATGGCATATCCTGACCAGGAGCACATGTGCTCCTGGTCAGGATATGCCATTTTTAATATTGATTTCAACACCTGATCTTTTTATCTTTTATTTTTTTTCTCTCGTTTTTCAATATATATATATATATTGACGAGAGAGGCGACCCTTGTCTCTTTATATATATATAGGGTAAATGAGAGGACTAAGAAGGTGTGGAGAGTTTTCCAATACCTCTCTGTACCTTGGAAGACCTTTCACAGCTCTAACAGAGTACAGGCAGTCGTGGTCGAGGCAGACTGGAAGACTTGGGATTTTCTTACAATAAGGGACACGGTTGTAGTAGGAAAATTCCGTGAACAGAAATAGTTTAGATAAGCAGCATGAGATGGAGAGGATTAAGATCAAGGAGATTTCTTACTGTTCCATGGTAGCATGGTCAATGGGGTGGACTGGCGAAATACGCTCCCGCGGACTTGAAAGTGGCGATCCATTTCCGGATTTTTAGGGGTTTATATATCATTCCGAAGTACTGGGTCTTTGTCTGAAGTAATATTGGGGGAATCTACCAGTAAAGGTCAAGGTACTCTCTTAACGACTTTCTAGAAATTTCCGACATCTTTAAGCCTCATTCCTACATGTTGTTGGACTTATATATCTAAATATTTGCTATTTAGCTCAACTCCTATTCTATTACACAGTTTTATTATATTATCTTCTTTTTGTGCAGAGTACATTACATATTGTGATGCAATTGTTCATATATAACATGCGTATAATTAGTTACAGAGGTGTTTCTATTATACAACAATTTTACATCATGTATTCTTGTTATATTTACCAATATGGGGTTGTTGGTTCAAATTACCATATATATTTTTTTTATATATGCATCTGTCAATAAAAATATCAATTATAATATACGCCTTGATGTTTATATGAATAAATTGTGGCAAAGAAATAATTTAATAATATATTTCAATAATATAACCAAATTTTAAACAGAATATATAACTCCCTATATAATTTTGATATCATCATACATGTTCCATAACTTAGTTGTTCAATGTTCTTTAGCTATATATACTTTTTTTTTTAAATTGTGGGCGCCTAGTCTAGCCGTACTGAGGTAATCGATAAATATTTTCATTTTGATCAAATATCTGTTTAGCCATTACTACTATGCTACAACTTGCGGAAAATCTGGACCGATACTCGATCAGAAAAAAAAAATATTTTAAACTAGAACAAATCACAATGAATGTGAATACTGAAGCAGCGACCCTGGTAGATAACAGCACCTGTTCAGCATCTACCTAGTAATCCGTCCATGTTTACTAAGGAGGGTGGTGAGGATTCCCAAGATTGTATAAAAGGCCATAAGCGCGTGGCAAGACATAATAATTAGGGTAAAACCCTATCTCTTACCAAAATATACTTCAATCTCAACGGAAATGCTCACAAGTGGTTATAGAGAATATTGATAAAGGAATTAATACTTGGGAAGAGTTCACATCCCTAATAGGATGCGTATTTGGGAGAAAATATTCCAAAGTGTAAGATGATAAAAACTCAAAACTCGGGCACAGCTAAATGGTGAGAGCAACCAGTTTTACATACAAGATTTCGTGCACCTCTTCAAAAGTTTAATCTCCATATGAGCGAGGAGGACAAAATCTCCCACTTCATAAAAGGGATCACTGGGGATTTATTCCTGGCGTTTCTCCCAAGGGACACAAACAATACGGAACAATGTCGTTGCATTGAAACGCTTCAATCGCTTGCCAAATGTAGCATCCTTAATGATAATGATGGAAGGACTGATTTTTTAATCAATGATTAGGCAAATTGTCCGCGAGGAGGTACAGCGGGCATTATACCCTTATAGAGAAGAACCAAAAACGCTGTAATTAAACATATAATGTAGCAGTAAATCGAAATAAACCTGGCACCAATTTCTAAAACTACAAGAAGTCCCCCTCAAAATAAAATGCCCGGGTCGTTACTTAACCCTAGGTACGAGTCCCAACGCAGAATATTCCAACCTAGAACTTAGTATCTGAAACAGGAAAGCGGAGGAGGCGACAACGATGAATGACGGACCACTGCGGATGCCCTGGCCAGGGAGTTTGAAACAGTAGAAAAATGGATTTTGAACAGAGAGAGATGAAAGAGCGAAGGTATTTCTCTAATTCTTGGAACAGCCAGGGTTTAATGACAACTTGCCAAGAGAAAATTTAGCCACTATCGAAGCCCTTCCCCCTTGCTGGAACGGACAACCTTCATCACCTGCTAGGAGATCCAGTCGGTCGCCTTTCCATTCCCGTCCGGAAAATTATGACCCGTAACCTTATTTGGGATCGAGGCCGCAACATTAGGAAATCCGTCAACAACAGTCAAAATGCAAGAAAACTTTATTGATGTTATATTCTTAGGAAAGACGACACGTGCCCTTTTCGATTCTGGCTATTTCTAGTATTCCGTCGTGTTCGAGAGGTTCAGGCTCAAATTAAGAGAAAAACATTTTCCGAAACTGACTTCAGCCTAAGAGGGACCAACGGCAAAATTATTAGACCAAAAGGCCGCTCTATTCTGAAACTGGACCTAAATGGACTACAGGAAATTAGATTTTGTCGTTTTGGAGGACTCCAATCACGACATTAGTCTCTGATGGGACTTCTTGAGGTTGTCTGCAGATGTTGAAATGTTTATTGAAAAATGCCTTGTCGAAGATGGATCCAAGACTAATTCACTTCTCTACTCGGAACTGGAATGCAGAATCGAGCCCGCCTTTATCTAGTTAATAGAAGTGGCAAGTCAAGACATTCTGAATAATGCAATTGTGGTGGCTGAATGTCGAAAAAGTCTTATTTCTGGAGAGAGAACTAACGGCTCTATCTTTTTACTTTCCAATAACCGAGGTAAACTTTGGGTGGTAAATTGGAGTCCATTTTCGAAGAACCAAAGCTAAACCCACAGGGAATGCACATAACTGATAGTAAGGTTAACGAAGATAGTCAGCTATGTGGTCTAGCTGATGGTAACCAAGTTGAAACCGCGGCGAAATATTCTGAAGTCCAAAAAAATAAGAATTATTTAGATGACTGATTTAATGAATCTCAAAAAGAAAATTGTATAATAAATATTTTGTTTATTTATTACCAATATATATAGCACTCTATATCCTGTGTAGATATTTGCGTGTGTCCATTTTCAAACTATTGAACTATTCTTTTTTACAAAGCATTTTAAAAACTATATTTCTCTTCAATAAATCGGTAGTATGATATCGGAAGTATCTAAAATATTTTATTTTAAAAATGTATCACAAATCAGGAATAAAAAGTTCTCAAAGATAGACAGTTAATTTTTGTATTATGTTTTTTTGCTCTGTTGCATCACAATTTTCTAAAGTTGCCATTTAAAGTGCATAAAAAAGCAATAATCAAGATAGAAAGAGCAATAAGTTAATTAATGGAGAACATGCAGAAAACACATCTGGGTGATGATAAAATTGCTTAGCGTCAAATGTAAATATGCAAGTAAGATACTTCATCAAATATTTACTTTAAACTATTGATGCCATTCACACACTAACTAGTTGTCCAGATTCAAAAAGGTGTAAACTCAAACATTTTTTAAAATATATAGAGAGGCTTTTAAAACTAATAGAGGGTGTATGCTGACCAAAATGTAGCTGTTGCACTTTCCATCCGGAATTTCAACATAATAACGGAAAATGTCATTAGTGGCAGGTTTTTAATTGTCTTGAAACAGAACTGGAAAAATCATACACATTGGCGAACATAGATTCATAAAAGTAAAAATATTTCATCACGATATATTATCCTCCTCCTTCAATGCCTTCCTCTACTGAGGGTGGCTGGCCACATGGTCTCTCCATACTTCCTCCGTCATCCTCTTCATCTACCTCTAGGTGTGTCGTCTAATTCATAGTTTTAGATCGTCTGTGTATCCCTGTCGTCTCCTTCCCCTCGATCTCTTCCCCTGGAGCTTTTCCTCCAACACTGTCAGCAATGTCTCTCCTGCTGATCCGCGCATCACATGCCCAGCAAACGTCAATTTTCGTTGTTTTATGAACTATATCAGTTGGCGTTCTGTACTCATTCGATCGAGGACTTGATTATTTGTTACCATATCTGTCCAAGGAATTTTGAGAGCTCTTCTGTAAATATATGTCTCGAAGGCTATATATATTCGGTTGATTGAAGAATTTGGTAATGTTCACGACTCACAGCCATATATTATAACATGTTAGAAAAGGCCAGTCTATAAAATTATGTTTCAAGGGTGCTGAAGATATGGTCAAGTTCTTTTCAACAAACAAAGAATCCACCTCTCTAAAGAGTAAAAAGATTGTCCACTTCTTTTTGCAAAATCATTGAATATTTTGGTGGCAAGAGTTTTATTATTGGGCAATAGTTAGGCTATTTGCATATGAGTACAATTCTATTATAATTTTATCATTATTCTATTATAATACAAAAATACAGCATTTATTAAGTAGCCTAGGTCTTCAAAAGAACACTTGATTACTATTTTAAATAATACTCTCCAATCTGCCAAACAGACTGAGGGCGTTCATTGGTTACAAGATATTCACACTAGTATTGAAGCATGATTTCTTCTACTGTCGTTGAATGCTTTTATTCGAAAGCATATAGAAAAGGTTATCACTCTACTGTATTTATTATATTATTTTAATATAGTAAAATTAGTATTTTTAACTCTCACAATCCACACAACCTTTATTCAAGACGTATAGAATATATTAGTATTTGGAGGTAGAATATTAATTATATATTTATACATGGTCATTCATTTGTAAAAAGCTGCGGTGTACACATAATTAAAATATATCTTTGATATTCATGAGGGTTAACCGTCTATTTACACATCGCACTCCACGCACTAACTATTTATATATAATTAATATTAATTAACCTGATTTATATTTAGCAGGCGCTCTGATAGATATATAATAGAAGATTTTTAATATACACCTGGAAAAATTTACATTTGAAGGAAAGTGAAAAGAGGCGGAATTTGCTAATAAATTAATGACATCTACCTATTTAGTCTTTCTTTTAGACTCGGGAAATATTGAAATAAATTACCCTATGTAGATTCTAATTAACGTTTACATATTCTATAATTGCTTAGATTTCTGCTGTTTTCTGTATGTAATTGAAGTCATTCTTTCTATTTTCTGTATGCCTTCACATATCAAACTCATTTTTTCAACCAGCTTCATAATTATCTACAGTGTCCCGTATGTAACCCAGCGCCAGCTACCGTTTTCTGTGTATATCTCACCGCCAGCTCGATTTTCAATACAGTCGAACCTCTTTAATTCAACACCCCAAGGGATCAGAGCTTTCGGTTGAATTAAAGAAAGTGTTGAATTAAAGTTAGATGATTAGCTAATCATCTAACTCGCTAAAATAATATTTTTTAGAAAATGCTTTGTAATATAAATTGATGGTATTAATTGAAACCATTGTGTGTATACTTTTTGTATTTATTTTTTGTTATTTTCATGATTAACTTTTAGTATTAGGGACAAAATGAGATTAATACATATTTTCGAAACATAAATACTTACAAATAATATTTTATTCTATTTGAAGAATATAGCAGTTGAAAGGAAATAAATGTGGACAATATATATATGTCGAATTGGGGTGTCGACTCACAGTGGGAATGCTGTCGACTCTCTGTCGAATTGTGTAGTTAGGTGGATATGGGGTTGGATTGGAAGTTGGCGCAGTCTTGGTCGGGTGGCAAGGGTTCCACAGGGGAAGAACGCACACCTGGATGGGTTAGAAAAGGACCTTTGCGATTGGGAGAAGAATGTTCGGCGGAGTTAGCTGGCCTTTCACATGATGGAGCGTACACTACCTTGGTTGGAGCCTATGTTGAGCACACCTAGCTCGTAGCACTCTCACCTACCTTCTTTTTGTTTATTGTCCGAGATAATCGTCATCGACTCTTTCGACTTCTCATTGGTTGAGATCCTTCCACGTGCTCTCTGATGATTCGCTATCAATTTGTCATGCTTAAAGTTGATTGGTTGTTAATTTTCATGATTAAAGGTGATTGGCTCAGTACCTCCAATGTCGCCATGATTGCAATCCTCCAGGAAGAAGAAGGCCCTTGAACTTAAGTTTTATGGGTCCAGGGCAGTGACCTTTACTTCCTGGATGATGCAATCCTGTACTTTGTTCTTTCCCATCTCGCGAGGCCTAACTTTGATTAAACCTTTAGACGATGCATTATACATAGATTGTGGTGGGGTTACATAATCCTATATACAGATTATCACATATATATATATGATAATTTAAACCAATAACCCTATATTATGTAATACGTATAACAAGCTTGTCATGTTGTATATAGAACTAATTATAAACTACAACTAATTATACGCATAATTGACGTGTGTCCTTGTATCTCCAGATGTAATGTACTGAGGATGAATAAATAAAATATAATAGATTAAAAGCTAAGTTAAGAGCCAAGGAGAGAATCACAAGTGACTTCTAAAGATAGATTGGACCCCGACAGTCTGTCGCCAGTGTCCGGTGTCCATCGACACGTGCATGACCCAATTCTCTTAGTCAGAGCGGTCGTATAAAAAGGCCGCGTAGCAACAGCCAGTTCAGTTGAGTTCCAGTAAGTTCCCCATCTGCGTGTCGCCGGTTGTCACCAACTCATCGACGATGTAAAACAGTAAGAAAACTTCTCGATCTCCATCTTTGCTCTTGGCTCGCTTTTTATCTATTCAAGGAACTTTCTTTCAACTGTGTCTCTTCGTTTTTTGTGTGTGGACATCCCCAGTTTTCCACTCTGCCTCGACCACGACTGCCTGTACTTTGTGAAGAACTGTTAAAGGTCCTACAAGGTGCAGAGAGGCTACTGGAAAACTCTCCACCCCTGACTGTCCCTCGCGGTTACTACAGGTTTGACCCTCGGTTGCCACAACTTATAGCGAGAGTCGACGAGGTTCTACAACAGGCTTACCAAACCCCAACATATTATTACAGAGAGTCAACAGGATCTCACAACATTATTACAGAGAGTCAACAGGACCTCAACGCAATATTACAGTTAGTCGACAGGATCCCTAATCACAGATAAGGCTCTCAACACATTATTACATATATATATATATATATAAATATTTTTTAAAAATCATGAAGATCTTAAAAAAAAATTCTTTATAGATGTCTGTTTTTGCACTGAAATCCTATTCAGAATATATTCCAGATGATCTATTTTTAAAAGACATGCATGTCGTTCTTCCTCTGAAATGTCTTTTAAATAACAAAGAGTTTTTATTGTATTAAAGGCATCCACTGCTGCTGCAGGTGTTATTGATTTTGTGTTTAAGTTTTTTATAATAACACTGAAGTGGAATATTGAAATAAAATGTTATCATAATCATTGTGGCTACATTTTATAAAGATTTATTTATTTAAAAGGAAATTATTTGTAAATTTTGAAATAAATAAAATATTTAAATGCTGATAATTAAAATAATATTATTCATTAGCGCACGATGCCTAAATTCCCGTGTAAAAAAACAATAACACTCGCGACATTGCACAACGGCACTGCAAAATGAAACTTAAACTAACCAGAAACCAAAAGTGCGCAGGCGCGATCCTTTCGGCGGACAGCGATCGTCGCCTCTTGCCGCGGCTGAAATACCTTTTTGGCGGTAAAGTTATAGGTACAAAAACAATTAACTGTCGAAATTCGAATTATAAAATGGTCGAACTTACGGAAGTGTCGTATTATCGATATTGTCGAATTACGGTTTGTTATTTGATAGGCCAGAGGTCGGGACATCAGAACATGGTCGAATTAACGTAGTGTCGAATTGGCGTGTGTCGAATTAACGAGGTTATACTGTATGTAACTCAGCGCCACCTACCGTGTTCTGTATGTTTCTTTTCACAAATAAATCAAATTTCTACTGTCCTTACTGCGATGAAAAAATCATCGGAGTAAGGACAGTAGAAATTTAATTTATTTGCGAAAAAAAAAACATTTGCGTCTTAAAATCTTCATTTGTTATATATAGATGGCGCGTTATTGCCTTGTATTAATATACATATAAGACGAGAAAGGTACCATACAGGGATTGGAAATGTCAGAGAGTTTAACTCGCTTTCCGGCAAACTCTCAGCAACGTACCGAATAAACAGAAAAGGCGATTTCTCTAAAAACATATTGGGACTCCCTATTTAAATGTTGTCAAAGATGTCGGTCGTGCGAGAAAACGAGGTGTAGAAGATTCCTCTCTACGGCGCTGCAATCTCATTTGGATGGTTCTCCCAGGTCAATTTGTCGGTTGGCTGGACGATATGTTTACTCACTGAGATGTTTGCTTCCTTCTCGACACCTCTTTGGTCTGACACGCTGGGACTTTTATGGCAACCACAGAACTCCTAAACAATCCTGATTCCATTGTTTAACATGATATGTATTCTTGGCAAAGTATACAATCCACCTTATCCCAGTACAATTTCACATTTGTATTATATTTTTCACATTGTTTAGCGTCCTCACGCACTTATGGCCTTAACAACCCGTTTCATGATTTTTTTTCAGGATGCCTGAATGACCAGTTTTTTGGGCGATGAGGTACAGCTTGCACCACGCTAACGAGGGCCAACAGCTCGAAGCGCGTAGGTGGTTAGCGATATCCCATGATTGTTCGTATAATATAGAATCAATGGGCTCAGGACGGTCATATGGAACGATGTACTGGATCTCAGTGGGCCGTTATCACTAACAGCCGAGAATAACTTATGTTACCCGCATTGTCTTAAAGATTCCACAGACACGTCAAGGGCCCTTAGTCAGTAAATGAGGTCGTTCAAAGTGTCTGCAAGAACAGTTCGACGACGTTTGTAGCAGCATGGAGTGTCAGTTAGGCGACCATTGCTTCGGCTACCCTTGACTATATATTACAGAAAAGAGCGCCTTCAATGGTGTCACCAACGACAAATCCATGATGGCCGCATCCGTGTTTGGCGCCATTTTATTTAACATATATATATATTGCTGCACCTTCCTGTACGACTGGTTTTGTTTCGACTGTAGACTGACCCATTTTAAACAAGAACAGAGCGGTTAGTCGTAAAACAATTTTATTTTAACAAGAAAAAATATCTACAAATACGAATAATAGTACAAATTTCGCCAGAGGTCTGAATACAACCGAGAGATATAAACAAACTATTTACAACTAAAATGCTGAATTAGTGTCACGATGATGACTCGACATTGATGATGATTAACCGAGTAGGCCACCAAGGATTATTCTGTGACCTTATACAAGCTGTTGCCAATAAATGATATTTTATAAAATCTCAAATTAAATCTAAATAAATCCAAATATACATACAGAGTTAGCGCTACGAGGATAAATTTATTTTAAGGTATATAAATTATACAAAATATAGTATATTTCCGAATTTTATTAAAAATAATAATTTTGGAATTTTTTTGTGAAATGCTTGCGTTCAACGTTTTTAGTCAATAAATGAAACGCCTGAAAGTAAATATAAGTTCCAATTCTATCTTTCAACTATTATAAGACCAGAAATGTATATTGGCCAGAGATATATTTGCACCAGAAGATTTGGGGCCCAAAGCAATTAATGAAATGTCACTAAATTTCAACAACACCTATTACCTACACCGAAAGTGATTCAATTTATAACTAGGTATATTGCAATATTACGAAAAATCTTGCGTATTCAACACATGTAAATTTGTAAATAGTCCTAACGAAATTTTAAGGGACAAATTCATAATTAATGTTAGGCCTGGTAAATTACAGAATAGATTATTACAATAAAGAAATGAAGCAAGTCCTTCTAGGATATATGAAATATCTTTAGCATATGAAGCTTCAGAAAATAATCTATAAGTTATTTATATGATTTTTTATTTATTATGAGTGTTCATGAAATAAAATATAGGTCTGTATTTAAAGTGTAGTGCTCTCGTTGATTTAGTAAAAATGTAAAAGCAAGGAAGAATATCATTTCTAACTATACTTAAATCAAATATTGCGAAATCGAATTATCAGGAAATAATGTTTAACTTAAAGAGTTTCATCTATTATCACAATATATATATATATATTATGAATATTTTGTTTTGTTGTTGAAAAAGATAGAGAATTGAAGGTGCAGTCGTGAAAATAGGAATGATAATTATTTACCCATCAAGTAGTTTTTATTTTGAATTACTTGAAGCAAATTAGATATAAAATCATTTTTCACAGTAATATAGAATTTATAAAATGAATCCCTATATTCGTGAATTAAAAATAGTTAGGTAAACTATACATATTTACAACAAATATATTCAAAGTGTTATGTTCTAAATCTATGGTCAAAAATGAAAGAATAGTCAATGATGAAAGTAAAATACATGTTTGAAAAATATATATATTTGCATTTTAGATTATATAATATATATGTACGTAATGACATTGAAACTACCCCCTGTTTTCCAAAGAAAGCAATTTTACTAGTTAAGAATTATTCCAACTTTCACTCGCGTTGTTACTATTCAATTATTTGGAACATTTTTAGAACTATAACATCACATATCTCAATATTAAAAGTCAACGTATATGTTTGTGGGCTATATGCACGTCCTCAATACGTAACTAATCTAGCTGACAAAATCAAATTTACCAATTTTGATGATTCAATTTACAATACGTCGATTCAATAGATATCAGATTTAATATATATGCATATAAAAATCAAAATAATTCAATTTTCAAATATCGTCGTGACACTTTACATTTTTTAATTTATATTTTTAAGGCATCATCTTAATTTACTAAATTATTTTTAGGTACATTGATTAAAAGTTTACTATCGATTATTTTAGAATATTTTAATATTTATTCTATTTTAGAATTTTGTTATCAAATGCTTAATTGTATTATATATATAACCCTATTCTAGAATGCTTGACATTAATATTTTGTTTGTATTATATACCATGAAGTGTTTTATAGATGACGTCTAGGTTTGACGTTTAATTTGACGGAAGAGAAGCCCTATTCCCTTTTAGATGAAGTGTTTTATATCAAGCATTTTTCGTAAAGCAAACATTCATTTGGGAAGCTCCCGGGTGGAGCCAATTCATAATTTATAATTGTAACAAATAGTATTTGAATAAAAGCATCATTTTTGTATACATACGCACTCTGGGAGAAATCCTCTCGGGTTAAAATCGGACGTTGCCCAGGTCATTCGGTCATTCATTTCTTCAATCAAGATGCGCGTGACTGTCGAGTCAAAATATCAAACACAAAAAGTAGAAAGTCAGAAGAAGAGAAAACCATCAGTTCTCAGGTATCAACCTATAAAAGCATCCCCATATATTTATGGTGTCAACCTTTGGAGCATGTGCCATTAAATGAATAACGAGGAAATATCTGAAAGTTTATTCCTTTTTTTCTACTCCAACATGCGATTTCAAAGATTTCATAGATATACATTTATTTCTTTCCATCTATACAATGTAACATTGAGTATAAAGCCCGTGAGTTACCTAGTCGTAGAAGTGATAGACATCTTTAAAAAAATTATAATAGATATTAATTTTAAGAATTTAAAACCTTTGGGGTATTTAGTTTTTCATAAATATTTTTATTTGAATATCCTAGATCCAAGTGGTCTTTTTGGCTTTTTATTTAGTGGAAATAATATTAGAAATAATGACTGATTTGAATAGATTCTAGAAGTTTAATTGTAAACGATCTGAAGTAATAAATTATTTTACCAAATCTCGAAGAAGTCGGCACGGTTCGTGTAGCAGATTTCAATGGTCCAAAGCACGTCGGATATCTGCACGGTCGCCCATTAGTTAAGTCGTGAAAGATGGACGCAGTAAAATATTTAATTGGCGGCCTCATCGCCTTCCTTGTCACGGCGGTGATGGTGGCTCTAATGACATTTGCATAGCACCGCGAGGTCCATTCATCGCCCGCAACAAACTGACAACTCCCAGCTTTGGCCAGGAAATCTAGCTTTGATGACGGAATTTATCAATTGAAGCTGTTTTTAGCGTAATTTTTTAAATTGTAAATTATTACAAGTTTTATTTTTGAAGGGAAGTGTCAAGGCTCAATGCGTTGGGTACGATGGTCTCGCCAACTGTGCTATGGAAAGTGTAAACTTTTTTTTTTGAGTATGATGGCTTCTCCAAACTTCAACAAAAAAGTATGACTTTTTTACTACGAAGGGTGTCCCATAAGTCGGTAGCCCGACACATAAAGAAAATAACTAATAAAATGATTATGATTTATTTTTCAACGTAATCCCCTTCAAGGTCTATACACTTTTTCCAGCGATGTTCTAGCGCTTTTAAGCCCTCCAAATAGAACGATGTTTCAAGTGACTCAAAAAATGAGGTTACAACATCAATGACCTCTTCATCTGACCTAAAACGAATGCCAGAAAGTGATTTTTCAAAATGAGAAAATAGGTGGAAGTCAGACGGAGCTAGTTCTGGTGAATAGGATGCATGTGGTAAAAGTTCAAAGCCAGAATCATAAATAGCAGCCATGGCTTACAGCGACCGATGTCTCGGAGCATTGTCTTTATGGTAAACAATCTTCCTGGACAACTTTCCTCTTCACTTTTCTTTAATAGCTTCTCGTAGTTGCTTCTCAAGATTTGCATAATAATTGCCAGTGATGGTTTGACCCTTATTCAGAAAGTCTAGAAGAAGTACACCCTCGGAATCCCAAAAGACAGACACCATAACCTTCCCTGCTGATGGAACTGTCTTGGCTTTTTTGGGGGGAGGGGAACCGGAGTGTCTCCATTGCATGGATTGTTGCTTGGACTCTGGTGTAAGGTGATGGGCCCAAGTCTCTCTCTCTCATCCATGGTAACAAATCTATTAACAAATTCCTTTGGATTGGCTTCAAATAACGCAAGATTGTCCGAAGATAACTTTCTCCTTACAGCCTTTTGATCGGGTGTCAAAAGTTTAGGAACCCAACGGGCAGAAATATTCCTGAGGCCCAAGTGTTCTCTCATGATCATCTCTCATGATTGGTTTTGGAATACCCAAGGTCTCTTCTATCTGACGAACTGTCATTCTTCTGTCCAACATAACCAAATCATGTATCGTGCCGATGTTTTCTTGAGTAACTGACTCAACAGGTCTTACTGGTCGATGTTCGTCTTCGGTGCTGATCCTCCCTAATTTAAACGCAGCTACCCACTTCTTACTGTGCTATAGGAAGAAGCATCTTGCCTTAATGTATCCACCATATCCTCATAGATTTCCTTCGGCGACATTTCTTTCTTACAAAGATATTTTATTACAGCACTAATCTCGTTTGTCTCCATTTTGATGATTCCTGTTTTTTGCCCTCTTTCAGAACCTATAACAACAACAACAACAAAAAAAAAAAAACGGTTAGTTGTAGAAACTTAAAAATTTACATATCTTTATACAAGGCTTTAAGATATATTGTTGCACCAGGTTGCGGCTTGGCAGACTCTTCAACCATGATTCTCTCCTGTGCCGGGTCTTGCATCTTACCAGAGCGTGTTTCAACCATCCTACAAATTTTATAAGGGAATAATGAGATAACTCTACTTTAAGTAGCCTCCAGAATCCTTTATTTATTTCTCACATCAAAGAGAGCAGTGAAGTCACACAGTGTACCAAAATATAAATGGTGATTTATAATACATAAATCTGTTTATAATACGAGGGTTGTCCGTTAAATAAGTTCCACAGAGGTTTTTCATACAGAAAAACAGGTTTATTTGCCCTGAACTACACATTTTCGAAAATATCAGACTTTTTTTCATTTTTCTACATATTCCCCGTTTCGTTCGACGCGTTTTTGCATTCGGGACACCCACTTATGGAACCCAGAGTCAAAGACTCTGCCGCCTGGCCGCGTTGAAAGCCTAAAACCGCTTCTTCCAAACTCGTTATCGTCCTGGAATTGGGTTCCACCCAGGTTTTTCTTCAACTCGGGGAAGAAATGGAAGTCACTAGGAGCTACGTCCGGGCTGTAAGGTGGGTGTGACACCAATTCCCATCCAAATTCTTCGATGAGGGCAGTGGTTTGATGGGCGGTGTGCGGCCGAGCGTTGTCGTGGTTGAAACGCACCCCTTTGGTTAACATCCCTCTCCTCTTGTTCTGAATCACGCGTCGAAGTTGTTTCAAGGTCTCACAGTACCGGTCGGAATTGATTGTTGTACCCCGACGTATAAAGTCGCACAACAATAGGCCCTTTCGGCCCCAAAAGACGGTAGCGATAAGTTTCCCGGCAGAAAGTGTTTGTTTAAACTTTAGAGGTTTCGGCGAAGAAGTGTGCTTCCACTGCTTGGATTGCTCCTTTGTCTCCGGTGTGGTGTAGTGTACTCAGGTAACATCACCAGTAACGATCGAATCCAAGAATTCCTCTCCGTCAGTTTTGTGGCAATCGAGAAATTTCTGGGCCGCATCAACCCACTGCCGTTTATGGCCTTCAGTCAGCATTTTCGGAACCCATATTGCGCAGACCTTTGAATACCCTAAATGTTCACGCAAATTCTTGTCGATGGTGGTTTTACTGACACCAGGAACCAAATCGCAGAGCTTCCGCACAGTAACCGGTCGATCTTCAAGCATTGCCGCTTCGACTTTGGCAATGGTTTCGTCCGAAACCGATGGCCGTCCAGCACGCGGTTCATCGTGGACGTCTGCTCGGTCGTTTTTAAATTATCTGACCCATCTGCGTACCATCCCGGAACTCATACACCCTTCTCCATACACTTGACAGAGTTCAGTATGAATGTCCTTCGCTGAATTCTTCTTTGCGGCCAAAAAGCGAATTACTGACCGTAATTCACAGCTGGCGGGAGACACGAGGGGAAGCTCCATCACTAACGGCTGCTCAGCCAAAACTAAGCTTACCAGCGACTTGTCCTTGGTGTGAAATTGGAATGGGGAGAACAAGCTACGAGCCCGTGCAGTCGGCTCGAGCCTAAAAGCGATCTTCATGACAGTGGTGCCCCGTGGAACTTATTTAACGGACAACCCTCGTATATGTATATATATTCTGTTTAAAAAATCAATAAATATAAAATATAAATTTGAATTTAAAATATATCAAAAATAATATTACAAATTAAAATAAAATAGGTGCATTAGCCATGATGCAGCACTTCACCCTCTCCAGAGGTCGTCACGTCCTCGTGAGTGACCTCATCAATTCTTTCAAAATAGGGTTTGAGTCTTGAGACATGGACAATCAATGGGTCTTGGCCAGGATTATCTTTAGGCTCAATTAAGTAATTTACGTTGGACAGCTTCTTTAATATTCGATATGGGCCAAAATATTTCCTCAATAGTTTTTCACATTTTCCGATTTTTCTGATTGGTGTCCAAACTGCCACTAGGTGTCCCGGTTCATAGATTTTATCATTGTGTTTTTGTCATAGTTTATTTTCATCCTTTCCTGAGTCTTCTCTGTGTTGTTAATGACTACCTGTCTCGTCCTTTATATTTTATCTAAGTAATTTTCTATATATTCGTCGTAATCGTCCATGTTACTGTCTATTGGGATATTCTCGTCGTCTAAGAGGGGCATGGGTTCCCTTCCAAACAACAGGAAAAATGGAGAGTAGCCTGTGGTTTCTTGAATCGTGGTGTTGTACGCGTGGGTGATAACAGGGAGGATTTCGTCCCAGTTCTTCTGGTCTGTGTTCACATACATGCTGATCATATTGATTAAAGTTCTATTTAGCCGTTCCGTTAGTCTGGGGATGGTAGCTCGTCGTGAAGCAATGTTTAAATTTGCACATTTTCATAACCTCCTTCATCAAGTTGCTAGTGAATTGTGAACCTCTGTCGCTAATAAGAAATCTTGGAGCCCCGTGACGTAAAAAAATGTTCGATTAATGTAGAGACTTCTTTCACTGTTGCTTCTGATACTCCCTTTGTTTCAGCGTACTTGATACAATAATCCGTCAACACAATTATCCATTTCCTTCTTATTTTAGTTGATGGCAAGGGGTCAACAAAGTCAATTCCGATTCTTTCAAAAGGGTAGTTAGCTGGGGGAATAGGTTGTAGTAGCCCAGACGGCAACTGACTTGAACCTTTTCTACTTTGACAAAGATGACAAGTCTTGACAAATTCAGAAACATCTTTCAGCAATGAAGGCCAATAATATTTATTCCTTATTCGATGTGTGGTTCTGGCGACACCCAGAACCGCGCTACGCGTCCTGGCTTGTTACACTTAAAACATATTGGTCTCCCGTCTTCTGTCCTATTCTTGTTTGAATCGGGACTCTTATTGTATGTTTTCCTTGGGTAGACTGGTTTTGGCTCAGGATTTGGAGTGTAAGATCGTCTAGGGCGGGGGTGGCGAACGTGCGGCCTTAAGGCCGCATGTGGCCTTTTCTTGCCCAAGTTGTGGCCTTTTCATAAATTCAAAATTAAAATTTTTGTTTCGCAGTTTTCAATTACTTTAATTATTTTATTGAAAATATCTAATACGAATGTCATATATTATATAATATAGTTAATGTAAGTATTTAAATTTCTAAAAGTAATTCAAGTGTCGTGCTAAAAATGAAGTACATAACTATATCACTATATCGGCAGCGCCGATTTGCGGTCAACACTAGTACTAAAACTAAACGTAACGTCCAAGTAACGTCGAGGCAACCGGTGTGCGGCCTTCTCAAAAATGGTAAAATGAAAATTGGCCTTCTAATATAAAAAGGTTCGCCACCCCTGGTCTAGGGGCAGATACCTGGGACAGAGGCTTGTTCTGGTAGTAACTCGGAGCGGGGGCCTGGGGCTTGGAGGTGTTCTGGTAGTACCTCGGAGCGGGGGGCTGGGGCTTGGAGGTGTTCTGGTATGGTCTTCTGAACGACGGAACGTTCTTCCATTGCTCTTGATGATGGGGACGAGGAGAGCGTGGTCCATTATGTACAGCTTTTGATTTTCTACACGTTCTTGGTAATTATTTTCAAACAAATCCAGCTCTTTACAAATTTCTAGAAGTTCGTTGGTATTTTTAAGAGGGTGTAGGTAGAGGGCAAAAGAGTATTCTTTCTTCAACCCTCCAATAACCCAGTTTATTTTAGTCTCTTCTTCCATTTGGGGGTCGACCTTGTTGCACAATACAAGGATATCCTCTGAAAACCTGATTGCAGGTTCATTCCACTGTTGCATCCTGTTTAGTCTCATCTTCATTTCTTCTTTGTTGGCGTCTGAGGCAAAATCCTCAATTAGGCGGCTCTTGAAATTTTCCCAGCTGGTGAAACTTATCTTGTGTAAGTTCAGCCAGGTTTTGGCGTTACCAATCATATTCATGGCAGCATAACGGGAAATAATGTAGTCTGCCCAATGGTACAGAAAACTAATTTCTTCAAGAAATTCAATCCATGGGCGAGGGTCTTCCGTTCTATCATACTTGGGGATGTCGATGGGATTCAGGACAACTGGGCCGGAACTTGCATCTCTACCAATTGTTGCACCAGGTTGCGGCTTGGCAGACTCTTCAACCTTGATTCTCTCCTGTGCCGGGTTTTGCATCTTATCAGAGCGTGTTTCAACCATCCTACAAATATATATAAGGGAATAATGAGATAACTCTACTTTAAGTAGCCTCCAGAATAATTTATTTATTTCTCACATCAAAGTGAGCAGTGAAGTTACACAGTGTACCAAAATATAAATGGTGATTTTATAATACATAAATCGGTTTATAATATATATATTCTGTTTAATAAAATAAATAAATATAAAATATAAATTTGAATTTAAAATATATAAAAATAATATTGTAACAACGTATTTATTAATTTTATTATTTTTATTAACAGAGTGGTCATTTTTATGTTTATATTTTGCTACTCTGTAAATTTCCCTCGTGGCTTATCTTTTGTTTACCTTTCATAGTTTGTTCTTGCCTGAAATAAATTGTTGTCCTATCCCGAAGTTGGTCTTCCCTAATTTTCCACGTGGCATTTTGGTGGAGAGGCTGGGTAAGTTAGGGAAGACAAACTGAAGACCGCCGAGAAGACCTTGAAGCCATGGGTGCTGTGATCTACATTTTCGGAGACTGACTCCAGGATTCCACCGCCGTGCTAAAGCCAAGACTTCCCTCGAAGATGACGATGTCCCTATAGACGATACGACGACAAAGCCGCTTTTCACGCCGCAAAAAAAGAAAACAAAGGTACTAGGGACAGAGTTCCAAGACTTCGATGGAATCCTTGGCAGTAGCACGTCAGAACCATATCAGTATCTACAATAATTGCTAGCTGTGGGTCACAACTCCCATAGGGAAGAAGCTATGTAACAAAGTAATTATTAATTTTATTATTTTTATCAACAGAGTGGTCATTTTTATGTTTACATTTTGCTACTCTGTAAATTTCCCTCGTGGCTTATCTTTTGTTTACCTTTCATAGTTTGTTTTTGCCTAAAATAAATTGTTGTCCATCCCGAAGTTGGTCTTCCCTAATTTTCTACGTGGCAATATTACAAATAAAATAAAATAGGTACATTAGCCATGAGAATTTATTAATTTCTAATATTTCGTTCTCATGGTCGGGCCACGGACTTATGGGACACCCCTGGTATATATATAAATTATATAATTAAAAATATATATTATATATTTTTTTAATTGATAAAAATTCTGCATCTAGCCTATATATAGTTGCAGAATATAGTTAATAAAAATAATATAAATATTAATGTATATGAATATAAATGCCAATTTTGGAAGATTTTATAAAAAACGAACCTTCTGATCGTAGAAATATCAAGCAATATATAAAATTTATTTTTGATTTGAGATGTGCCGGTTTTATTTGAGTATATATAAATTAAGAAAAAAGAGAAAACGGAACTTAAAATAATCATATTGTATGTGTGAAAAAAAAAATATATATAATATATATTCTTTTTTTATTCAAAACTAGCCGAATGACCCGGGCAAAGCCCGGGTTTTACCCAATTAAATGTTTTTATTCAAATACTATTTGTTACAATTATAAATTGGCGCCGCGGATGTCACTCTTGTGAAACGTCCCGCTCGAATGAATGTTTTTCTGTTAGAATTTTGTTCCTGCATACTAAAAATGAACTGGCTTCACCCGTTGTCTCTGCTTTTTGGAATTTTTCCCGTTATAATTTTGTATCTGATAATCAAACATGATACAGAAATATTGTCATCATCATTTTTCTGACTATAAAACAACTATTTTTGCCCAGAACCTGTCAATTTAAATTTTTCTTGGCTAAAAATCCGATAAATATATCTTCCAGATTTTTCTCTATGTTCTGTTAAAACACGCTTTACATGTACATTAGGTCAGCTGATATTACCTCCCATCTTCACCGCTAGAGGCGCTGTAATCGAGCGAAAGGGCAAATTCGCTACGCAATTTGCAAATAACTCGAAGAATATTCGGGATAGAGACCTGAAAATTCCACTATAAGTTTTTCCTGATTCTACTCTATATACTGTTAAAATTTCAGTCAGATTAGTTACGTATTGTGGACGTGTATAGCCGACACAGGAACGAACACACATACATACACTGACTTTATATATATAGGGATTGCCACAATATATTAAGATATGAAAGACTTCGAGACCAATGTGTAAAGAAGCACAGATCTAGGCGCCAAGTCAATTTGGGTCATCACCGTGCGACCCCAGCAGACTTGATTGTGTTGTGGGGAACTTTATTGGTGTCTCTTAACAACACCCTATACATATCAGTCGAGGGGACATTGTCTGTCTGAAGGTCATAAGCCTTGAGATCATAGACATCTCTTAACATTGTCACATGGTCAACGCCTGTCTCCTTGGTGATAGCCCTCAGGTTGTTCTCAGAAAATTCATCAATATTCTTTCTACATTTTGACCAATTCTTCGTCTTTTACCCATTCTGATAGAAACTGAATCCAATAGGCTCCTAGGAATCATGTCTCCGCTCTAAGTGTTAGTTATTACATTGAAATTCTCTCTATTGGAATAAACTTCTCTTTTAGAATAAAACATTTACAGGGTTTCTTATCGCTTTGCCAAAGCACACGGTGAATGAATCAGACCCCATTTCTTTGAAGACCTAGTTCTTCTATTAAAATTTGGTGACATGGTTCGAAGGGAAAATTTAGTTTAAAGAGCTAATTTTATGCAACTTTATTAAACGATTATGGCTTAAAATATTAGGAATTTTTTCACTAGATTTCAAAGAATTGGTTTCCTGTTTTTCGTTTTATTGTGTTTAAATATTTCTTCCCACTATTTGTAATTCTTGAAATCAAACATTGTAATGATTTTAATATTATTTTCTGATAGTTTTGGCTAAACATTCGAAGACTTATTTAATATTGTGTCATTCAATATAACATTCGATGCATATGCTTTGCTCTGTTATGGCCTAGATTGAGCATTCGGAAATTAGCTAACGAAAAATATTTCGAAAAAAAGGAATAGACTGTGCCTATACTTATGCACGATATTGGGATATTTGTTTAGAATAATGTAAACACAGCTATATTTATATAGGATAATCATTTTTATGTTGATCATGTTATTATTTAGATAGTCTAGGTATTTTTAAAAATGCCATAGGTACCTGGAGATGAGTTTCTCTATCTTTATTAAACGTATTCTCGAGCTTTCGGGAATCTCTGCCCTTCTACAATAGTACATAAATATATAAACGCTGTTAAGATGCTAACTGAATAAAATATATAAATAAATCAGTTGGCATCTTAACGGCGTTTATATATTTCTCTGTACTCCTGTAGAAGGGCAGAGATGCCCGAAAACTCGAGAATAGGTTTAATAAAGATAGAGAAACTCACATCTCAAGAAACCTGTGGGATTTATTTAATTAATATTCAGGAAATTTATATCAATTAATAGTCTAGGTATGTGTGCACTCCAAGACTGTGAGAGGTAACCCCTACAAGAACATAAGTTGATGATGTCGCAAACATAGGATTGATGTAGAATATCCCAGTTAAAGTGATAATTAGCCAATATATGATACACTCTCCAACCCAAAAACCAAAGGATAATACAATAATCCAGCCAACCAGCCAAAATATAATACAATAACCCACCCAACCAATCAAAACACAATAAACTAAACCAACCAGCTCAAATACATTACGACAAACCAATTAGCCAAAATACAATACACCAAACCAACTAGCTAGCGCGAAATATATTACACCAATTAACCATCTAAAATAAAACGCATCAAACCACAAAAAAAAAGAGAAAATACAATACACTAAACCAACTAGCAATAAAATATATTACCCCACACCAACAATACAAAACACGATGCGCCAAATTGAAACAAACAACCAACATACTTTACACCAAACCAACCAGCCGTACTACACCAAACCAATCAACCAGTCAAAATAAACTATACCAAGCTAACTACCAGCCAAAATATAATACAATACACTAACCAGTTAAAGTACAAATTATCAACCTAACGAACCAACTTAAATCTAAATATCCCAAAGGTTTATATATTTATTTAAATTTAAAGCGCTATGTCCCCCTAGAGACACTTGGGCTGACATACATGTATATTTCTACACTTGTCTATATATATTTACAATAATCTTAGGCCGTAAATAATAGTTATAATATTAAAAAGAATTGTTCATTTACTATTATTATTAAAAGAAAAGAGAAAATAAAAGTATGTAAGAGTTTAAACATTCTAAGGAAAATTGAAGTCTTGAATCTTAACGAGAATAGAGAACTGTGTACAAAAAAGAAATGTCTGGCAATATCTACCTTCTATGAATTATCAGTTTCCTAAAAGGTATTTGTTGCTATATAATTCAAAATAGATCTGCAAAAGGTATTAAATTTAATATACGTTTCTTTACTGGAAATAAAAATATTTGGATCTGTTACTATTAAATTATTGTCGATTCTATAGTCTTGAAAAACAGGAAAATCTAGTAAAAGATGTATTGTGGTTTGTTCCTCAATTCCACAAAAACAACTCGAGTCTTCCACTGATTTGATTCTTTTTTAAAAGCTTCTTAAATTTCCACGATTAGAAATGATTTGAGAATTATGAAAGTTTGGTCGGAAATATTTGGTATGCTGTTAGGGAAGAAGCTTTGAAAAGTTTCATTTGTGTTGTTCTTTAGAGTAGCCATTTTAAATTCAATAAAATCCGTTATTATGCTTGGGATATCTATTTTTTTTTCTAAATTTAAATTATCTAATTTACATTTCATTTCTTTGGATTCAATAAATCGTTAAGCAAAGTCATCTTGGCTATGCTATGTATACAATTAGAACTCGTCGTTTTATATGATTGCGTGAACCATAATAGCATTTGGTATTGAAATGAATTTAATTTATTTATATTTTTCTTATGTATATTTACGAATTTATACCAGTTCTCTGATCCATAAGAAAGCATTGGCCTAAATATTGTTTTGTATAATGTAAGTCTCTTCTGGGTACTCAGACCCCCAGATCCTTTTGCCTTATCTAGTATAATGTCTATGTGAGGATTGAAATTAAGTTTTTTTTAAATTTCTAAAATGATTTGAAAAAGTGACTTCCAAAATTTTAATTTCCTGTACTGGCATAATTATTTTGTTTTTAAACTTTATTGCTGACATGTCTTTATTGTGCAAATGCAAAATTATAGTTTACTCAAGGCTGATTTTTAGTTTATTTTGAGTACACCATTGATCGATTTCTTCCAAGATTAATTCAATCAAATTTTTAAGAGTAACTTTGGCTCTTTTCAAACTATTAATGTCACATCATCAGCATAACACAGTATTTCAAAATTTCAATATCTGAATTTGTTTAGTAAATCATTCAGTAATATCAGCCATAGCCATGTAGACATGTTGACCTTTTCATCACCATAAGTGAGAATTATTTTTCAATTATTCAAGAAAGATTGCAATATTTCAATCAAATCAGCGGGTGAATTATCTTGATCTATTCTTTTAAAAAGAGCTGGTCACCATACATTATCAAACGCACCCTCTATATCGATTGCAATTAAAGACACTAAATAATTCTGTTTATGTTCTAATTTAACCTCTGTTATTTTTTCCAAACATCGTTGTCATCGTTGATTTCATTTTTATAAATCCATGCTGTCTATTGTTCAAAATATTATTCGTTATAATATTGGTAGCAATAGGTTATGCGTTACTCTTATTTTGAAGGATATAAATAACAAATGAAAACATCGAGTCGCGAATGTTTATTTTCACAAATAAATCAACTGAGATGAAAACATATTGAAGGGGCTTGACTCATCATTGGTGAACCCTTACAGCGGTTTCGCCGAATTTAATCTACAAGACCGTTTCTTTAGAGCTCTAATATTATATTGGATCATTCTGCCTTCATATGCCACAACGAAGGGTGGAATCTTAGAAATGGTATTTGAGAAAACTATGGACATACGCTTTTGGGACAGTAGAATTGCATTTAAATATTTGCATCGAGCAATGCTCTTCCGCAAAGATTATTTTATCGCCGCAAGGACAGTAGAAGTTTGATTTATTTGTGAAAAGAAACATCTCGATGTTTTAATTTGTTATATAAAGATGGCGCGTTTTTGTTTTGTATTAAGAATAGAAATATTAACAAATAAATCCACATCCGTGGAGGGTTTCAATAATGAAATTATAGTTTATATAAACAATGAAGAAGGAACAAACACTAATGACTTTTGAAAATTAAAGAAATATTATTAAAGGAGGTAAATTTGCATTTATATTACATATTGAGATATGAATAAATAAACTAAATTTTATACGTTAATGGTTATGTTAGTACACTTATTTATTAAAATATAAGACATACAAAAAGGACATAAAACTTCAATATTAAGGTAAATTGATTACTATCAAATTTTCATCTATTAATTTATTAATAATATTAATTCAATAGAATCATTTTTTTCTCCTTAACCTTTGCAAATCAGTGTATATTTCTTTAACTCTCAGCTTTTATTAATAGAAATCCTTTCATGTTCGGCAAGTTCTATCACAGAGCATATTGCGCTCCATGCCTTGTACGCGCAGCGTGAGATTCCATATTTTTTCATTCGATGTAATATTAGATTTAAAGTTTTTCTTCCGACACACAGAGTTAATTAATTTTCAGAGAATATTTTATAAAAGCATATTTTTTAGTAAATATTTTTGACATAATATAAGCATTTTTTATTTAAAAATATTTAAATGCAAGTAATATATAAATACAAATCAAATAATATAAGTAATTGTGTGTGTTGTTGTGTGTGTAAAAAAATATATTATTATCTCTCACTAACAGCCAGTTTCACCTGTAATGAACCCTCTATAAGAGGGACAAGGTGGCTCTTAAAAAGAAACATGTTCTGACACCAAGTTCCCGAGTGGAGAGAGGACTTAAGTTGATCTAAAATTTATAGAAGAGAGAGAAAGAGAGGTTTCAAAGTTTTGGCAATAAGTAGAAGACAGGCCTTTCATTAGTTGCTGGTCCGTCCGTCGGCTCGATCAATGCTTGCGACCGCGCCTAGAACTCCGTAGTCCCCTGCGTGATCCATCTGACGACTTCTTGAGTGACCACTCGGTTGTGTGAAAGCAATGATATTCATAAAGTAATCCTCCAAAGAGCGACCGCATCTAGGAGAGACCATATTCGTTGGATAAAACAAATGAAACCTTTCGAATATTTCCCCTAGTGGTATCCCATTCTATTTCCGTCAAAACTTCTACCTCAAATATTCAATTATAAAATATATGGCATCGATCAGAGCAGTATACTATCCTAGTTGTTACTGCTGTGATGAAACACAGGATCCAAGACACCTGTTGTTGGAGTGCCCTAATATTGAGAAATACGGGAGTTTATTTTTTTCAAAGATTTGCATACATTTTTTAATATATACTAATTTTAAAATATATACATTTTCTGATATTATCTATAGGAGATCAAGCCTTTGATTTCTCAGATTTACTTGTTTTGTAATTATATATTTAAGTGTGTGTGTATATATATATGAAAAAATAGTACAAATGTAATATTGTACTGGGATAAGGTGCATAAATTAAGAAAAAGGCTTCTTCTTATCGAACAACTGAAAGTTGCTGATGGCTTGCGCCATCTATCGGAATAAATATCAACTATTCTTGTTGATCGTTCTGGAATAATTAAAAATCAACGAGAATAGTTGATATTTATTCCGATAGATGGCGCAAGCCATCAGCAACTTTCAGTTGCTCGATAAGAAGAAGCCTTTTTCTTAATATATATATATATATATATATTCTTGCAATGGGGGGGATAACTGTATTCACGTAAATATCCCGAGTAGGGGGGATACCGCGTTTTGAAAAAAAAAATCAATAAATAAAATATACATATATATATTTTTGAAAAATAGAGCAATCCATAAATAAATCTTTAATTAAAAAGGCATTTATTGGATCAAAATATCGTTCAGCCAACTGAAATATTGGTAAAATAAATGATTTTTTGATCCAATATATGCCTTTTGAATTAAAAATATATATTGTCATGTTTGTGAATTTTATAATATTGATTATTTATTTTTTTTTTCAATGAATTTTGTATATTAATTTAAATGCCATTTTTTGTTATCATCATCACATACAATGTAATATTTGAAAAACAAACGATAATAAATAACAACAACAATGAATTTGCATTTTAATTATTAAAAAACAACAACAAATAAATCAACAATGTAAAAATATATTTTAAAAGCTACGAAAGGATACCATACAAAAAGCTACGACGCAAGAAAGGTAAAATGGCGGCAGGCGTAAACAAATTAGAAAAAATTAGCGGTGTGAGAGGTTCAATTCGTTCTGAATCCTGGCTTAAACTATATGAATTATAAACTATCAAGCTAGATGTGTGAAAGTGAAAGAATCAATAGTTTAATTTACTATTTATCAAAAGATGCTTTGGAATGGTTCGCTGATGAGATTTTAGGCAATTCATGTATTAAAAAATGGGATACTGTAAAGTCTAAATTAATCCAGCGTTCCGGTTACAAATTTGAAAACCCTATAGTAGCAGCATCTAAAAGAAGACTTAGTGAAAAACCTTAGCTATCCATTGCTTATTGGACTTGACTTAGCAGGAAAAATTGGATTGATAATTGATACAAAAGACAAAGCTGTGTATTTTATAGAAAATTAATGTTTTTCCATATCTGCTGAAACTGACCTCCCATCTGAACAACAAAAAGAACTCAAGGTGAAGAAATGTTCCTTTGCAAAACAAGAAATAATATATTTAGGACATATCATAGAACACAGCAAGATTAAACCTGACCCTGAAAAAACAAAGGCAATAAATGAGTTTCCTCAGCCTAATACAGTGAAACAAGTAAGGCAATTTTTACAACATTTTAACATTTAACACAAAAACGTTACAATATATATGATTTTCTGTTATTCGTATAATTTTTACGAGCCAATTAGACAATCAAAATTCTACTATCCTTTGATTTGGATGAAGGCCATGAGCTGTAAGTAGCGAAGTTCTGTGTACCCTCCAAAATGGCCTATCTAAGCCGCGATGGCATTACTGCTAAGGACATGTAAATTCCTACGTAGTAATTTGAGTAAATAAAACTGTAAAATATTGAAAATTCTTTCCCTCTCTATTCTCTGTCTTTTATTTATATAACTTTATGTTTTATTAATTCGGAAATTGACGATATGTTTATCCTCTCGTTATACGAGGTGTGCTCAAAAGGTATCGCGACTTTTGAATTTTCGCGGGTTACGTATATTCGGATTTCGATCTTTTTTGGCTTTATGTTGGTACTCATGTCTCTCACTTATGCCGACAAGCTCGGCCATTTTGAATGTTCACTTAATTGTTGACAGCTGCTTTGCTTGCAGGTGTTTTGGATCGTCTTCGATTTTTACCTATTAAAAAAATGGATCAAAGAACCTGTATCAAATTTTGTGTGAAAAACGAAATTAAGTACGCGGATGCATTCCGAATGTTGACTGTGGCATACGGAGAAGCTACCTTGGACCGAATCAAGGTTTATCGGTGGTACAAAATATTCTCAGAAGGTCGAGAATATGTGAACGTCGAAGAGCGTGCCGGACGCCCGAGCACTTCAACAACAGACGAAAAAATTAATGAAGTGGAGAAAATGATATTGGCCAATCGTCGAATCACCGTTAGAGAAGTTGCTGAGGACCTAAACATATCGATTGGCTCGTGCCATTCGATTTTTATCAATGATTTGGGTATGAGAAGGGTCGCCGCGAAATTCGTACCAAAATTGCTCAATTGCGACCAAAAACAGCATCGTATGAACATTGCTAATGAGATGTTGGACTCTGTCCGCGACGACCCAAATTTGCTCCAGAGGGTCATAACTGGTGACGAAGCGTGGGTTTATGGTTATGACGTGGAAACCAAAGCTCAGTCATCTCAATGGAAGCTGCCGCACGAACCAAGACCGAAAAAAGCGCGCCAAGTTCGGTCGAATGTGAAAGTTTTGCTGACAGTTTTCTTCGATTGCAGGGGCGTGGTGCATCATGAGTTCTTGCCACAGGATAGAACGGTCAATAAGGAATATTACCTGCAAGTTATGCGCAATTTGCGCGAAGCAATCCGCCAGAAACGCCCGGATTTGTGGAAGAACAAAAATTGGCTTTTGCACCACGATAACGCACCTGCTCACACATCGTTGCTTGTGCGCGACTTTTTAGCCAAAAACAACACACTAATGATGCCGCAGCCACCGTATTCCCCAGATCTGGCCCCCTGTGACTTTTCTTGTTTCCTAAACTGAAGAGGCCCATGAAAGGATGACGTTACGCTACGCTTGACGAGATAAAGACGGCATCGAAGGAGGAGCTGAAAAAGATTTTTAAAAAATGATTTTATGAAGTGCTTCGAAGATTGGAAAAACCGTTGGCACAAGTGTATAATATCTCATGGGGATTACTTTGAAGGGGACAAAATAGGTATTCATGAATAAAAAAATAATTTTTGAAGAACACAAAAGTCGCGATAATTTTTGAACACACCTCGTATTTCAGTGATAGCTAAACTTTTCTCTAGCGAACTTTGTTGATGAAACTTTGAAAATTGCTTGAGTACATTTTTCACATGACGAACTAACTTCTGTAGTTTTATCATTAATATCAAACGAATACATAATCTGAATATATTGGATACATAACGCCACCATTGTCTTCAAGGTCTAGCGAAACTCCAATAATTTAAGCATTTGTTAGCCACGCGATATTGTGTATTATACATCCCGCTACACAATATAATAAATAGTAATACCTATATTAACACGCATAACCAGGGTGTAAGTACGTGTGCTCTGTGAAATCAAGAATGAATTGTTGTTCTTAATTGCATGCAACACATTTTTCTGGTTTTCGACTCCGCGGAACCTTTACCCCATCGTCAAGACGCAGCAAGGTCATGCTCCCGAAAGCCCCCAAGTCTGGGCCTATAGGCATTCCGGCTTATCAGCTTTCCAAAGACCGACTACTAACATTTTTGACATATTTCTTGTGTTGTTGTTGTTGGTTATTCATCAAGTCGTTTAAATGATCTCTATTAGGTCCCATGGTCTCAGCTTTACTATTATAGTCCTGGGTGGAGAAGGAAAGAGGGGTGCACCTGCAGTTGGTCTGAAGACCTGGAAGTACCACTCGGTGTGACTTTGCTTCTTTTGGTTGGCCGCCCCTGACATGGAGTGCAGACGCCCTTTTTAGCCGCTCCTATGGAGAACAGACGCTACCAATTGATACCTTCCTACATTAGCCGGGTGTGTAGCACAGGGTGGCCCTACCAGGAGTTAAACTCCCGACATCCTGTGCTACCCGTTTACACCCTCCCGCCACTTTGAGGCTATAGGATAGGATTTTGGGAAGAACATATTTCTTGTTCTTACCCTATTCAATAGATGCGAGTGGCTTTTACTTGCAAGAGTTACCTCTTTGCCACTGTGAGCCTCATTCAAACTGCTCCTTAGTACGTGGAACAAAGGTTTTTGATAGCTCTAGAAGGTATGCCATCTCTTCTGGGCTCCTGCCGGGACGCAGAGAGACGGTGATGACTGCTTGAAGTTTGTACTTCCGATTATCTTTCATCGATACATTGTATACACATGTACCGTTTCATCAATAGGACACACGCACTACTGATAGAAATAAAGTTTTTAAAATATGAAGTTTTATTTATTTTATTCGCAGCCAAAGTTAGTTCCAAATTTTATTTTAAACACTGTATATTCGCCATTTATTCGAACCTGACAGGCCTTTTCTTTACTAAGACGTCGATATTGATAGAGAATATTTGTTTTCTTATTAAACGCTTATTCCTGCACATTTACGTTTCTTGTTTGAATTATTAATTGATTTGAGATAGCTTTTAAGAATGCAATATCTCTGGATTTAATACATTCGGAATACTGAGGCATTTTTGACTGAATATTAAAAAATAAAATATAATAATTTTCATATTTGGCAAAGAACCTCCCTCTCTACATCCACTTTGAAAATTTTCTACATATATATATCATATATAGATGGAAATTTCTTGGAAAGAAATTAATCTACAAATATAAAAGTCGATATCCCCGGCTAAATAACGCAAAAACTAAGCGCTACCTATTGACCGTGTCCGCAAAATAGCAGACTGAGGTCAGTGACTAAGTTACGATACCAGCTTAAGTAAATCGAAAAGCGTCCACCTAGAGGCCATGGTTTTGGGGTAATGGCTTTTGACAGTCTAAGGCGGACTTTATTTCATGTGATCCACAAGGGATCTAATGAAATCTTCACAATCTGTCGTGGCTTTGTCACCGACCTGAGTCCGTTAATTTGCGAAGACGGTCAATTGATGGAAATTAGTTTCAACGTGTATTTTTCCGGGAGGGGCGACCTTTATTTTTATAGATAAGTTTCCTCCCGTAAAAAATTTCATCTATATTTTGGCCATAGATTTAGCCAAGCCACTCTTCCAGGTAAACGCCTCTTTGATAGATTGTGAAGATATCATTTGATCTCTTGTGTATCTCTTGAAATTAAGTCCACCCTAGACTGGAAAGGGTCATTAGCCCGAATCATCGTCTCTAGATGGACGCTTCTCAAGTTGTTTCAAAGATGGTGTCGTGACTTTGTCATCGAATGAGTCTGATAGTACACGGAGACGGTCAATAGATGACGCTTAGATTCAGCGCACATTGCTGGGAAAGAGAGAGCCGACATATATATATATATCATATATATTATACCTAATGATGAATATTCTTACCGAGAAAATGCACATAACCTATTATGAACTCACTCTAATCAAGAAACCACATATAAGAATAACAAACAGCAATGCCCAATACGTTATAGCTTAGTTATTAGCTCGCACAAATATCCCTTGTCGAATTGTGATCTGAATCAGTTGAGTCATTACCTTAACAACATTATTGTTTGATGGTAGCGAGGTAATGGGATGGATGGCTGCTTCATCATTAGGTCGGGTAAATGGGACTGCAGAACTCACTCTATGCAGATTTCACAAAATACATCCATTCCCCGCGTCATCTTATTTATCTCGGAATTACCCTGATACCAGGAATCTACATTTGCTTTAAGTATCTCTCTTTCTATTGGATCTCTTTTCTAAATAAATAGTTTGCAACTTTCGTTTGGTATCTATCTAGCTAGTCATATAGAGTGGATAACCGAGAATTTTACTAAAACGTTATTTTTAGTATATAGTATTTTCATATTTATATCTTTTCACTGCACGATTATTTTATAGAAAGGGAATGTTTCAGGATAATGTGAGGTATTGAACATGTTTATAAAATAACACATGACGATATATCTTAGAGATTTTATGCTAGGTTGGTGTGTGAAAAAGAATTACGACAATTGTAAAAATAGCTTCATCACGGAATGCCATTAAAAACTTATATAAAACGACTTTGAGATTCCCGCACAAACAACTGGTGTGACATTAATTCAAAATTAAACGCCATTCTCCTTATTCTCTCGGTATTTAGACTAGTTCTGCCAACAAGTAGTTCTTTTGCTCAACCTCTATTTTATGACATCAAACCCGACTCTCTTCAAATGTTTATCAGGTTTTGGAGTATGGAAACGTTTTTTTTTTCCCATATATTATGGTGAATATCACACAAAGAAACCTAGAATTTGAAATCTTCCTATTATTATTTTCTCAGTTATGTAAATACACTGGTGTCCAAAAAATAAGAAACTTAACCAATATTGAAATTTCTCAAAAGCTAATTTATTAACAAATATGAAATTTAGTATACAAATAGTTTAAACTATGGAGAATTTGACTAGCTATATGAAAATAAAAAAAATATTTGAAATTATAAAACGAAAATTGCAATTATACCGCGAATGTTTCTTTTAAACAAAAATCGAAATTTTTTTAAAAGAGAAATAACGACTATTTCTAACTTTAAGGATGAAGTATGAAAGGGTGAAAATATGAAGAGTAATGGCGAACGGAAAAATAAAAGTGTCCAGGGGCGGGAATCGAACCCACGACCTTCCGCTTACCGGGCAGATGCCATGTCCACTAGGCTACCCTGGACATATTTTTCCGTTCGTAAATATTATATAAATTATTTTAAAATACAATATAACGCGGCTGATGATTGTAAAACGAAAATTGCAATTATACCGCGAATGTTTCTTTTAAACAAAAATCGAAATTTATTTTAAAGAGAAATAACGACTATTTCTAACTTTAAGGATGAAGTATGAAAGGGTGAAAATATGAAGAGTAATGGCGAACGGAAAAATAAAAGTGTCCAGGGGCGGGAATCGAACCCACGACCTTCCGCATGGAGAGATAGAAGAATCCTTACTGACTACATGGTGGATGAGGAGGACCTTGGTGACAACCGACGTGGGCTTGCGCTGAGGTGAACTAACTGTCAAGTGACTGTAAAGTGACTGTATTTATAGGTTAAGACGGGGGGCCTTATGCGACAGGGGCCGTTTCTGAGAAAGGGGGCTTTGCATGTCACCAGATGTGAGAGGGGGCTTTGCATTCCACCAGATGTCAAAAGTGTGGGTGGTCTGGCCCATTTTTAGACCTTGTTGTGGGAATTCTAAATCCATCTCGATTTTGACGTTATGACTTCTATCTCTTGCTTAGCTCAACTCTTAATCTATTACAGATTTTTATTTATTTATCCTGTTTGTACAAATTGCATTACATATGATGATGTAAAGATACATGTCATTAATGCGTATAATCATTTACAGATGTGTTTCTATTATACAACATTAAAATCTTGTCATAAGTTATATACAATATGGGTTTATTGGCTTAAATTACCATAGATGGGCCCCGGGAGTGAAAGGGTTTATCCGGGTTTAAGCGGGTAAAGCCTCTCTAACACAGGTAAGTAATTAACATTTCTTTTAATTAAATCAAACTGTGAGGGTTAAAAAGGGCTATAACAAGATGATTTGTTTGGATATATAAAAGTGAAATAAAAATGACATTTTTGTTTGATTAAAAAAAAAAGATGATTAAAATAAAATGATGACATAAAAATTCACATTCTAAGAGAATATTGGCGGGCGTTGGAAAGGGTTAGTAGTTGAAGAATATGCAATTGTTAGAAGTGCACATTTAAATCAAATACTCAGATCCAGGTGCAAAGCGAGGATATAGACTTGAGCTGTCTTCCTTGGCAATGTTTCACTTGCGATCCTATATAAGGGTTACAGTGCTTTGTCACAATTTTAGGATTATTGGGTTAAAAGTTGCTGAAGAAAAGTTGTTTATTTATATGATTGGGAAAGGAGTGAAATAGAGCCATGCGATAAGTAGAATTGCAGCGACATTAGGTGGTCTGACTTTACTCGAAATCAAAAGGTTGATTGTGGTCCGCTAGAGGTGAAAAAAAAAAAAGTTGAAAGTTGAAAAAAGTGAACGCTTTGTGTATGGGTTGGTGCTTTGCTCTGCGGATGAAATGAAATAAACTCTTGAAACGTGTTCAGGCCAGAAGTTGAGATTTGTAAATCTAGGGAACTGTTTTCAAAGAGTTTGTTGAATTACGAAATCAAAAAAATAAATTGTCAAGCAGTGCTGTCGTTTTTCTACGTTGATGTGACGCAATGACTGAAAAGATAGTGATGAAAAATATAGGGAATTGGTTAAAGAATATGATTGTTGAAAACGATTGTTGTAGATGCCCGATAGTGGATGATAAACATTGTCAGATAATAAAGGTATTTAAACAAATAAAATATAGTGAATAGAAATATAGAAATATGATTGCGGGTACAAAAAGTGTAAGTGGACAAAATTAAACATGTAATATATAAAATATATAATAAATAATAAAATAAAATAATTTTTGAAACAATTAGATGTTTTGCAATACTAAAATAATATCATGAAAAATAAAAGTAAATTTGATTAAAGTTTTTTTTTTTTTTTGAAAATCATGTTGGATTAAAAATTTGATTATATAATTGAAAGGTAAAAATAAGAATAATTATTCAGGATTTTATACAAATAACAATATAATTAAAGATTATTATAATGATTAGATAAATGTTAAGTAGTGGAAAATTGAACAATATTCTCGTTTATCCAAAAAGGTGATATGTAGAGAATGATTTCTCTTTTGCGTCATAAAGTCTATATAAGACTTAACCAAATTGCTTTAATTGGTGATATCAATTAACATGTAAAATGTTTAATGTATGTTGTGTGTGTGTGTGTGACAATTGACAATTAAAAAATATTTATTGTCATCTTAGACAATATTATATTATTTTTCAATCATAGGGAGAGAAAAAGAAAAAAGAAGATGAGAAGAGAAGAGAAAATATATACATATATGAAACATATTTTACAAGATGGTGATGGGAGATGGAGGAAGAAAACCTCGGCGCTGGAGGGTCCTGGACCAGGCGATGAGCGGGTCTTCCACTGCTTCTCCGAGCCCAACCTGTACAAAGTAGCGATAAATTCGCAACTTTGCCGACGCCAAGATGAAAAGGGCGTCGTCCTCAAGGCCGGACCCGCCGAAGATCCAAGCCTGCAGGTCAGGGGGCCGCCCTATGATGTTGAAGGCCTCTCTGATGAGAGGCCTGATGGAACGGCAGCACCAGTAACGGTGGCCGAGGGAGCGGTCGATGGACCCGCAGGCAGGACAGGAGGGGCCGACCGAGGCAGGATGGGCCGGATGGGGCAGGGCGTGGAGGGCCAACTTGAGGGCCGCGTCAGCCTCGTGGCCCGAGTGGGCGCAGCGCCGCAGCGAGGCCCAGTCGATCCTGGATGGTGGTGGACCGATGGTGGGCGACCATCTCGAGGTAAACCTTGAGATGGGCGTGGCGGCGAGGCGCGGGCGATCCTCGCAGCACCACGGCCGCAGCTAAAGAGCTAGATGAGGGTACAGACTCCGCCCCGAAGCCCACGGCGTTCTCGGAGGTCAGCCTCCGACAGAAGGCGCCCAGGGTCGCGGCGTCAGCCAGGACGGAGCGCGTAGGGCGGGCGATGAGGTGGCCCTCCGCGAGAAGGTCCCGGACTCGGGCTCCACGCCAGCGGGCGGGGGCCAGGAGGTCGGGAGGGCGGAGGAACCGGCAGCCGCCGATGATGGGGAGGTCCAGCAGCTGAGCCGTGGGGAGCGCCCGGTGGTTGAGGCTCAGGATGTTGGAGGCCTCCTCCCAGAGCTTCAGCAGCCGTAGACGGCGGGGCTGGAGACGGGTGCCGTCCGGTGGAGGGTGAATCCAGGCCTCACCGCTTTCTACCAGCCAGCTGAAGGCATTTCTGCCTCCGCGGAGCGCGACCTGCACCCCCTTGAGGCAGGCGAGCTGGAGTTGGGTTGCCAGGTCGAGGAGGCCGAGGCCTCCGATGGCTACTGGCCTCGCCATGACGGCGGCGGGAAGCCACGCCGTATGCTTGGGCCCCCAGACGAACTTCGCTAGTCTGGCCTGCAGTTTGGCGATGGTCGGGGGTGATGGCAGGTACCCGAGCAGGTGATGCTGGATGGTGGAGCTCACCAGCGAGTTCGCCGCTCTAGATCGTCCGACGAGGGATAGGCCGCGGGTGAAGGGCGTCCATCTGCGGCAGGCGGACTCCAGAAGGGCGAGAAGATGCTGCTCCTGATGGGCTACGGAGCTCCTGGGGGCGATGTCGAGCCCGAGGACCCTGATGGAGGTGGTCGACCTGGAGGCGCCGAGAGGGGAGTCGCCGCGGTTGCGCCAGGCTCCGCACCAAAGGCCCGCGCTCTTCCCGAGGTTGACGGCGATACCGGAGGCCCGCTTGAAGTCTTCGAGGACGGTCGCCACCCGCTCGAATTCTTCGTCGCGATGGAAAAGGAGGACGATGTCGTCGGCGTAGGCGATGACGTTGCCCACGCCGAGGGTCAACTCCAGGCGACGTAGCAGCGGCCCCGCAGCGATACTAAAGAGAGCGGCACTCACGGCGCAGCCCTGCCTTAGGCCGTTGAGGAGGGGGAAGGCGGTGGTGTGAAAGCCTCCAGCCCGGATCGTTGCGTCCGCCCCGGCGTACAAGATGTTAATCCAGCCCATGAAGGCCGGCGGGAGGCGGAGGGACGTCATCAGGGACTCCAGGAAGCCGCGGTCCAGGGAATCGAAGGCGGACTCCAAGTCGATGCCCATGACGGCCAGCGGCGAGCCCATGGCGGTTGCCTCCTCAACAGCATCCGTCACCTTAGCGATATTCTAGGACGGGGACCTCCCGGGGACGGCGTACGTCTGGCATTCCGGCACAAGGGTCCGCAGGTGGGGCTTGAGGCGCCGGTGAAGGATGGCGGCCAGGACCCTGTAGTCGGCCGAAGGCAGCGCGACGGGCCTGTAGCCATCAAGGCCGCGACCCCCGCGGGCTTTGGGCACGAGGCAGATGGAGCTGCGCCGCGTCTACGGAGGCAGGGCACCGCGGAGCCGTGATGCCGCGAACACCCGGGCCAGAGCTACCGCGAAGAAGTCCTCGCTGAAGGCGACGAGAAGCTAGCACGGCAAGCCATCCCAGCCGGGGGCCTTTCCGCGAGGGAGGTGCTCGATAGCGTTGGCGATCTCGCTGGGGCTGATGTCCGGCCGGTGGAGCGGGTCCTCCTCACTCAGCTCGCGGGTGGTGGTGGGCGCGCTGCTGGCGATGAAGGCAGCTCCCGCAGCTGGATCGCTGGTGGGACGGGCGAAGCAGGGCTGGAAGGTCGCGAACGTCCTCCGCCGAAGCTCGGGGCCCTCGATGATGTTATCCTGCTCGTCCCTGATGACGCTGACCGGGCGTCGGAGGCGGATGGCGCGTGCTAGGTTCGGCAGCGATGGGTAGTCGGTCCGGATGGAGGAGGCCTCGAGCTGCGCCGCGGGGGGGTTCATGCGCCAAATGAACGGCGATGACCGTCATTTCCTCGCCGTGGACATCTATTGTTGCCAAGGCGATTTGGCCCGGCCACAGGATACGCTGTTGTAGCACGGCTACGCCTGGTCCGAAAACGCAGGCGAGTCCGGATCCCGAGATGGCTACGGGATGGGCCAACACAACAGCGCCGTAGCCGAGGCAGAGGTCTTGGCCGCTGCCCAGATGAAATGCGTTTGTCTCCTGGACAAACGCGATGTCCACGTGATGTTGCCTGAGTAAATGACAAAGGGCAAGGCTCCTCCCCCGTGTGGCGAGCCCTCGCGCGTTGATGGTGGCGACGCGGTAACTCATTGGGGCCGTCCTTCACGCAGCACCTTCCTGTTCTTCTGGAGGGTTTTGCGGATGATGGAGTTGGAGTCTGGGTACAAGGCCTTGATGGTTTCGTGCAATTTTTCGAGGGCGGTGAACTGTTCCTTTGTTAGCGTGGGCGCTCGCCTCTTCATGGTGGTCTCAGAGGTGAGGAGCTTCTGAGCCTCCTCGCAGTTCAGGTCGGGCAGCTTGTCCCAGTCGATGGAGGGGTTGGGGGACTTCCCGAGGTGCTCCAGCAGCTGTTCGAGTGCGGCCTTTCCCCGGGCAGGCGTGGCGGGAGGTGAGGACAGCTTCTCCACCGACATCTCGTGGTCGAGCGGAGGAATGCGAGGCTCGGGGGGCCGCAGGGCAGCCAGGGGAGCAGGGTGGGCAGCAGGGGCGGGGTGGGTGAGATCCATCTGTTCGGCAGGCTGGTGTGCCGAGGGGATCGCCTGAGCCTCGGCCGAAGTCTTCGCCGGTTGGACAGGGTGTTGCGGGCGCAGGTGCTGGCTTCCTTGGTCGCTGAGGAGGAGGGAGGGGGGGCCTTGCGTCGGTGGGAGACGCTGCTTGCCTGGGGCTGCCGTTCCCTTGCCTGGCGAGCGCTGGGCAGTTGGCTCTGCGGTGGCCCTGTTTACCGCATTTGGAACACTTGATTCCAAAGGAGAGGAAGGCCGACAGGGTGTCTCCCTTGGAGTGGATGGTCAGACGGGTGGGCAGCGTCTCCAGCCTTACGCCCTCGCGGAGCAGGATGAACGCCTCCCGGCGGCCGTCGGTGAAGGTGAACTCGCCCATTTTGACCAGGATGGGGGCGATGGAGGTGACCTTCCCAAATTGGCCCAGGGCGGTAGCCATGGTGCTATCCTCAACAAAGCCGGGCAGGTTGGCCACGACTATGCGCTCCGCCCTTTTGCGGAAAGGGAAGACCCTGAGGGACGTACCCTCGATTTCCAGGCCGTCCGCGACCAGACGGTTCGCAAGTTCCTTGTCCGCAAGACCCACGATGAAGTGGCCGTTCATTCGATGGAACTGCGTGATGCTCTTTGGCCCCCCGAGTAGCGTGCTCATGGCCTTGAGGTAGGAGTAGTCCGGGATGTCTGGGCACAGCTCCACGAAGACGTAGTTCTCGTGGTTGGTAGTGGCCTGCCTCGCCCTGGCGTCGGCGATGTTGGCGCGCGTCGCCTTGATTTCCTGGGGCGGCATTGACCTCGGCCCTGTTGTCCGCTTCTGCTGCTGGGGGCCGCGTTTCTCAGCAGGCCTGTTTGCCTGCTTTGCGGCGTGCTCAGGTGTTGAAGAGAGGCGCCTTTTCTTTCTCTTCACAACGGTGTAGAAGTCGTTGGCGTCGACCTCCTCCATCTCGCTGTTGGCCCAGTTGAGCGAGGCCGGGTCGGCTAAATTCTCGCTGGAAGAAGCAGCAGTCGGCGGCGCGGTGACGTCACGCGCGGCGGCCGGATTTGCATGCACGTCGCCTGCCGGCGGATTTGCATGCTTTGTTTTTTCTTGAGATTTTTCAGAATTTTTGTTCTGGAAAGTGATTTTTGGTGATAACTCTTCACCAGCTTGGAGTTTTGAGCTGGGCCTTTCAGGCATAGATTCAGCTCCTCCTGGGCTTCCTGCCAGTGTCGAACTTGGCGTATTTTCCTCCATCTACACACGCGCCAGAGGCGAATACGGCGGAGCTCGAAAAAGCGCGGCCGCTCGCTCGTGTGTGTGTTGTGATTAAGGCGTTGTGTGAGATTTGTGAGATTCTCGAAGAAATCTAAATGAGTAGTGTGACACATGTGTTCAAAATGGCGATCATGAAGCTAGCGGTCAAGATCTGCCTTGTAAGGGATGGAGGTGTAACTGAAATAGATTCGGGGGATCCTATTACTGGCGGTCACTCCTCCTGTTTTTCACGGGATCGTCGTGGGTGGTCAATCATGGGGGATGTTTGTTATTTTTGTCGTTTACTTGAAACTGATTTTCTCTCTTTTGTTGAAGTTGGCAATTTTCTTGCCTATTTGAAAATATAGTTTTCTCGATGTTCGTAAGTGGTTGTGTTTTCGAAGTTGTTTAGACTTAGTAAAAATGTTATTCTGTGATGTCAGGTTTAGATGTGTGGTGAAAGTGCGACTTTCGACGTGGACACGCTTTGAGGTGAGAAGTGTCACAGGCGTGAAGGGCGTCTTTGGCCTGAAAAGTGAGAAAGTTTTGTGGTGTGGCACTGTGACACGAAGTGAAGAATGTGAATAAAAAGGTGTCTCGTGAAGTCGTTGTTATGGCACAGAATCTAAACTGTTTCACCCTGAATAACAAATTGACTAAAGTCATGGGTGGTAGTTGTATGAAACAAATCGAAAATATTTATATTGTTAGTGGATGTGGCACATTTAATGCGAAATTTTGTTGCGACGATATGGAGCTTGTGTGGCTCGAAATTGGATTTGTGTGTGAAATCGCGCACTAATAATTGTTGCCAATTGGAGATAGTGATGTGAGTGTGTCGTAACGTTTGTTGAGAGAGATTTGTTGATGATTAAATATGCATGTAAAAGGAGAAGACGAGGGAATGTATTTATCCTCGAATATTAACTTGTTTTGGGGAAGGACAGTTGTTTTCTTAGTTGTAATTTTGAAGATATTGTCTCTCAGGAGAGAAATCACAAAATATTTCTGAAATTAAAAAATGCGTTTCACCTATGTTAATTTATATTTAAAATTTAAATATATATTTTTTTAATCGTTGATTATGGTAGTTAAAATGATTCTTTTAAAAGGGCAATGTCGTGATAGTGACAAGAATATTTCGAATTGTAGCGTTTACTTAAAAAAAATTGTGAATCTGACAATAATATTTTCAAAATTTTAAGAAATTGATTAAGAAATGGGTATATTTTGGTATGAAGATAACTAATAAGAAAAACCAAAATAAGTTTAGAATTATGATGAATGAGAGATTTAAAAAAAATAATAATAATGATTTTTTTTTTCAAGTTGTAGATTTGGATAATGCCATTTTAGAGGTAAATTTTGGAAAGACATGTAAAATTATTAAATTGGAAAAATGCGTGATGGGCGAATTTTTTTTAAAAGTAAAATTGAGAGTAATAACTTGAAATTTATAATATGATTAAAAATTAAAGTAAATTTCATAAATGAGAGTGTGAAAGTTTTAAAAATTCAATAAAAATGATATTAAAAGGTAAAAATTGATTTTAAAATGCTTAAAGTGAAAATATAAATACAAAATTTATGGTGAATTAAGTTTTGTACTTGAGGATAAAGTTATGTAAGATTTTAAAACTTACAGTTTTGAAGATAGTTCAGTCAGGAGACTTTGTCTTAGGTTGTTTTCCTTCTGACGTGGAAGTCGCTCCATGTTGGACTTGTAGAAGCTTGTAGCTTCTGTGAAGTTGATTTTCAGCTTGTCGCTTTGATCATTGTCTCGACGATGTCAGGTCGAAGATGGTGAACTTCTCACAGGGTTTACATCATTCTGCTCCTCGATTTCCATGGCTTGAGGGAATTTCGACTGTGTCGTTGGTGTGGTCAGACAGCTTCATCCCGGCGTTGGCGATCTGTTAGCGGGTCTGCGGAGGTCCCTTGGGACGGCGTTTCCTCCTAAAATATCGTCTCTTGTTGGGGGAGAGATTGCTTGGTCGTTTTGTTTGGAATAGCGGGCTTGTTCCTCCATCTTCGCTCTTTCTCGCTTCCTATCTGAACAGTCTTCTTACCTCTTCGATGTGTCATTCTTCGTTTTGGTCATCCTGTCGGCTCACTGTAATAAGATGATGTCCTAGTAGCTCTTGTAGAATCCTGTCGACTATCTGTAATGAGTTGAGTTACTGTTGACTCTTGTAGAATCCTGTCGACTAACTTTGTGATGATGAAGTCTTGACTCTCGCTATACTGTGTTGACCGAGAGGAACAGTCAGGATGGGGAGTTTTCCAGTACCTCTCTGCACCTTGGAAGACCTTTAAAAGTTCTCACAAAGTACAGGCAGTCGTGGTCGAGGCAGAGTGGAAAGCTTGGGAATGTCCACACAAAAAACGAAGACACAGTTGCACTAAGAAAGTTCCGTGCACAGATAAAAGTTGAGCTAGGAGCGAAACATGGAGAGATAGAAGAGTCCTTACTGACTACATGGTGGATGAGGAGGACCTTGGTGACAACCGACGTGGGCTTGCGCTGAGGTGAACTAACTGTCAAGTGACTGTAAAGTGACTGTATTTATAGGTTAAGACGGGGGGCCTTATGCGACAGGGGCCGTTTCTGAGAAAGGGGGCTTTGCATGTCACCAGATGTGAGAGGGGGCTTTGCATTCCACCAGATGTCAAAAGTGTGGGTGGTCTGGCCCATTTTTAGACCTTGTTGTGGGAATTCTAAATCCATCTCGATTTTGACGTTATGACTTCTATCTCTTGCTTAGCTCAACTCTTAATCTATTACAGATTTTTATTTATTTATCCTGTTTGTACAAATTGCATTACATATGATGATGTAAAGACACATGTCAATAATGCGTATAATCATTTACAGATGTGTTTCTATTATACAACATTAAAATCTTGTCATAAGTTATATACAATATGGGTTTGTTGGCTTAAATTACCATATATATACTGTATATATTATCTTATACACATTTAGTTATATCAATATTTTTAATCGTATTCATTCATTTTTATTTATGTATTTAACCTTTTATGGACATTGTAATAAAGTAATTTCAATCTCCCTCTCTATTATATATATGAAAAAAAAATAGAAAAAATAAAAAATAAAAAGGTCAGGTATTGATATTAAAAATAATGAAGGCATATCCTGACCAAAGGCACATGTACCTTTTAGATGGCAGAGCGTCACCTATTGGAACAGAAATAAACCAAACATTGATTTAACCTGTTCCCTGATATTTGGTCAATCAGGGAACAGGTTAAATCAATGTTTAGTTGATTTCTGTTCCACCAGATGGCGCTCTGCCATCTAAAAAGCACATGTGCTTTTGGTCAGGATATGCCTTCATTATTTTTAATACATATATACTCGTATATGAAAAAAAAACTACGCAGCTATAAAACGCGCGGCGAGTGAACTATTGAAATGATCGATAACTCTTCTCACCTGCATGTTTCTTTTTCTTCGCACATCTATACCCCTTAACAAGAAGATTTAAACCAGGTGTTTTGTGGTGAAGTAACCTTTAAAATTAATTACGAAATTACAATACAAATATAAATATTTGTCGCCCTTCTAAATAATACTCACACAGATAACAATATCATTTAGTTATAAAGCTTTCACAAACAAGATTTTGATATGATATATAATATTTGATATTTTTTAAAGAATTCATTTTTTAAAAATCGATAACTTCCAAGTAGTAAATTCTCTCTCCACCCGTGGGGCAAGTGGTCATTAGAGAGAGTTCCACTGTTCGGTTTGTTTTTACCTCGGTGAGCTCTGGGAAGGGGCAGAATTATACCTCTAACGACCGCCCTGGGCTACTGTACAATGGTTCTCTATTTCGTAATTGCCCCCACCGTAGTTAAATAAGTTTCATTACCAACCTAAACAATTAAGTGCATCTAAATGGACGCAGATGTAGAACATTTCACAGCTCTCTCTCTCTATATTTGAATCTAAGTAATACTTTATTCACGAATTTTACATCACAGCGAATTTACATAAAATTTATACACGATAAATATTCAAAGACTAAACACACCAAAACATAATATCATACTTATCCGCTTCCCTTCCCCTCTGTTTTACAATATGTAGCAATAGCTTTTCTTAGCAGTGTGAAAGCTGGTATTCTCTCACATTCTATAGTTGTATCCGTGATATGTGAATTTTACATAAGTGCGACTGTTCTCTTCGTCGTTTTTATTCCAACAATTGCTAGTAAAAATAGAGTAATGAGTTCGATTTCGGTCGAACACTTGCTTTCTATGCCATTTATCATCTATAAATATGCTCAATTAAAATCGAATTGTAATTCTTCGTGGAGATCACATAAATATAACGGGTATTGGATTCATTAAATATGTAGCAGAGAGTTGAAGCGGTGTATACTCAGATGTGTATATACACTTTTTGCTTATACTCAATAGTTCAATAATATACGAGGATTTTATTTATAGTTTGTGTGGAGGTATAGTAACTTTTAGGTTTTTGGAGTAGCACTGAAGTACATGGGTTATTATTGATATTAATTTCATATTCAATATCTTATTTGCCGTGGTCGCATATAAACATTAATATATAATAATACATGTATATAGCTTGTCTAAGATTAGAGAAATTGTCACATATATTACATTTATATATTTTTATTCGTGTTATCAATGGAATAGAGCCTTTAAATTTTGTCTATATCGAATAACACTGCCTCCTCTGTCTAGAACAATCAGTGCAGTCAGCACAAAGAACCCAGTCTCCATATCCACACTTCCCTAGTGGTCATATATTACACTTCTATATTTTTATTCGTGTTATCAATAGAATAGAGCCTCTAAATTCTGTCTATATCGAATAACACTTTCTCCTCTGTCTAGAACAATCAGTGCAGTCAGCACAAAGAACCCAGTCTCCATATCCACACTTCCCTAGTGGTCATATATTACACTTCTATATTTTTATTCGTGTTATCAATAGAATAGAGCCTCTAAATTCTGTCTATATCGAATAACACTGTCTCCTCTGTCTAGAACAAACAGTGCAGTCAGCACAAATAACCGTCTCCATATCCACACTTCCCTAGTGGTCATATATTACACTTCTATATTTTTATTCGTGTTATCAATAGAATAGAGCCTCTAAATTCTGTCTATATCGAATAACACTGTCTCCTCTGTCTAGAACAAACAGTGCAGTCAGCACAAATAACCCAGTCTCCATATCCACACTTCCCTAGTGGTCATATATTACACTTCTATATTTTTATTCGTGTTATCAATAGAATAGAGCCTCTAAATTCTGTCTATATCGAATAACACTGTCTCCTCTGTCTAGAACAAACAGTGCAGTCAGCACAAAGACCCCAGTCTTCCTATCCACACTTCCCTAGTGGTCATATATTACACTTCTATATTTTTATTCATGTTAATCAATAGAATAGAGCCTCCAAATTCTGTCTATATCGAATAACACTGTCTCCTCTGTCTAGAACAATCAGTGCAGTCAGCACAAAGACCCCAGTCTTCCTATCCACACTTCCCTAGTGGTCATATATTACACTTATATATTTTTATTCGTGTTATCAATAGAAAAAGAGCCTCTAAATTCTGTCTATATCGAATAACACTGTCTCCTCTGTCTAGAACAATCAGTGCAGTAAGCACAAAGAACCCAGTCTTCCTATCCACACTTCCCTAGTGGTCATATATTACACTTCTATATTTTTATTCGTGTTATCAATAGAATAGAACCTCTGATTTTTGTCTATATCGATAACACTGCCTCCTCTGTCTAGAACAATCAGTGCAGTAAGCACAAAGAACCCAGTCTTCCTATCCACACTTCCCTAGTGGTCATATATTACACTTCTATATTTTTATTCGTGTTATCAATAGAATAGAACCTCTGATTTCTGTCTATATCGAATAACACTGTCTCCGCTGTCTAGAACAATCAGTGCAGTCAGCACAAAGAACCCAGTCTCCATATCCACACTTCCCTAGTGGTCATATATTACACTTCTATATTTTTATTCGTGTTATCAATAGAATAGAACCTCTGATTTCTGTCTATATCGAATAACACTGTCTCCTCTGTCTAGAACAATCAGTGCAGTCAGTACAAAGAACCCAGTCTCCACAGTAGTGGTGGAGGTTATTTAATAAAGTGTGCAGAGAGAGAATCCAACAAAATAAGGGATGAAATATCACGGGAGCAAGGCAGGGCGTATTTATGGGAGACACTAATGGCTGGCCACGTACATAGATCTCTCCGCTACGGGGGGCTACTTGGCCTCTCTCTCTCTACTCCATATTTACACACCTCTCTATTGCATATAGCATATCTCGTATTATCATATCAACTACATCATTTTCATATTAAACACCCATATTTATTTACCATCCTGTACCAAAATAACTTTATTAGGTACCGCTCAAAAGAGAGAAACCTAGCTTAGGTTATTTATAATAAGAAATATGAACTGCTTCTTCACAGAAAAAGAGCACACAATGCGGGATTAGAAACCGGTTCATGGCTGTCGGGAATCGAGGGTTTAACCACTCATTCACCTACTTCTGTTTATTTATACGAAATCTGATCTATTTAGTCTATATTGATGTTTTATATTTTATCAGACTTGAATAAAATATTTAACTAATAGAACCGCTGATGATAGACTGTCTGAAACACAGATACTCTGTTAGTCTTTCCTGGAGGTGGTCTCTTATTGGAGGATTGTTTTTTTGAGTTTATAACGGAGTGGTGTCACTTAAACAGATTGCTGTCATCAAATAGTCCTTTGATGGCAGGATCTAGTGGATAGATATTAACATGATGTGGTGTCTTGTCCATGGAGCAGATCATATCGGTTCATGCACCCTGATCACAATACCGGTCAACGGAAGTGCCTTGTCCTCTTCTGAATTAATGTCTGCCATATAGAGGGCTGCAAGGATAGCCGAGCAACTGTATAAATGGTCTGGAGTGAGTTGGGTGTTGTAAAGGTTATTGTAATTTCTGTAGGATCTAGTCATTAACATGATGTATCTAGTGGATATGGGAATTTGTGATCAAGTCTCTTAGCGCCGTGATGGCTATCGCAAATATATCAACTGAACGTTGACTTTTTTATTGATGCAATTTTTCTCTCAAAAGCTTTTTAAAAATCGTGTTTTATTTTATGACGTTTATAAACAACTACAGCAAAAAGCCTTTTGATAGGACAATTCGTTTTACATAGACTCGTCCTTGAACCTTTAATATAAAGGGAAATTAAAGCAAACAATACTAAAAAGTATCAATAAGTATAGAGACAATCGAAATAATAGCCACTGCGTTTTCGAATTCATATTCTTTTTCATTCTCAACTTTTCTTCTAAACTCTACACCAGGTATTAAAAGTAGTTAAAACTTTCATCAGCCATTGAATTAGAAAAAAATTGTGAATTAATTGTAAATGTTTAAATTGTGTTACATGTAAGTCTACCAATATATTTTCTTTCCCCTGAAGTCGGGAACAATGAAATTACAATGGGATACACTATCTTGAATTTATAAATTCACACATTTTATGCAACAGTCTTTATTATAATACTCTAAGCGACTTCCAGGTAAAATATCCAGAGTATATTTTGCCTTGCAAGGATCCATTTCATTTGAAATGGAAAATTAGAGAGCAAGAAGTCTTCATTTAACAATAAATGTGCTAGATGTTTATAGTGAATATTATGAGAAAAGTTTAAAATTTGTACGTGATATTTGTGAAAAGATTGTTCTCTTCATAAATTATATGTTAGAAATTTATTTTATAGAGTTAAACTCTCTCCTTGTGCATTTCTTTATAGAGGAAAACCCTCTAGAGTCCAAAATCTCAACAAGGCAGGGAGTAAAGAACATTGCTGCTCGGTTCTTAATATGGGTTTTCCAGTGGTAAGACGAACATAATACAGAAATATAAAAAGATCCATTTTAAAATACAGAGTTATTAGCGAGAGACATCCGCCCGCATTCCGATCTCAGTAAAAGTTTCGGTGTAAACTTGAATAGGCTTAAGTAGTTTTGCTCGAATGTGGCTTCAGATGGTTATTGACCCAGATTGGTACCGCTTATAGCAGTGTTGACAATTCTTTCAATTTAAGAAAAATGTTCCGTGTTCTTTGGTAATCTAGTAAGTATTTATCAAGCCGGATTTAGAGAAGCTAGCAATTTATTTGTGACAATTGAGCAGGTAGACTACTTGATTTAAATGAGAAGTAATACAAATGTGTATCAATATATTTCAATGTACACTATATTTTATAATATGTACCATAATTATAAATGATGCAAGAGCCCCAAAATGTAGATACAATTCAACGCGCCAACTTGGCCATCATGTGATCACAAATAAGATAATAAAGTTTGATTGAAAGTCCGACGCATCCAAGGCAGGACGAGGGTCTAATTTCTGAAGTCGTTAGTTTGTTTTACTTCCTCCCCTACCGGCAAAGGGAACAGACGACAACAGATCATCTCTCCCTCTCATGTAGAAAACAGCCTCCTGTACCTTGTCCGATTCTTTGGTCCTGGCCTCTCTCTGACGTGGCATCTAATCTGCTTCGTTCTTTGTGCTACTCATTGACGCTTTAGACTACTTTGGCACTATGACTGCTAGTGCTAGCAATACTACAACATATACTTGATTGAGACTGTCAGAGGGTTGTCCTCTGCCAAGCCATTTGTCTAACTAGAAGACATTCATTTCGGAACACCATTACTTTAGCCTCAATCGCCTTCATCAAATGTCTACATGGGTACTTAGGGGAATAGTAATGTGGTGTTTACCTCTCCATTACAGTATGGTATAACTGTTTTATAATAAAAATGTCATTAGAAGATATTCTTCACTTCCACCGCCACTTTCCAGTAGTTAGTTACTGCTGTCAGGGATGTTTATGTTGATGTCCCAGTCTAGGATGTGGTCAGCACCATACATGGCCAGTGAAGCAGAGGCTAATGAAATTATTTCTGCATCTATATAGAACCGCATCACTTTACTTCAAGTGTGATTCGACCCTTTGACAAACCAATGCATTTTTAAAAGTACTCCTTTTCCGAATACGATAGACTATTCTGAGAAACTAACTTCTGGAACCGAGCAGAATTCTTTAGAGTTAAGCTCCTTTCAGCTATGTACAGTGAAGTCAGATATAGAATTAAGGATATGCTGGAAAATATACCCAATGTAAAAATCTAGCGCAGGTACTCTTTTATTCTAATATTCCTATGTCTTCCATCTGCAACCTTTTCGCGTTATAACCCAATATTCTGTATTCAAGACAGGAACGAGGAGAGAAGTACCCATGAGGACATCCAGATCTAGCGCCTCTCCTAGGCCTATCTGAAGTTTACTCCTAGAGCCACGGCGATGTCTGCGCACCTTGTATGGCTAGGCTGATACATGTTTAAAACAGGAGCCGCTAAACGGTAATCCATAGATTCCTAATAAATAAAACTAAACCAAACTTTGGACATTTGCCTTGGCAAAAACGAGGCGAGATAGAACCGCTATGAAATATTCATGGAAATAATTTTAATAATAAATCAGTATAAATTTAATCCGCGTGTAGGGAGGCGAGTTAGCGTCCCATATAATTGATCTGTTTACATTTCTCTCAAAACAATTTGGACACTTTGTTGTCTGATACAAATGTTCTCATTACACACGGAGGAGATAATTATACATTTAGATAATGTCTATATATAGATATCTTTTATTTATAAATTGAGTTGAAATATTCAACCTACATATAGCTCAATGTGTTTCCTAAAGTGCCATATCATAGAACTTGAGAAGATATTTGGCATAGGTCTCTTGCTTCATATATCAACTCTAACGTTCGGCATCATTCAGAAGTAATACTTCAAGGTCTCTGTGTTGAAGGGCATCTTAGCACGAATCTGGAATATAAAAATTGTGAAGAGAAACCTAGCCCTAGATTCCTTATTGATTTTGTCACGTATAAATATACACATAATTTATGAATATACTTACAATATAATATATATACAAGGTCTTCAAAGTTGGCGCCCACAGCGGAAAAGACCCGGATGGACCGCTCGAGTTCTTTCTCACAAAGAGAGCAGGTCGATGTTATTGCTGGTGTTGTCCACCTCAAGACCAGAATGGTACTTGTAGTGGTACTTCGCCACACTTGATAAGAGAGAGAGATTCTAACTTGGGCTAAGTAAGACATTTCCCTAATGGTTAAAATCCATGAAGTTCGGGTTTAGTGATGTCTAAATACAAAACGGAGAGGTTAGAATATGGTTAATTTATCTCACACTGTCATATACGCTATACCCTCTGACCCAACTTCACATTTCAACAGCTTATGATTACAGCTTATCCTATTGCAGCAATTTTATATTAAACAGACTAGGAAATAAAAACGCTCGGCCTCCATAGTAGCTTTATACCAGAATTAACATGCTCATTGATCTGAGCCTAGCCCTGGGTTTAAGGAGCGAGCAGGATATGGAAAATAAGAAACAAAGAAATAATCTACGTTTCGTGTGTACATAGAATCAGTGTAGTAGGCTCGCCACCCGTCCAATGTGGAATGTACAGCAACTACAGCGCCAAAAGAGCTATACACCAGTTTAAGATATATTGCCGTTGGGAACTGTAGCGGCGCCAGTCTTGCTGCCGGCCACATGCACCCTTGAACCTTTCACCTTTACGTCGAGCCTATGCCCCTTGGGAACCCACCAGACTCTTCTTGCCCATCTTCAGGACAACCAAAGTGGACCGGCGTCGATGCCGAAAATCCGCAGCGTCTACATAGGCTACAGCATGTTGTGTCATCATCAAACAGATTCCCTCGACATTTTCCTGCCCTGCCGCGTCCGCGGAACCGTTTCGTCCCTCTCCAGGGGACTCCAGCCTCCGAGCATTGTAGTCACTACCAGCGCCTTGCTCGACCATCAGTGCATCAATAGCAGCCACTGCCAAAGACCAGTCCAAGGCTACACCAACCAATTATTTAAAATTTATTGTTCACACAGAATTTTTTTTTTATTGTTGACCGAGGTCAATAAACTTAATTAAATTGTCAAATTGTCTCTTTCTCTCTAAGACATATGGCAGGATAATTATTGCTTGGGATACCCATGTGAGTAAATATATAATTGTTGCAAAAGCGAAGACTATCTTCTTTAAATTGAAGCACCCGACATTGTGTTGAATCCTCAGTGGACATCACACTATACCAACCCACTATCGACATCATCCAGGCACGTCCAGGCTTGCAGGGGCCGCTGGATGATACTGAATTGTTCCCGGATGAATGGCTTGACGGAGCGGCAGGAGCAGTACCGGAGGATCAGCAACAGGTCGCTGGACCCAACTGTGGGCTGGATGGGGCAAGGCCAGTCTCACTGCCGTTGGAGATAGAAGGCGTCTGAGAGACAACCAGCCGATAGTAATGGGAAGGTCGAGATATATGTTTATGATGCATTAGCGCGACGTCTGTTATGGAAATTCGAAACTATTATAGACGCGTAGGATTCTTTTTAAAAATAAAATAATTATCTACTTCCCTTACTGCAATGATAAACTGGCGCGGGGAGGGTTTACCACTGATTAATTTTTCCATTGCAGTAAAGGCAGTATACATTGTTTTATTTGAAAAAAAATCTTACGCGTTTATAATAGTTTCGAATTTTCATATATGTTTATATATACGATATATATATATGTGATAATATATCATATATAATTTAAAATATGTATATCACGCTATTTTTATTCATTGTTGTTTAAGATATTAATCTGCGATTTTAAATGTTTCTTTTTGACCAGTACTTTTGTTTTGTTTTTGCTTTTCCTAAAATGTTTTTTTTCTTCTTCTTCATTATTATTTGTTCTATATGCAAAGCTTTATTTTTTTGAGACTTGAATAAACAAATTCAAGTTTATCATATTTTTGTGTGCTTTTAAAGTTAAAACACAACAATTATTAATCATGATATTTTTTACTCTAGTTTTAGAATATGTTATTTTTATTATGGTTGTAAAATGTATAGTTGATTTACCTACTTTTAATTCACTAATAACTATAATATTTTATAAATTCTATATAACTGTCACAATATTTTTCATAATATTTTCATTCAAGTAATTGAGAATAAATTACTTGATGGTAATTAATTGATTTTAAATTTTTCTTTTAGAGCACGACACTGAAATTTCATATCTTTATTTTACAAAACTATATATGTTATAAATAAAAGATGAATGAGATTTTCTATGGTATTTAGATCATGTTGAGGATTATGGTAATGTAAATGCAGTCGTGGTTAAATCTTGAAAGTATGATAATAAAAATAATTTTGTTCATTGATTTCTTTATTTGAGTTGAGGAATATATAAAAGAGTATAATTTGATAAAAAGTAATGCCTGGCTTAAGGCGAGTAGAATAAGGAAAACAAAAAATTATTTACATAATGTACAAAGGTTTTGAGCCGGCCATTGGGATAGAGAAAATATGGTTTTACGGGCTACTAACCAAAAGTTATGATTTTTGAGCCGAAACTCGATGTCAGGTGGCAAGGGTCCCTAGGATCTGGCGGCAGGAGATGTCTCGCAGGGGTGGTGGAAACGTTGGGGAAGCAGGGGAACAGCGCCAGGGTGCAGTGAGGCGGGTGCCTTGAATAGGCCAGGAATCCAGGAGAAGTGGCAGATGGAATTGGAGGCAGAAGGTCCTTTTTTTTTTTTTTGCTTATCCCTAGTACACGTGGTACAGGCCATGATAATCATGGTGGGTAGTTAGCGACTGCTTTTTACTGTAAGCGCACCACATGTCTACACGTGTGAAAAGCAGTTCGACTTTGCACTTACAAATGTGCCAGAGCCCCGTTTGGTTACTTGCACTCGCTGGTGGGGGTTGGACTTTTGCAAGAATCGGGGGCCATTGGACACTTTTTTCTATTTTTAAACAGAAAAAAGTGTCCAATGCGGAAACGAACCCGGGTCCTAGTGGTCGAAAACTAAACGGTTTAACCAGCCTTCCACCGACCCCCCAGAAGGTCCTTGAAGCCTAGAACTTGAGGGCCCTAGACTTCAGGATGGGGCAGCTTGAGGCTCCAAGGCCCTTGGAGCAGCAGTTGGCACATTTGGAGGTGCGCTGGTCAGCAATGGATGGGCAAGTGCGGCCTTCATGGCCGTCTTCACCGCAGTGGAAGCACTTAGGAGCTCTGGTGCATTGGGCAGAGTTGTGGCCGAAGCCACAATAGCGGAAGCAGACGCGGGCGCGGATGGACTCCTCGAAGTTGAGGATTACTCCATCCACCACGATCCTCCCGCGAACGCTCAGGGCTCTAAAGGTCTTGAGGTCCATCTCGATGAAGGCGGTGCAGGTCCCGTTTCTGGGTGCAGAACGGTGATCCACGCGCACCACCTTGTCCCCAGGAAGTTTTCTAACAGCAGCAGTTTCCAGGAAGGTCTCCTCAATGGTGGAGTTGGATGTCTCCTCATCCACTTTGAAGAGGCAGATTCGCGGCAGGATCTCCTTCTGCTGGCGGACCTTCATTCCATCCAGCTTGTTCGCCAGGGAGGTTGTAACCTCAGGGATGGTGTCAGGATTGCTGGAATGGAGGACCAGCTTCCCCTTGGTGCGAAGGGAGGCCCAAACGCCTTGGGGGAGAGAGTGAGCAGCGCGGACTGTTTTCAGCATATCCCTTGGGTCAGCCTGTGGGTCATCTGAGATGACCACTGTGTGGGCCGCCGATTTTTCTCCATGGAGGATCACTTGGGCGGCCGCAGGCTTGGAGACGTGGGAAGGCACAGGTTTTGAAGGACCATTCAGGTTTGTCCTCTTTGCAGGCAGGTTGGGAGCTTCAGACTGCTTCCTTTTGGTTGGAGCAGGAGCAGGCAAGGTGGAGGCAGGCTTCCTGGCAGGGAGAGCAGCAGAAGCAGGAGTGGCGGGCTTGATTGGGTCAGTCTGAGAGCTGGTTTCCTTGCAGGAAGGAGCAGGGCAGGTTTGAGTGCTGCGGCAAGCAGTCTGGGGCTTGTTGGCCTCCATAACTTGGTCCAGCTCCGCGAAGGCTTCGAGGGTGCCGGAGAGGTTCTCTACTTCAGCAAGGAGGGCCTTGACCAGCTCAGTTCGCATAGGCCATTGGGATAAAACAACAACGAGTTTTTATAAGGGAAGAGTGACCTCTGGCGGTCGATCTAGCAGAGTATTTGAATCTATGAAATTATAACCTAAAATAAAATAATATTTTTATATAACATTTATATATTTCAAAACTTATAGACGTTTTGGATCACATTTATTTCACGTTTATTTTATAAGAATCATACTAAGTTTCTTATTATCTTTGTATTATAGAGTTCTGACGCTATAGAATTTCAGTAATGGCAAATTTATACGTAAAAGAGTAGTTGGGTTTTATTAAATCGACAATGTTTTGTTTTCAATTATTCTTGAAATATTCTGTCGCTACAGGCTAGTATGCTCTAGTGTGGCTCTAGTATGCTCTAGTATGGCTAGTATGCTCTAGTATGGCTATATATTTATAGGGTTCTCATTTTATAGATATCAATGAATTTTTGGGGTTATATATTCAGAATACGATGAATTTGGCTCTTTTTTTTTAGATTTTACTAAACACTTTTGTCTTCATCTCATAATAGAATTCTGAAGATCATTTGTAGATTGAAAGTTGATTCAGAAAAAATAAAATATATACAAGTATCAGAGTCATCAATCAATTCTGTCATCGTTTGCTTTTGTGAATGGAATAAATACCCAAATATGGCCATTTCTTATAATCATCGGTGGTTCAGTGGTAGAATGCTCGCCTGCCACGCGGGCGGCTCTGGTTCGATTTCCGGCCGTTGCATTTTTTTTTTTTTACAATTTTTAACACTCATTTATATTATTATCCCTATATATATAAAAGTCAGAAAATGGGGGGTAATACCAGCTAACTTAATGTACATGTAAAGTTTGGAGCGGGACGTTTCACAAGAGTGACATCCACGGCTCCAATTTATAATTGTAACGAATAGTATTTGAATAAAAACATTTAATCGGGTAAAACCCAGGCGTTGCCCGGGTCATTCGGCTAGTATAGCTATATCAACCAATAGTTTTTTTAACTCCCGAAGTGACTGCTGTCACTCACCTCGGGGGAATGATTATTTAAAATCCTAGTTCTGAAAGGTCGGGAGTTGAATAAGTCATTGGGTGATGTGGTTATACTTAATAGAAGTTATATCAATATATGAATACACACACAGACACCTCCAGGAATTCGACCATTGGGAAATTTTACCCTGTAATGAATTTGATTTATTATTATATTTAAAGTAATAGTTATAAAATTTGTTCAAATCATTTACTCAAATTTTTAAGAATTCAGAAAATAAAAAAGAGGATCGAACGGAATTTGAACCCGTGTCAATATGGCTCTGGGATATTTTCTTTAGACTGACGGTAACATAGTAGCGGCAAGGCGCTATCATTAATATAGGTACACTCTTGAGTTAATGTATATTTTATAATGGGCCAAATGAATTAGAAAGATATCGCAAAAATTTAAGATGGAAATTCCGAAATTCTGTTAGTTATAAAATTCATAGATACATATTTTTTCAAGAGAACTGCAGATTTTTATCATCATCTTTGTGATTGTTCTCTTTCTGATTGCTACATACAACGTGTTTGTTATTAATTTTCAAATAAAGTCCGAAAAACAAATTAAAATAATAAAAGAAGTGGTTTGTAAATTAAACTTTAAAACCCATCAAAATCAGAGTCGCTAAATTATTTTTTTTCCTAAGTCTAAAGCGTTACGCTATTAAAATTTAAATTAATTTTCAGAATGGAGGAAAGGGCGCAATTGAATTCGCCGTAACTTAATGGTAATAATTATACCAGTTGCAAATTTAGATTTATTTTTGTGCTTGAAGTAAAAGCTTCAATACCATTTTCGATACAGGATCCACCTAAAGATGAAGCCAAAAAGACGAAATGGATTCAACAAGACGCCCAAGCAAAAGATATAATTACATGCGCAATGAAAGATTCACAAAAATGTCGCTCTTATTATTACGTGTAAAATATCCAAGGAAATTTGGACATCACGGCTAAAAAGATATGATGGGATAAAACACCAATTCCAACTTCAATAAACAACAATAAAATAATATATATTTAGAAGTGGCGGCCGTGGGAGATCTCTGTGTGTGTGGCATGACAACTTTACATAATTTTCTAGAAATAAAAAAAATATATTTTAAGAATAAAATAAAAATTTATATTTATATATGATATTGGAATCGTTATAAACACATGCCGTCCATTTTTGTCTTATAAATTAAACACAAGAGTCCTTTTATTTTTAATTTGAAAAACTATCAGAAATATTTCCAATTAAAAAACATTTTTGTTTTGAATTGAGATTCTATACAAATGTTTTAGGTTACATACAATAGAACGCGGGTTTTCACTGTGATGTGTGTGTGTGTGTGTGGTGTGTGTGTGTATAAGGCGTATTCAATATAAATTCGAATGTAAATGTGTAGACCCCTCATATGCACAATTAATCCTTGAAGCTTTCGAAAGGAAGCGCGTGGCATACAAAAAAGAACCGAAGAGGTTATTCGACCTCGGGGCAACCAAGGGAGAGAATCCGAGAGGTTGTACGACAGCTAATGGGATTCCTCTAAAATTTATTTAAAACTGCTGACCGGATAAAGTGAACATTTGTAAGCAAATTTGGCATTTTTAAATCTCATCTAATAGAATGCTGAGAGCAATTTATTAAACAAACCTAGTTCCAAGATAGAGGAGTTTGATTATCTTTATACCCAATTATTCCTTCCCAGCCAACAAATCTTGTATTAATTGAATTCTTCCCAATTTATTCTCTATGTAAAATGTATTAAAAATGTGTTGTAGTCGCAATACAAGCGCATTGTAATTCTCAAACATCCCTTTCCTTTTCCCTTTTGATAAGCCATATTTCAGAGTTCCCCCAATATACTTATGTGTACTGTCTCTCGTGTTAATTCTTATTTAGATTTGTACACGGAGAGTACACTGATATCATTTAGGTTGTGCCAGATCAGATTAATTCGACGTGTTCCTGTCAGGTCGTATTATGTATTATGGCATTAGGATGACGCTATATTCTATATTCTAGTTTCAATGCATTTATTCTGTATATAAAATGTTAACGTAATATAAAATGTAATCCTATCATTAAAGCAATTCTCGCCCATGTTCTGAGGTCTACAGATAAAGAATTCCGATAGTTAGAACGAGAGGGTATCTATACAGTTATTCGCTCAAATTCTATATGAAGAACCACTTTACATGGAATGAAAAGGAAAATAACCTTGAGACGGATCCTTGCCAAACTAGAGCGGGAGATAAATGGTTCAGACTCTGATTTGCATACAGAGCCTTCAAGCGACCAGCCAGAGTTATTTATGATGCCCATAGATTTGAAATTCTTATTCCATCAAGCAGCAAATGGCTAAATAACAAGTTATTCATTTGTGGGGTCATGCCCCTCGATTACTTGGTGACTTTGCTTTTCTTGGAGAAGTCTAGAACTTGCCTGCTAATGACACTTGATTCTAGGATTATTCTCAGATGAAGAATTATTTTATAAATACATCGAGACGTAGAACTTCGCATTGCTACAAGGAAAGAATACTTTGAATAGGTGTTTCTGATTAATTACATTCTATCCATATATAGTCAGTTATGCAATGATAGGTTCTGTTGACGTTATATTGTTGCCATATTTCGAAATATTATAAAAAAATCATAAAATAATAATGCATTTTAATTTATTTTATTTCCTAATTAAGTGGCCTTTCGAGAAGCACAACATGAAGGTGGTCACAAATTGGTAATATTGTTATAAAACTATTTTATGCCAAAATCAAAAAATCAAGTGTAACATATAATATTGAAAGAGAGAAGCTAATCTCGTCGTTTATACTTATATATATAACAACAAACCTTCATTATCTTATCGTGAAATTCATCTTATACATTAATCCACCATATTTTCTTCCCACCAACATATAGACTATTGAAAAAAAAAACCTAACCGATAAACCCCTTTTTCTGCATCGACATCTAATATTCTAGATTTCAAATTTGTTGTATCCATTGGAAACGATATTTCTACAGGAAGGGAAGTTATAAGCTGCACCTTTCACTGAAAAAGTAATCTCTAACTGAAATTATAATTGAGAAAAATAGATTACAATGGCTGATATTACTATCACCTATCCACGCTATACTGATAACAGACCAAATAACTATGAAGAAGGTCGTTGAATTTCATAGACGAACTACTCTATGCAATAATCAATACGGGCGACCTTTTTTTATAAACCTCAATTTAAAAAACTATGGCGGCAAAAGGAATTGGTATAACCACCAACACCTTTGAAATAGAAACTGTTATAACTCTATTATTCATTTAAACTCTTTGATAAATGAATTATAAATGAATTCAGGGATTGTGAATGGAAATTTAAAGACAACTAACATTCGTTAGATCAGCAATATGCGCATTGGCCTTTATCTGAAATATATATAAAAAACAGAATCGTATCCTTCGCTACCAACATAAGACACGAGCTGGTATATCTCACAGTTACCTGTGGAAATTAAGTTTGGAATCTTAATACCCGCGATGTGAGAAATATTTTATATCGCTGAGATGTTCTGTTGACGCAGGGTACTCAGAATCCCATGGACTTAGAAGAGAACCATGACTAGATCTTAGACGAGCTGATAATCTAAGAAAAAAACTTATTGATAACATTGAAGATTTCATTTTGAGAACCTATGGTCATGTCATCAGAAGAGGAAGAAAAGGTCTGAATAAAATCATTGTTTAAGGACTGGTTAAAGGCAAATAGAAGACGCTGAATAAAGTGGATTGTCTAAGGTAGATCAATAATTGGACTGGAAGAAACAAGAATTGCCGAAAATAAAAAAAACTCTTCTCTCAGTGAATTCATGAACTCCCAGTAATGGAAGGGCGATAAGGTTGATATTCAGCTAAAAATAATTATATAAACTTTTCTTACTCATTATATTTTTATCAATTATTTTTTAGATATATATATATATTAATATTTAATTAAAAAGGCATATATTAGATCAAAATATCATTTATTTTACCAATATTTCAGTTGGCTGAACGCCAACTTTTTTCAAGGTATTATAACATATTAATGTGTGTCAATAACAAACCCAGCGCCACATAACGTCAATAGAATTAAGTTTAAAACATATTTTGCTTATATTCAATGGGGAGATTTAATTCTATTGACGTTATGTGGCGCTGAGTTTGTTGTTGACACACATTGATATGTTATAGTACCTTGAAAAAGATTGGCGTTCAGCCAACTGAAATATTGGTAAAATAAATGAGATTTTGATCCAATATATGCCTTTTTATTAAATATTTATTTATGGATTGCTCTATTTTCAAAAAATATATATTAATATATGTTCTTGGGTGTAGAGAGAGGTAGAGAATTTTCGGCTGGCCTATATTTTCAATTTTTTCGTATTCACGACAACATTCTCTTCAAAACCTCATAACATATCGGCCTATTGATGTTTAAACAGATCGGGATATCGTTAGCGACACCGAATTGATAAGTTTTTCTTCTTTCGTATGCGTTAAAACCCTCAGGCAGAACCTATCTTCTAACTGTTCAGAGGAGTATCTGATAGCGACATTTTTAATTTATTCTTTATTCTGAATGTGAGGGAGAGATATGCTTTCGATATCTAGCTTCGGTATCTCGCGAGTTTGGATCAACGTAGAGCCAATTTTCAAACTATAGGTTTCTGATTAAATTTGTATTTACCCCCACAAACCCCTAGCAATATCTGAAAAACTCACTGTTCCAACTTCTTCAAGTTCCTGATATATGTTCTCAGATAATTATTTCCTAAGGTAGGCTACTTTCTCACGATTATTTTGGCGAAATGGGTTAAGGATATCGTAGACGTAGCACTCAGAGTATTTACTTACAATTTGCACACTTTTCAATTTGACTTTAGCCAATTAGACAAGTGCTCCAAGCGCGAACATCATCAGGAGATAACTTTTAAAATTTTCCCTTGAAATTTAGGTTTTCAACATTTTTGGACCAGCATTCGGCCATTTTCTCTACAAATGACATTGTCGAATCATATGAAGTCTACTCAACATTTATGTTTGGCAACTCGATCTAAATCTTCCAGAAATTGCTGGGAACGATCAAAGAACTTTCCTGCAAAGTGTATTCCTCACTTTTCAGAGACGAGTGAAGAAAGTCCTCGTCTGAGGTCTATCATTCGTTTTCAATCGACATCTCTTCTTGTTCTATTGTAATCGGCAATAAACCCTTTGTGGATACCAACCCATGTTAGAATAGAGGGCAATGAACAGGCTGATGGCCTAGCGAAGGAAGGACGAAAACAGGCACTGGAAACCAGTTCAATAACACTGAAAGACGCAAATACAATAGCAAAAGCAAAACTCATTACAAAAACCAAAATAACTCGGCCCATATGCAACCTCAATATTAACAGAGAATTAACGACAAAAATTTCAAGAATCAGAACAGGACATTTTAAAAGAATGAAGATAAACCCAGACACGACTTTATCCTACAGAAACTGCAATACGTGTCACAACACCCATCTCACTCCGGACCACATATACAGTTGCCCAGTCCATCCTTGCAGTCCTCTATAGGGCAGACATCAATCCAGAATAGGACATCCATACGAACAAGGCACCTTTGTTGGCCGGTATTGTGATCAGGGTGCACGGATCGATCTGATCTGCTTCATGGACAAGACACCACCACCCTTTAATCCTCGTCTTAGCTTTCACTTTAAGGTTCAATAGGATGCTTGCGCATCTCCAAAACATTGTAGTATGGAAAATATAAAAATATCGGTTTGTATTTTGTGTGTGTAAGAACGAAATTAATTTGTATATTTATATAATAAAGAGAGAAGGAGGTTTTATAATTATTTGAAAATATAAAAAGAATTAAAAAAGGAAGCATTCGCATCTAAGAACGCTTGCTTTTTGGTAAGATCATTTTGATTCAAAATATTACAATATATTAGGTATTTGTGATGCGCTTAATATACAGTGCAGCATTTTGACCACATTTGTACATATTGAACCTATATGAAACGGTCGCTTTATATAGAGAATTTTATGAAACCATCGGTTATATAATAGATCGTCTTTAGATTTATATTTATGTTTATAACAACATATTTTATATCAAATAAAACCAAAGAGACATTTGAAAAGACATTCAAAATATTGTATAAAATTTCTCAAATATATATGTAAGCAAATATATTTCAAATATATCTATGTGAAGTAGGTTTTTAGAATATATGAATGAGAAAGTAGATATCGTGGGTTGCTCTTACTGAATTATGCCAAACTGTCTTCGTTTTATTCTAATGTCTTGCGATGATTATACAAAGAATGCGCATCGGTGTGTGTGTGTGGCATGTATTCACGTTATGATGATTATTTTGTACTTGATTTATTCTCCTTTATCTCTTTGTAACCTTCCTCTAATAAAGACAAAGCCGAGAATGATTTATATGTTCAAGGGATTTTCTATAAAACAAATTGAGCACACCTGGTGGGTTTGAATACTTTATAATCTATTTATATTATAATTCAGAGAGTTTTTGAAAATAGAGCAATCCATACATAGATCTTTAATTGAAAAGGCATATATTGTATCAAAAAATAATTTATTTACCAATATTTCAGTTGACTGAACACCAACCTTTTTCAAGGTATTATAACATATTTATGTGTGTGTCAACAACAACAGTTTTCGGTGTTGACATAAATGTATATATAATACCTTGAAAAAGGTTGGCGTTCAGCCAACTGAAATATTGGCAAATAAATTATTTTTTGATCGAATATATGCCTTTTAAATTAAAAATTCAGAGTGTGTGTCTATTTTTAAAAGGCATATCTGCGCCAGTGCTTGGAAGCACTATGTGATCTGTTGTTATGCACCTTGAATTTGATTTGAAATAGGTTGAGACATTAGAACTTATATACGTATATGATAAATACTATATATATAATACTAGTCGAATGACCCTAGCAACGCTCGGGTTTTACTCGAGAGCATTTTTTTCCGAGACCTTATGTATAAAAATGTTTTCATTCAAATACTATTCGTTGAAATTATAAATTATGACTCGGCTTCACCCGGGATCTCCCCAAGTGAATGTTTTCGCTACGAATAATTCCTGAAATAAGACATTTCATGGTATATTTCTTACGAAATAATATATAATACAAGACCCCCCTCGTTTACGTGGATCAGGAGTCAAAATCAATAAAGAATGTATCACCGCAACAGTCTCGAGGCCGTCATACTTCCGTGGGCTCAACAACACTTCGGCGATGAGGATTGGACGTTTCAGCAGGACTCCGCGCCGAATTACAAAGCTCAATTGACTTAGGACTGGTGGAGGGCTCATATTTCGGACTTCATAACGTTGGCGGAATGGCCTCTCTACTCACCCGATCTCAACCCGATGTATTACAGCGTGTGATACATTTTGCAGGCCAGGGCCTACGCCACACTCCACAAAATTTTGAAGTCTCTGAAGCGATCGTTGAGCCGTGATGGAACCAATTGTCGCCAAGGACCTGCAGTCCATAGCCTAAAATCTCAAGCCACGTTTGAACCTGTGTATTGCCGCCAAGGGAGGCCATTTTGAAATGGGTCAAATGAATTGTTAGTTAGTATCCATATTTGTTATTTGAAAGGAAATATTTGTGCTTCAATAGTTTAATTTCTTGAACATAGGTAACATGTTATTGATATATGTAAAAAGGAGAATATCGACAAGAGAGGGTTCAAAATGAACTTGCTATTTAGAAGTTAGTAGTTTCCATGCTCTACTAGCAAAAATTTGAAAAAATCAAAAGTTCAAAAAAAAAAATAATATTAGAGCGCGTAGATAAGATGTCTATTTTAAAAGAACAGATTAAATAGTGCCTTATATTCACTTAATGACACTATTGAGTCATGAAATTTGGTCGAGGCAGTTATATCGACTTGAATCTATTTTCGTTACCAATTAGCAATCTATCGAGCTCAACAATGATGGAGAACACCAAGATATAGTAAAATTGAATAAAAATGAGGTATCCGGGAAGTCGCTGTATTATTCAGCGGAATAATTCATGTTCTAAATCCCTTAAAATGGACTGTGTCAAAATTCCTCAAGAAGAACGAGTTGAAAATAACCGCAAGTTCCAAAATTTATATTTGAAATCAGATTATAGTGATGTTACATTTATATATATGGATGATTTATCAAGGATACAATCAAGCTTACAATGATTTACAAGCGGGGGGTCGGTGGAAGGCTGGTTAAACCGTTTGGTTTTCGACCACTACGACCCGGGTTCGATTCCCGCAATGGACACTTTTTTCTGTTTAAAAAAATGCTCCAATGGCCCACGATTCTTGCAAAAGTCCAACCCCACCAGCGAGTGCAAGTAACCAAACGGGGCTCTGGCACATGTGTAAGTGCAAAGTCGAACTGCTTTTAACATGTGTAGACATGTGGTGCGCTTACAGTAAAAGCAGTCGCTAACTACCCACCATGATTATCATGGCCTGTACCACGTGTACTAGGGATAAGCAAAAAAAAAAAAATGATTCACAAGTAAGTCGATATAATCTTAGAGTTTGATGACAAAGAGTGGGTTTGAAACTCTACATTTCTGGACAATATAACTAGCCGCTCAAATGACGTTAATAAAATTCTGCAAGAGAATTATATAATGATATGTATGTTCAGATTCTGCATTTAAAATGAATGTTAATCTTTATAAATAACAATCGAGGATAGAAAACCTTCCTAAATTATCATTACAACTAGAAATTCCACAGGAGGTGGCTAGTAAATTCGCTTCTTTGATATCTGACTTAAGCCTCCTGAAAATGATAACCAACTTCAGAATTTGATTTTTTTTTGCGAAACTGAAATTTTCTAAAATTTATTTTTAAACCTTGTTAGCAGCAAGGTTATAATGGACAACAAGAATATATATTGTGATAAACAGTTAAAACATAAATTACATGGAGTTGGTCTTGAAGATTTCTATAAAATGTATTAGTACAATGATTTGAGCTTTAGAAACATGATCTACCAATGGTATCGCTATTTGGAAACACTTCTGCGTTTAAACAGCCTTTTCCTCGCATGAAGCACATCAATTCACAAGTTAGAACGCAAACTCTTGATGTTAATTTAAAAACTTCGTGTAGATTCATAATTTCAAATATTGAAAAATTTCTTAATACACATGTTTGATTCTAAGTTATGTTTTATTTTTTGAAAAATACGTGTGCCTATTTCTTTTATTTTAATGTTAAATAAGGCAAGCCTTAGACGCCACTCTCTCGCCTACTGGGAAGCGACTATGTGAAAACTTGCACAAATAATTGCGTGTCCCAGCAGGAAATATTATTCCTAAATTCTGTCTTGCCTGCTCAAAATATTGGCCACTTTGCCTTGAAACAACCATCAAGACACGTTTACAGCGTAGAAGTTGTAAAATTGCTTATGTGTTCTGCAGAAGACCCTCTTCACTCCTGTCTAGGAACGTCACGAAGCCAGAGGTAAGTTGATACCACCAACTTGTCTCATTATACCCGTCCAAATAATTAGGATCCATTAGGTATTCTGTTGGGGTAGTATTGAGAGATTGGCCAGTGGTCTATGGAGATGAAGGCAGCGGAGAATAGGTTGGATTGAAGGGACCACAACTTTTAAACCATGTATGAAGATATGTCTTATTTATGATTTGATTCCATTTAATATTTAGCTTGTGCGATGGCCGTTTCATCCCATTAAACAATTCTTTTATTTTGTAAATATTCTGTGGAATAGATCACTATACCATTTCCCTGGGTTCTTTCCCGCTTCTTTAAAACCTAAGGTATATGGATATTGCAAAGTTTCTCCAAACTATATTTGAAGGGAAGCACTTTCAAACCTCAATGAAATAAAATATATTTTTTTTTTTACAAAAAATATATATATTTATAAGAAAAATGCATTAAAATCCATTTCAAATTTGTTACATATTTCGCATAATATAATCTTATTCAGAATTCAGGATGTTTTTGTTGTATATGTAAACATAATGTAAAATAGACAATGTTTCAAAAAATGATATTTCAAACACACATAATGTACTCAAATGGACACCTCTTCCTTTAAAAATGAAATAATACTGCATTTATTCTATCGCCCAAGAACAAAACGTAATGAATGATATTACATCATGTTGTAAAATGAGTGGAGCCGACAAGATCCAACATGCAGTCATGGGCCGGAAGTAGAAGCGCACTAGCCTGGAAACAAAAGAGGACCACACTCATAGGATCACGGTTACCTCGGTCAGGGTGGTTCCCGGGAAGGGTGAGACTAAGGAGAAGTCCTGGGACCGTTCTGGTCAATCGGGCAGCATGGCGACCTATGAACGAGAATAGTTGATATTTATTCCGATAGATGGCGCAAGCCATCAGCAACTTTCCGTTGCACGATAAGGAGATGCCTTTTCTTAATTTATGTACCTTATCCCAGTACAATATCACATTTGTACTATTTTTTCACATTGTGTAGCGATCTCACACAATTCTGGCCTTAACTACCCGTTTCATGATTTTTCAGGATGCCTTAATGACCATTTTTTTTGGTCGTTGAGGTACAGCTTGCACCACGATGATGAGGGCCAACAGCCCGAAACGCGTCCGTGGTTAGCTTTTCTTGATTAATCAAGAATGGGTATTTGGCCAATTCTGGAATAATTAAAAATCAACGTGAATAGTTGATATTTATTCCGATAGATGGCGCAAGCCATCAGCAACTTTCAGTTGCACGATAAGGAGATGCCTTTTCTTAATATATATATATATAATAAGAGCCTATCCTGACCATGTGCACCTGTGCTCTTTCAGAAGGCAGAGCTCCATCTGGTGGAACATAAATCAACTAAACATTGATTTAGCCTGTTCCCTGATATTTGGCTAACACAATTTCTTGATAAATCAAGAAAAGCCATCCACGAACGCGTTTCGCGCTGTTGGCGCTCGTCAGCGTGGAGTAGGCTGTACCACTGCGACCAAAATTATTTTTGGTGCCAGAGGCTTCTTGAGAAACCAAGAAATGGGTTAGACAAATATCAGGGAACAGGTTAAATCAATAATTAGTTGATTTCTATTCCCTTAGATGGCGCTCTGCCATCTAAAAAGCACATGTGCTCCTGGTTAGGATATGCTTTCATTATTTTTAATATCAACACCTGACCCTATTTTTTTTCTATTGATTTTTCATGTGTTAAGCATATTTACACAAATTTGGCCTTAAATACCCATTTCTTGGTTTCTCAAGAAGCCTCTGACGCCAAAAATGTTTTTGGTCGCAGTGGTACAGCCTGTTCCACGCTGACAAGCGCCAAAAGCGCGAAACGCGTTCGTGGATAGTTTTTCATAATTTATCAAAAATTTGGGTTGGCCCAATATCAGGGAACAGGTTAAATCAATAATTAGTTGATTTATATTCCTCTAGATGGCGCTCTCTCTGCCATCTGAAAGGCACATGTGCTCCTGGTCAGGATATGCTTTCATTATTTATAATATCAACACCTGACCCTTTTATTTTTAATTTTTATTTTTTTCCATTGTTTTTTTCATATAAGGTACACTTTTGAGACAAAGTATTGCAATTTAATGACAGCAATTTTCATTTTAATAAAATTATTTTCGATTTTCCTTTAACCTTTAGCAGTAATATGATGTTTTCTTTTTCAAATATTTAAATGAATTTACTTTATTTCAATACTGGTTATTTTTGTTAAAGTCACATTTTTGATTACCACAGGCCTAATTTTGATTTTTAAAAGGACAAACATCTTTGTGTGTGTGTATATATTGAAGGTTTTTCACTCTTATGAAACACATTTAGAAGGTTCATAGCTTCATTTTATGTTATAATATATGCCCATTATTTGTTCTAATAGCGAACCTTTCAAGATTTTAAAACAAAATAACAACGATATATTAAAATATATTATCAACAAATTACTTTTAAATGAAAATAAGTCCAAGGTGATGGTATTTAGAAATGGAGGAAGACCGGCAAGACACGAAAACTGGTACTGGGGGGACATCCCACTGACTGTTGCGTCCAATATTATGTATTTGGGATTTCCATTCACTACCACTAATAATAGCAAAAAGGTAGCCCTCTTTTATAAAGCCAAAGCAAATACGGCAATAAATGCAACTATTAGACTGATAAAAAGGGAAAAAATTAATTCATTAAAAGTTGCACTGAATTTATTTGACTCAGTTATTAAATCAATACTACTCTATGCGGCCCCTGTGTGGGCTTGGGACAATACCGATATTATAGACCAAATACAGAATACGTTTATCAAAAACTTTCTGAATCTGCCAAGATATATACCGGGGTATATTGTAAGGTTGGAAACAGGCAGATTATCTCTGACTTTTACAACGATCAAACTAATTATGAAATATTTCATTAGATTACAGGAAATGGAAGAAAATAGACTACCTAAGCTATGCTGGAATAGATTGAAGGAAATTTCCTTAATGACAAAAAAAACCTATAGGATTCTGTAAAAATATCATGGATATCATCAATCATTGTGGACTCACACGGCTAAACCTTAGGTTAAATTATGATGACATACAGATCGAACTACCGAATATACTAAAAATAAAAATTGAACAGCTATTGCAGCAAGATCTGGCAAAATTATCTCTTCCGAAAACATACTCAAACTATAGGTTACTTTATGATTCATTCATTCCAGAACATTATTTTTCATGCAATCTGTCCTCAGCTTTAGTGAGTTTTATTGCACAGATCAGGATAATATCAACTTTGATCAAAGAAAATCATATCTACGTAATTAAGAAAGAAGATTTGTACTGTAAGTTATGCGGAGGTCAGATAACCGATGAGATATACCATTTTACTGCCGAGTGCGGAGATCTGGAAGGTGAGAGAAAAAAGATCCTGAAAAGTCTTCCTAGACCACATTTGAACTCATTAAAGACAATAAAAACTGTTTCAGATAAGAAAAGTTGGGCAATAGAACTGTTCAACTACCAAAAATCGGTTGTAAATAAAATTGCACTCGTGGAAGAGAGAAGAACAGGGGCACAATAAAAATATTTGCCATACTTTAATTGTAAATACTCCATCTCTCCTTTTTCTCTTGTGTTGAATATTGTCAGTAATTCAAAGGCGAATCTGTACAGGGCAAGATGCCCTAATAAAGCTGTTTTGTTGTTGTTGTTGTAAAATATATTATCTGTTAGGAACCAATTCTTTCCTAGTCTACAATCGAGCAGAGTAAAACACAACACCTCTAAGAAAATCAACACTTTTAATTTCCTTTCATAACTAACTCATTTACATCATTTAAAACCAACTATATACATGTCAAATTGTCCGGTCATCTGGTCAAAACATAAATAAATTAATCTATGATAAAATAACTTATAAAAATCCTAACAATGCCCCCCATTTTAAAGTTGTTTTCATACCCTCATCGGAGGCCTAGAGTGGCCAAGATCCTGGTCAGTTTAATTCTTCCAATTCCCCCAGTTAGAATATCTGCAATACTCCCTCCGCCAAGCCGCAATTCTTGAAGATCTTCTTGGGATTATAGTTTCATTCTGGCCTTCCTCTTCGTCTTCTCTTCTCAGTTCTTCGTCTTCACAGGCCTGCTCTTCATCCTCTTTTCGTTCTAAGTTATTCAGATCTTTCTCTACCGATATTGTTTCCTCATCAGTCCCTGAATATCCTCTTGGGATCGCAGCTTCATTTTGGTATTCCCCTTCATCTTCCTTCTTTAGTTCTTCGTCTTTCTGGTTTCTTTCTACAAATTTCGTCTCTTCCTCATTTACAGATTCATAGTCTTCTTCAAAATTGTTATTTAAAACATGGAAAAAATCAGTTTCATGTGAAATTTGTTTATCAATTTTCTTGGTTGGGAAAACGTCTTCTCTAAATCTGACATTTCTAGTCACGAAGACCTTATTGTTTCTGATATCCCAAACCTTGTATCCTTTGACTTCTTCCGGATAACCAATTAAAACACATTCTCGGCTTCTTGAGTCAAATTTGGATCGACGCTGGTCGTTGTATGCCCAGGTCTGACAACCGAAAACTCGGATATGCTCAATCTTCACTGGCCGTTCGGTCCACATTTCTTCTGGTATTTTGTTACCTATTGCCTTGCTAGAACATTTGTTTCTTAAGTAACAAGCTGTATTTACGGCATCTGCCCAGAATGATTTGGGAATCCCTGATTCAAGCAAAATGCATCTTGCTGTGTTTAGCAATGTCTGATTCATTATTTCTGCAGTTCCATTTTGCTGAGGTGTTCTTGGAACTGTAAGCTGTCGCTTGATGCCATTTTCATTGAGAAATTTATTAAAATCGCCGTTAACATATTCCGTCCCATTATCACTTCTTAAGACTTTGATTTTTCTGCTGTGGTAATTCTCAACACTGTTCTTATATTCCTTAAATCTTTCAGTACCTCTGATTTAGACCTCATAAAATATACTGTAGTGTAATGGGTGAAGTCGTCTATGAATGTCACGAAATAATTGTTCCCTCCCTTCGACATTGGGCTAATGGGACCTACTACATCCGAATGGATGAGCTCCAAGGGTGATGAAGTCTTCTTACTTTCGACAGGTTTGGAAGGAAATGGGAGTCTTCTCATTTTACCTTCAAGGCACACCTCGCACTCTGCTGTGTCACTCACATTTTGGAGATCCCTTATGTAAATGTGTCCTAGCCTTCTGTGCCAGATATCTGCACTAGGTGACTTCACTTTAGCCATCTTCAGTTCTTCCACTGTATAGATTCTTCCTCTTCTATTAGATTTCAAAATTAACCCGCCATCACTTCCAAAAACAGAGGCCTTGCCATTCTGGAATAAAACCTTGTTTCCTCTTTCCTCAATCCTTCCAACAGACAAAATATTTCCGTCTAAATCAGGAACGTATAATACGTTTTCCAAGAACGAGGTTTCACCTCCATATTCGTGACCGAGTTTGATGGTAACATCACCCATCTCTGATACTTTTATTTTCTCATTGTTAGCCATTTCAACAGAAGTTGAAATACTTTTTGTATTCGTCATTTTCAGTCTGTTCGACGTCATGTGTTCAGTAGCTCCACTGTCCAGAAACCAGATATTCTGAGAGTTATTGCCTTTCAAGTTATTTGAAAATAGGACTTTATGAGTAAGGTCTAACGTACTTTGTTTCAGCATACCTTCGCTAATTCTCCTTGATGAGTTGGCAAATCTGCAATTCCTAGCCATGTGTCCTAATTTGCCACAATTGAAACATCTTATCCGCCTGAAATAATTATAATTTTCCCTTTTCCCTTCCATCCACGTATTATGATAATTCCTTTGTTGATCATATTCAAATTTATTTCGCTCTTGACATGGTGATTTGCATGTATCCTCTTTTCTTCTTACCGCAAAAGCGCAATTAGGATCTTCTTGAGGAATTTGACGCTGGTTCTGTCGTTTTTCTTCTAAAAGTAATTTGGATTTAACCACACTAGTTGATAGTTTCTCTTCTTGCTGTTCTAAACTGAGAATTAGTGGTTCGTAACTCTTTGGCAATCCCAATAGCATAATCAACGCCAATTCGCCATCCTCAAATCCATGGTGACACTTTGCCAATTTTCTATGACATTCCATTATTCTCGCGAAATATTCCTTCATATCTTCGTCATTTCTTTTGATAATGTTGAAAAATTCTCTCAGCAGCTGTAATATATGCAGTAAGCCATACTTTGTGTGGATGTCCTCCAGTATCTGCCATGCATCGATCGCTCGCTTACAATCACCGATGTCATCTAGGAATGAATCCTCAACCGCTAATAATATGACAGATAATGCCAAGTTATCTTTCCGCTTCTGTTTTTCTGAAGTTTCACAAGGAAAGCCAGGCTCGATTGCATCCCATATGTCCTTCTGGATCAAAACTGATTTAGTTCTTATAGCCCAGGAATAATAATTATTACCATCTAGTCTAGGTATTCTCAATTCTTCAGCCATTGATTTTTTCTAGTTATGCAAATTCACAAAAAATTATAACTCAAAGCTTTTCTTCTTCTTCTTCGTTGCACAAAGTTCAGTCTTTAAATCACTCAAATTTCTTATAATCAAATTATTTTCTCTATCTTAGTTAGCTTTATCTTCTTCAGTCTAGCATAAACTTTTCTTCTTTAGCTCTTCCCTGGCCTTATCTTCTTTAGCCTTCAGCTTTTTTTTCTTTAGATTTAACTTTTAATTTCTTTCTACGGCGCAGTGGAAGCGTGCTGGGCCCATAACCTGTTAGGAACCAATTCTTTCCTAGTCTACAATCGAGCAGAGTAAAACACAACACCTCTAAGAAAATCAACACTTTTAATTTCCTTTCATAACTAACTCATTTACATAATTTAAAACCAACTATATACATGTAAAATTGTCCGGTCATCTGGTCAAAACATAAATAAATTAATCTATGATAAAACAACTTATAAAAATCCTAACATTATCAACGTTTAAAAGTTTGAAATTACATTCAAAGTAAACATTAATATTCAAATATTTACAAAAATAATATTTATTAGAATAATATTTTGATTTTAATTCAAATTTAATAATTGAACCTCCGCATTTTATCACAACCTTTTATAATCACGTTTTACTATATTCAACTTTTTTGTATTTTAATATGATGCATAGGCGCTATCTGTTAATAGAAATATGAAAATTTTTGACGCCTATGATTATTTTTAAATTGAAAAACTTTTCTACTGACCTCTTACTTCAATGGTAAAATAATTGTTGATTAAGGAGGCGAAACCGCTGGGAAGTATTATTTTACCATTGTAATAAGGGCAGTAAAATTGATTTATTTCAAAAAGAATCATACGCGTCACAAAAATAGTTAATATTCAACATTTACTACACAAATGATTGTAACAATATCGTTCCAAAATGTTAAATGCAAAATTACTTTATTTAATAGAAAAATAATATAAAAGGCTATTAAATAGAAAAGTTTGTTAATAATAAAATTTCAATTTAAATCAAAAATTCAACTTTTAACCTCACAAATGTAGATATATGTTTGAAGTATAAAATGTTGGTTTTTGCATTATATGTAGGTAGTTTTGGAAAATTCAAGAGTATATTATATTTTGATATGTCGTTGTTCAATTTCAAAATTTGTTCCGATATATTTATTATTTCGAAACTATTTTAAACGCGTAAGATTCTTTTTGAAATTAAACAATTTCTACTGCCCTTACTGCAATGGAAAAAATTATGGGAGGGCCTGGCTCATCAGTGGTGAACCCTCCCAGCGGTTTCGCCAGTTTAATGATGAGCCAGGCTCTCCCATTAATTTTTCCATTGTAGTAAGGGCAGTAGAAATTGTTTAATTACAAAAATAATAATCTTACGCGTTTAAAATAGTTTCGAAATTTCATAACAGATGGCGCGTTAGTGCATCATAATATTTAATTTTGTTATTAAAAAATGAAATGCAGATTTTTACAATAAAATGTGGTTTTTAACCTTTTAAATGCATATATATATATATTTCGTAAGCGTTCAAGACTTTTAATATAAGCAAAAATTTTAAATGTGTCTTTTAGAATCAAAAATTCACTTATTTAAATATTAAAATAGTTCTTTTTAAATCAAAAAGGGCCTTAACAAAAATAAAACTGCTATGATGAAATATATTACATTAGAAATGAATGTGTTTCAAATAGAAAAATTTGATAGGAAACTAAAAAAAAAAGTTCAAAACCTATATGTGAAAAATTAGAAAATAGGTCAAGTGTTGATATAAAAAAATAAAAAACCTTATTCTGAACCCTCACGTTAGAATTTTAGATGGCATAGAAACATCTAGTAGAATAAATAATAAATAAACTAAACGTCGATTCAAGGTTTTTCAGTAATATTTGGTCAACCCATTTTGTTGATAAATCAAGTAAAGCCAACCACGTAGAGGTTTCGGGCTATTGGGCCTCGTCAACGTGATGCAACCTGCATCAAATTCTCACATGGTTGGTCAGGATATTTATTTTAACTCTAGACCCGAATGACCCAGAGTCTTAGCCGAGAGCATACTCCCTAAGTGAATGTTTGCCTTACGAATAATGCTTGAAAAAAAAGCTTTATGGTTTATAATTTAAACAAACAATTAATGTCAGGCATTCTAAAATATGCTAATACAATCCTTAATTTGACACCAAAATTATAAAATAACATAAATATAAACTCTTAGTTATTCGATGGTGAAAACTTTAAACAAAACAACATGTACCATAAAATAAATTTAGCAAACATTTTTATAAACTAAAGTTTTACAACTATATTTAAAGATTGTATTATTTTGATATTTATATGAATTTATAGTAAATCTGATATTTATTAAATCGATATATTTTTTTTGTATCATCAAAATATTTGCACATAATTTTAATATTCCACACATTTTATAAAAAAAAACCTGACGCACAGTATAATTTAACAAGATTTACTTATTATTTTCAATCCTAAAATATTTCATTTATTCAATAGCAAATCAATATTTATACGATAAACACATCATTCAATTTATTTTGTTATCTATATACGTTTATATATATATCGTATCTATCGTTTTACACAATTACTTGATCTTTTGAATAAAATGCTAAATTTAAGAGAAAATATATTCTTATACATATTGTCGCGGAGATAAATAAAGCAAGGGCAAATTTATGAATAATTAATTTATTATAAGGGTATTTATAGGGAGAGAGAGAGAGAGTGTACAACTTACCCCAAGTTAAAGATAATTCTAATGAACCGCGTCAGCCACCGTCCCGTTTTCCTTATTTTCAAATTAGCTTCCGAGAACCCCTCACACCTGTGGTTCCCCTCGGGGTCCAGGGATGATTGACAGGTGTCCCATCTGGATGGAGCTACTTGACATTACTCCCTCTTTAGAGAAAACAGCGACCCGCTGATTAGCTTGCCTCAGCCCTTGTTCTGGAAGGAAATCTATCACGGCCTGTGTTCCCTAGCAGAATGGAATGTTGTTCTTCAGGGTCCAGGTAGGGCTTCATCCGAATGACATGGACGATATCCTTGGCTTTCCGTGATCGGGGAGACGAGTCCACGGGCTCTACTTCATACGTAACTTCTGAAAGCTTCTTGGTCACCTTGTAGGAACCGAAGTATCTCTTCAGTAGCTTTTCTGAGAGCCCTACTTTTCGGATGGGAGTAAAAACCCACACAAGATCATCCTTCTGGTAATAGACTGTAGTATGTTTCTGGTCGTAAAGTCTACGGTCTTTCGCCTGTGATTGTAGAAGGCGTGATCGGGAGAGTTGACGCACTTCCTCAGCTCTGGTCACAAGTTCTCCAACGTAGTCGTCAGAGATCTCATCTGGTAGGTAAGGTAGTACGGTATCGATGTAGGTCTCGGCCTCGCGGGCGTGGACAAGAAAGAACGGAGTGTAGCCGGTCGCCTCCTGTTTAGCAGTATTGTAAGCAAAAGTAACGTAGGGTAAAACTTGGTCCCAGTCCTTCTGCTCAACACCTGTGTACATGGACAACATATCTCCCAGAGTTTTGTTGAACCTTTCAGTCAGGCCGTTGGTCTGGGGATGGTAGGCCGTTGTAAATATGTGCACAATTCCGCACAGAGCATTGATCTCTTTTATTACTTGAGAAATTTCTTCCGCGATCTGTTATCATTTCTCTAGGAGCTCCATGCTTCAAGATAACATCTTCAACCAGGAACTTAGCTGTTTCGATTGCTTCTCCGTCTGGGATCGCTTTCGTTATGGCATACCTTGTCATATAATCGGTGCATACAATGATCCAACGGTTTCCATCTTTAGAAACTGGAAATCTTCCAAGGAGATCAACCCCGACCTTATAGAATGGCTTTTCTATAGGTGGTATGGATACAAGTTGTCCAGCCGGACGTCGAGGTGATTTCTTCCTTCGTTGACACTCCCGACAATGGCTTACATATTGGCGAACAGTTCTATAAAGGCCAGGCCAATAGAATCGTTTCTTCACTTTGTCATACGTTCGGGAGAAACCCAAATGCCCAGCTGTAGGAGCGTCATGTAAATCTGCCATAACTTCCGATCTTAAGTGTTTAGGAATCATCATAAACCAGGGTCTTCCAGTTGTGCTATAGTTTTTCTTGTATAAGATGCCGTCGATGATGCTGAATTCCTTTCTGGTGTAGCCCGAGTTTAAATTATCGATTATTTTAGCTAAATCCGGGTCTTTAGTCTGCTCTATATCGACGTTGGTTAATGACATCACAGCACTTCGTTGATCGTTCTCAAGCGGGCTCCTTGACAGACAATCGCCATCCTTATGTTTGCGTCCGCTCTTGTAGATAACGGTCACGTCAAATTCTTGCAACTTCAGCGCCCATCTTTCCAAACGGCCAGAAGGATCTTTCTGTCCTACCAACCAACATAGAGAATGATGGTCAGTGACAACCGTGAATGGTCGACCAAACAAATATGGACGGAATTTGCTAATAGACCAGACTACAGCAAGGCATTCTTTTTCTGTTGTAGAATATGTATTTTCAGCCTTTGTCAAGCTTTTAGATGCATAAGCTATAGGCCGCTCCTTTCCACCTTGTATTTGTAGAAGAACAGCTCCAATACCCTGTCCGCTTGTATCCGTGTGTAGATGGGTATCAGCGGATTCATCAAAGTGTCCCAAGACAGGCTCTGAAATTAGAGCTGTTTTAAGGACTTCAAACGCTTTCTCTTGAGCTGCATCCCTATAGAATTGGTTTTCAGTCTTCAGTAGGTCATGCAAAGATCTAGCTTTGTCGGCAAAGTTTTCAATAAATCTTCGGTAATAGGAACATAATTCAAGAAAGCTCCTCAGTTCAGAGATATTCTTTGGCCTCGGAAATTTAGAGACGGCTTCAACTTTATCTGGATCTGGATGAATTCCATTGGCATCAACAAGGTGTCCTAAAATCTTTATCCTCCTTGATCCAAAAAGACACTTTTTGTGATTCAAGCTTAGTCCAGCTTTCTGGATGCACCTTAATACAAGTTGTAGAGGACGTAGATGTTCCTCAAAGGTAGGTTCGTAAACTACGATGTCGTCCAGGTAGCAAAGGCACATGTTCCATTTAAGACTGCCCAGAACACTATCTATCATCCTTTCAAACGTTGCTGGAGCGTTGCATAGACCGAAAGGCATTACTCGGAATTCATACAGCCCATCTGGAGTGATGAAGGCCGTGTTCTCCCTGTCTTTTTCGTCCACTTCAATCTGCCAATACCCGGACCGAAGATCCATCGTGGAGAAGTAACTAGAGCCAGCTAAACTGTCCAAGGCATCGTCAAAGCGTGGCAGCGGTTAAACATCTTTTTTTTTTGTTATCTAATTTAATCAACGATAATCTACGCAGAATCTCCAGGTCCCATCTTTCTTTCGAACTAGAATAACTGGAGATGACCAAGGACTTTCAGAGGGCTTCACGATGTGATTTTCAATCATCTTGTTCACTTCATCTTGAATTAGTCGTCGTTCACTTGGTGCTAATCTATAGGGCCGCTGTTTGATAGGAGAGTGGTCTCCTGTGTTTTTCTTGTGCTTCACAGTACTGGTGGGCTTAATAGGAGTTCCCCCAAAGTCAAGTATGTCAATAAACTCGTCAAGGCATGAAACAAGCTGTAACCTTTGAATTTCAGACAGCCCTGGATCTAGAGTAAGGTTTATCTTCTGTCACCATTCACGTGACTTTAGCTGCGTTTCGCTGGATTCGATAAGACTGCAGATATTTCCATTCTCATAACTTTCCATGGTGCACATATTCATTCCTGATGGAATCAGTTGTGGCCAAGACGCTCCATTCGCAACCCAAATGCTACCTCGGCCGTGTCGAAATGTAACCAATGAGTTTGGTATAAGAACTTCTTTTCTTAATAATAAGTCCTTAGAAGTTGAGACTAAAACATCTCTAACACCGCATACTTCTTCGTTTATCACACTGATCTTCTTTATCGATTTAGGCGGGATGACAAAGTCGTCGGAAGCAAACAATCTTTGGTTTTCCTCCTCTCGAGATTCCAGGACGGAGGTTTCCCCGAGATGGAGTTCATTTCTGCCACAATCAATGACGGCTTCGGTGGCCTTGAAGAAGTCTCATCCGAATATGATGTCATGGCTGCATTCCACCATAACAACGAATTAAAAGGATATCTTCAGACCATTAACTTCTATGTTCAGGACACATTTTCCTAGGGTCTCTATTACAATTTTATTTGCGGCTTTAAGAATGGGACCTGGTTCTTTGAAGAGAGGTGTCTTTAGTTCGCGTTGAAATTTGTCTGGAATAACAGAAAAGTCTGCTCCTGAATCCACCAATGCTTTAATTTTGCGTCCATTTATTTCGATCATAACAAAATTTTCTTTTAATTTAGCGGCGATATACCCTGGAGGATTTTCCTCAAAGGCGACCTCACCCCCGGTATAAGCCGCTCCACTTGGTTTTTCAAATTCTGAGGATTGGGAGAACGGCTGAAACGACGGGCTGGCGACTGGGATTGTCTTCAGGCTGGCGACCTTGCACGGCTTGGATGTGGGGAAGAGCTCCGGTAGAAGTACGTCGAGGTTTGGGGCGTTACATAGTCGTCGTCATATCTCGGGGGTCGACTCGAAAATCCAACATTTCTTCCTTCTCCGCCATTCCTTGACCTGGCTTCAGCGAAGACCTGCCGTCGTTCCCTACAATAACGGACGACATGACCGGGTCGTCCGCAGGTGAAGCAGATTGGTTTGTCGTCGTAGGTTCTCCAATGTTCCGTCTTCCTGGGTTGGGTTGGTCGGTCGATATTATAGGGCGTGCGTGGTTGTTGTTGTACCACGTTGATTTGTGCTCCGGTAGGTTGGAGAACACGGCTAACTTCTTCCCTCACAGTCTGTTCCAGGGCGTTCACTTCTCGGAGAGCATTGACCACTTCAGGTGGTGAGAGGACCTTTTGTATCTCTTCTCTAATTATGCGGCGAATTAAGCCGGCCAAGTCGTCTGAGTCGCCAACCCATGAAATGGGTATTACGTTTGACAACCTGGCGAATTTCGTACGGCCGACCCTGCGCTGCTTGACGGTTGTCAGATGACGGTAAAACTTCAGGATCTCATCTACCGTCTGTATGTCTTTCGCCACCAATACCTGGTATGTGTCCTCCGAAGTTCCCTTTATAATGTGAACAACTATCTCACCTTCTTCCATGCGAGGGTTCACCTGGTGGCAGAGACTAAGAAGCTCCTGGATATATGACTCGCTGGATTCCTCGGCCTTCTGTGCTCTTGACTTCAGAACTTCCTCGGCGTGTCGAGCAGAATCTTCCTGCAGTCCGAACACACCGCGGAATGCGTCTTCAAAGCTTCTCCACGAGTTGAGTGATTCTTCGTTATTATCAAACCACCTTCCAGCAGTTCCGTTCAAGTAAAGGACGACGTTGGCAAGCTTCATGGTGTCGTCCCATCTGTTGTACTTCGACACTCTCTCGTACTCCTTCAACCACTGTCCAGGGTTTATATTTCCATCTCCAGAAAAGGTAGATGGATCTCGTTGGCGCTGACAAGGGAGGTAGGATCCGCTAACAGTAGGTCTGCGGTCGTCTTCCATTTTTATTCGTTGTGGCAAAAGTTCAATAATTGGTTCACGTCCCTCTAGACGTCGACTTCTTCGAAGTTCCGTCACGTTACCCAGCATCTCCACCAAAATATGTCGCGGAGATAAATAAAGCAAGTGCAAATTTGGGAATAATTAATTTATTATAAGGGATATTTATAGGGAGAGAGAGGGAGTACAACTTACCCCAAGTTAAAGATAATCCTAATGAACCGCGTCAGCCACCGTCCCGTTTTCCTTATTTTCAGATTAGCTTCCGAGAACCCCTCACACCTGTGGTTCCCCCCGGGGTCCAGGGATAATTGACAGGTGTCCCATCTGGATGGAGCTACTTGACAATATTGATGTTAGAAAAGGCCTGCCAAAACCGAAATTCCTATATCCAACACAGTGGGGTGCTGGTTGCGATTGAAATTGATACATTTGTTAATAACTCCAAGGAATTCGAGATAGACACCTGAAAATTTACCTTAACACCTTTTATAGATTCAATTCTATAAACGTTAATATTTCAGCCAGATTAGCTACGTATTGAGAACACCACAGGTTTCACTCCGTTTAAACTGGTCCATGGACGCGGAGCTGAAACAACTGTGAACACTCTATTCTCAGAAATGAATGAAAATCTCCAAGAGGAATACATTCAGAAAATTGGCACGATTGAAAACTTTGAAGGCCCAAGAGAAACAGACAAAGTTAGATACAACTCCAAACACGAAGCAGTAGACTCAGCATAGGTGATCTCGTGTTGATCTTCACACCAGTACGAGAATTATAAGACTCTCAGAAAAACTAATGAACAGGTACTTCGGACCATATAAGGTGACCCGGAAAGTAACCGACGTAACCTACTAAGTCGAATCCACGAAGCCATCAGGCTGGACACGCCAGAAAACAGACCCAGTCCACGTGCTCAGGATGAAACCGTACCATGATCTGGCGGACCAGTGGGGACATGTTCAAGTAACTTGGTACAGCGAGACGCTGTCTACTTAAGAAGGGGGCAATGTCAGTGAATAATTAATATGATAGTAAATTAAAGCTGATTAAATAAATTAATCTGCCCATGAATTGAATTGGCCCCACTGCTATTGCATGTATACCTTGTTGATTATTATTATTGTAAATGATTTTAATCTTATCAGTACAACCAGTATTATCTTATTGATAAATAAACATTTTTCAAATCTTAATTAAACGGCTTATCGTCATCAATACAGTGACAATATATAAAGTCATATAAGTGCAGCATATAAAAGCAGAATGATCCAATACAGTATTAGAGCTCTAAAGAAGCGGTCTGTTAGATTAAATTGGCAAAACCGCTGGGAGGGTTCACCACTGATGAGTCAAGCCCTCCCAATATATTTTTTCATCGCAGGAAGGACAGTAGAAGTTTTATTTATTTGTGAAAAGAAACATTCGCGTTTTGGTGTTTTCATTTGTATTATAAGGTGTCAATTTTTCTCTCTTCTCAACCAAATATTTCAAAAATATTTGTTATTCTCGAAACGCTTTAATGAAACATTCTCTCTCAAGGATTATATTCAAATCAATGCATCCAGCATCAAATAGGGAATAAATTGTGAATATTGGAACAGTTACTTTAGATGACAATATCAATGATATTTAATGTGGAATAAAATCTCAATTTACGGTATATGCTGGCAGGTCAGGTCTGTCCTTTTGCAAGCTGTTACGTAATTGTTGAACCCTTTAAAATAAAACATAATAGCTCTTAGCTGTGTAGCTTCTCTCTTTTGTCCATATTCTAGTAGGCTACCTTCAATGAAAATTATTTTTCTAATAATTCTCTCAATAGAGAAAATATTTTTAAAATACATTTTTATAAATAAAAACAATATTTATACCTAAGAGTTTACAGCTTCAAACTTTATATGAATAGATTTATTCAATATATACATGATAATAAACTTTCTAACCTCAATTGACAGCGTGACAAAATAGGTGTGTTTAACATGGTTTACTACTAAGAACAGAAAGGCATATCCTTATCGTACAACTGAAAGTTGCTGATGGCTTGCGCCATCTATTTTCCCACATAGTTCACTATATTATGACTGATTTTTTGAACTACCTTACATTAAAAAACTTGATTAAAATATATTTGGTTCAAATTTTATGTTCTAACATAAGCTTCGCACTTACTGGAACTATAAGAAGAAGAGGTAACTTGGGTTTATATTGTCCACGGTGTGATCTCTACACGGCAAGGAATGGGAGTGAAGGTGCCCATTAGTTAGCCCAGGATATAGTCAATACTTGAGGCAATCTCCAAATTTATAATGTAGCCCAATATATTGTGAGAATCCGTCGGAAAACAATTGAAAACTCAGTAAATACTGCACTGAGACAATATAGATGAACTTTAATGATGAAATTATATAGCCATAATTTAAAATTAATTTTATTTTGTCCATTTCTTTCTATAAACAAGAATGTGTCTGATTTGATAATGAAATAAAGGTTGCGTGTAATTAAAGTTGTTCGTTCTTTATGAAATTTTATTTTTTGGGAAACATTTTTGTGGTTCGTTGATTTGATTTGAAACCTTGGTCGTTATTGAGGTTGTAGACAAGTAAGTACCCAAGACTCTGAAAAAACGTTCGCTATCCTGTCGTGAGGAATAAGAAATGTGTCCTAACTAGGTGTATATTTTGAATATATTCTGATATTCTCGACACATTTCTTAGAGACACTTCTATTCACCTGTGCGGATTACATATACGTGGAAAAGTGAAGTGCCTACCAAAGACCAAGCTATCGTGAAAGCGTTGAACTGAGGTCGAATGAGTGAATGGATGTGCCAATTAGAACTCAGATAATTATCAACGATTGTCAGAGGATTTGTTATAATCTTGGAATTTATTAAAACACACGCAGAGTTCGCTTATCTGAAACAACTACCAACTTTAATATAGGATAAACTTTGATTATATACAAGTAAAATTAAGAACAATATAATATATAAAATATTATCTAAATATAAACGATGTTAAGCAATTTTTAAACCATATAGGTAGTAATTATCAATTTTAATAAAGATTTACTGGCCAAAGTATCTTTTTTTTAAAATAGTTATGAATGCTGGCCAGGCAGCCTCTATCTTTACGAAAATAATTTATGTTTCAAAATCGAAACATATATAAAACATTAATAAAATAGGCAGAGTATGACAAGGAGTTAGGGTATATTTGTCAGGAGGGAGTTATTGGTCTTCCAATAATTAATAATCTTGTTGAACAAAAATAAACAAGGTGTGTGGAGATGGAAATTGATTGCGTCCCCACTGGCAGCTTTAAAATATAAATGAGTCCAATATAAACATTTCCCGAAGAACCCTGGGGAGGTCACGTGTGTCCTTGCTCTAAGTTTCCAATGCAACTGCCCATTGACTGTGGGTTAACGAATTTAAAAGTTTTTAGGTAATGATTTTACAGGGAAACATATCAGGAATGTTGACAACACGTCACAGGTAGCGTGAGAAATTTATATTCACTCCAGAAAAACAGTATTCTATCTATAAAGCTCTTATAGAATCGCTAACGACATTTTAATTATGGTTTATTTAGTCCAAGATTCAAAGCGTACTTTAATATTTGGATTAATTCAAATAATTCTGAAGCTAAAAAAGCCAAATTTTATATATTTATTAAGTAATCTGATGATGTTTGGAAATAATTGATCATTTATCATTGAATATTAGGGAAATAGGAAAAAAGGCAAAATAAGGAATTTGGAAATCAACATAGAGTTATGCTTCAATAATTGGAAACGTACCTTTTTTTAAATATTAAAGCGTAGCTTTTTCAAAATTCTTCAAAATTTATCCCTACAATGATAAAAATATATCTCGAGTTAAATTCGACACGTTAGAATATATTTGAGTGAAGACAAGTCTCTCTGAAGTGCCAAGTATCTGCGCAAGGCTCCCGTGAACATAACTCCCCGTTATGTATATATACATATAGGCATTCAACTCCTGATTTAGCGGGGTCGTGTAAGTCTAAAAGAATCTGGCTTTGGCACACTGTATTCCCCGAGTTTCCTTTCCAGGGCTGGACTTTAGATGACTTTATAGGGTCTTCTACCAAAATTGATCATAAACTTCATTCTCGGTCTTCTCGGTTTTCCCTTTGTACCTTGCTCCAGTAATATCGTTAACCACTCCGAGTGCCGAAGATTTTTAACCATGCTTTTTATCTTAATGTCAATCTACTCCAGGAGGGCATATTTCATCGAGCATCTTAAATATTTCTTCGTTACTTAGTCAGTTAACCACGATATTCTCATCACTCGACGCTAGAAATGTACCTAGAAAACATGTAGCCTTACCTTTTGTTTCTTTATAAGACTCCATGTCTCGAACGGATATGTGTACACACGCTCCAAATGAAGAATTCGATGTTGAAATTTTTTTTTCTTGTTGAATGCCGTTTCCCATGGACTATTCTCTTCTTTAAGTATCTTTCTCTTTTTCCGCCTGAGGTGAAAAGCTGCCAAGGTATGTAAACGATGTTCATGATGCCAATTTTCTCGTTAATATGTATATTACCTTGTTATGCGGGAATATAGAAAGGCATTAGAACTTTTTCACCTTTATTTATGGATTACCGTAGAATTATATACGTAGGTATAGACTGTGTGGTTGCTGAACTCCTCTTTAAATTATTTAACATTCTTTACCCTGGATTTAGCAGTATATAGGTTCTTCATTCACAAAGTTAATAACGTACATAATAGACCTGCACAACTTGCTAAATTTTTATTCGATGCCTATTAAAAAATGGAAACTATTTCTACCGACCCAAATGATTAAATGTGTTTTTTTTTTCTGGACAACCTTCAAAGGATTGCCACAAGTTGTAGCCACAGTGTTCATACCGATAAAAAACTATTGTATCAGATATACCTCCTCACTGGGGGAATCCCCTTGTAAGACAATAGTGTCTTAATAAAGGTTTTTGTTGTTGTTGTTGATATACATAAATGGCTTTATATGCCATTAAGAAATATGGTTGAATGAGATATCCCTCGTGAAGGTTGTCTTGTAATTTAAAAGACTGAACATAGGTGAATAACGGCAATATTATCACCTCGCCACAAAGAAACGCAGCTTTGCTATCTACTGTAGATGCTATACAGCCAAGTTTCTATTGGAGTACAGAAGTTTGAGTAGAATAAATTGCACAGAAATCGAAGTATTCACTAGGAACTATCGCCATACATAAGTACCCTCATTGCTATAATGGCGCAAATAAAAGGCTAAAACGTCTTTTCTACCTATCTCTATGCGGTTGTGAATCATTTCATTGCCAACAATGGTAAACAAGTTGGAAAATAGTTTGTGTGTGTTTCAATAGAATAATTACCATAGAAATATGATGTAACTTCTAGAATTGTGGTTGAATATCTTATTATCTTATCGCAAACAGATTTTCATGTTTAAAGGATGTGATGGAAAGCTATGCCATAATTTTAATATTTGCAAAATAAAAGACTTTATTGATACCAATAAAAAAAAGGATGGAAAATTAAGATGAAATCTCGGGCTTCAAGGGAAAAGTTTCCTTTTAAAAATATGAATTCAAATATCTAGCTTTCGGGAATAAAGACTAAAGATTTGAATTAAAATTCAAAAAAGAAACTTATTCCTGAAAGTCTGATGTGTCCACCTTAATGTTGATTCAAGGGTTTATTTACTGAATGGTCAAAATATTTTGGTTGCTATCATCCAGTGTCAGAGAAGATAGAAAGCTGTTTCTTTGGATCTCGGGGTATCGAAACCACAGAACACATTATTGTAAAAAAGAAAAAGGTATATCTGCCCAATTAGCTCACAACAATAATTAGCTAAATGTTTAATCTTGCCGTGAATATTTGCCGAGTCGCACAGCTAGCCTTCCAAAACATTGAAGAATGTTTACTTTTTGAAATGGAGATATAAACATTGTGTTCTATAATTCTATCAAAAACAAAGATCTTTGCTTTAGAACATTATTGACAAATTTCTTCATTTACAAATCCCAATTCCAATCCTCCCATTAGAGTGTTTTTTTCTGTCTTGTGCTGTGAAGAGAGAAAGAGGATAAATTTACAAGTTTAACAAGACTCCCAGAATGGCATTTTAAATTGGATTATTAATAACCAATATTTCTCTCTCTCTCTCACTCCTCCATTATACATTCTAAATACCAAAGGTCGGCTGCAAATATTTACAGACTCCAAACAAGAAACTTGGGCGGGAATAAATTAACGGCACAGAAGATAAATATTCCTCCCCAATTAATTTCAAATTCTGTAAATTCTTATTCAATTCCGTCCTTTCATTTATTGAGTACTCTCAAATGAAAAATAAGGATATTTTTCTTTTATGTCAGATAAACATTTTCTTTGTATAGTTTTGCCATCCTTAGAGAAAAATGTTTATATAATAATTCAATTAGGAATAGGTCTTTATCGTTGATGATCTTGACGTTTAGATGTAGGCAGAATGGGACAGTCTGGCCTGACGGAGAATAGGTGGCAGATACTATGGGGTGGATGAATGTTTAAAGTTGCCAAGAGTTTAAAAACATATTTATTGAGTACTGCTTATAAATACCACTCAGTTCACCACTTTTCAGTGATGGTTATTCATACGCGATGCATATATATTGTAGCAAATTTCGACATTACGCCAGAAAACCAAGGACATCGTGAACGTCTTGAGAATGAAACCATACCACGGCCCATCTGGACAAGAGGGCCAAGACGTAGACATCATGGAATCATTGGCGTAGGAATGACCAATCTAGCTGTGAGGTCACAGCTCTCTATAAGGAAGGAGCAATTTGAGGGAATTCTTGGCAGAAGCACGTCAGATCCATGTCAGTATCTACAGTATTTGCAAAATTTGGGTTACAACTCTTTTAGTGAAAAAGATATGAAGCAAAGTATTTATTAAAATTGGAAATTATTATAGGTGCGTATGATTATTAAAAAAATAATAATAATAATTTCTACTGCTCTTACTGCAAAACAGTAGAAATTGATTAATTTTTAAAAGAATAATACGTGTCTATAATAGTTTCCAATTTTCATAACAGATGGCGCGCTAATGCATCATGAAGTATTTATTATATTTTATGTACAGTTTATTAATTTTAAAATAATTCACTGATAAATAAATTTCATGGTACTATATATAAAATATTTGATTATTTAGAGGGTTTGTATCTTTTGGTTCGATGTTCCTACTCTTTGAATATCTTATTCTTGACTTTGAAGATTTGTTTTTGGCCAGTTGAGTTTTAAATAAGCGTATTTATTTATTACTTACTTATATTTCCGGCACTTTCTCAGTTTTTAGAGAACCTATTTTGGTAAGAAGTTACTTTTTATTTATTTTTTAACAATTTGTATTTAAAGGCTTCCTTAATAGCAGAACTTTATTATTTTTAAATTGTTTTTCCATTGAATTTGTACGTTGGTTTTATTATCATTTCTTTTATGTGTATGTGTGTCTCTCTCTCTTCAAATTTAAAAACGTCTCTCTGTGGATCATGTTCCTGATAAATAAGTGTGTTGTGCACATTATTATTTTTTATCTTTTTGTCTTCAAGGGTTTCTAGCCTTTTCAGAATGATATTTTCTTCGTAGTTTGACGGAAATAAAGCTAATCTAGGCTAGACGTGATGGTTGTGAGAATTGCTTTTCTTATAAGGGTATAAAGGTGTAGCCCAATATCTTCGTATATAAATTGTGAAAGTGTAATATAAGACAGCAATATTATCACTATTTACTCATCATTTAACTGTACGTTTCAAATTGTGGCTGCTTCTATTTGAAATATCATATAAACGTTGGGATATATTATGGAGAAAACAATACTATAAACTAATCTCTATATATATATATAAAAGTCAATTTCTGTCTGTCTGTTTCGCGATAAACTCAAAACCTACTGAACCAATTGGTACCAAATTTTGCATGTCGCTTTTTGTAAACCTGAGGGAAATTTTCGGCTTCATTTTGATTAGTATTTTTGGCTATTTCTTTTTTTCATTAAAAAACTTTTTTTTTACGTGGACTAATCCGGAATGGAATGAATACCTAAATATGGTCATTTTTTTAAGCATCGGTGGTTCAGTGGTAGAATGCTCGCCTGCCACGCGGGCGGCCCGGGTTCGATTCACGGCCGATGCATTTTTTTAAAACAATTTTTAAAACTCTTTTATATTATATATAATATAAATATATATTATTATATCAACTATATTAATTAAATCAAATACCTAAATACTAATATAATACAATTTTTGCCATCACACACACTTTTTTCCTGTAGTTTATGTGTTACATCTGTATTGCTATTCTATGGCACTTCTAATATTTATTATTGATATACTTTTAGTATGAAGGAAATTACACCCAAGGGATTTCTCGGGGGAGGTCGGGTCATTCGCCTAGTTTATAATAAAAAGCAATAACGCGCCATCTATATATAACAAATGAGGAGATTAAGACGCGAAATTTTCTTTCCACAAATGAATCGAACTTCTACTGTCCTTACTGCGATGAAAAAATATTGGGAGGGCTTGGTTCATCCTTGGTGAACTCTCCCAGCGGTTTCGCCAACTTAATCTACCAGACCGTTTCTTTAGAGCTCTAATACTGTATTGTATAATTCTGCTTATATATGCTTCACTGAAGGCTAGAATATCTGAAAAATGGTATTTAAGCAAACTATGGACATAAACTTTAGGAGAGTAGAATTACATTTAAATATTTGCATCGAGGAATGCTCTTCCACAAATATATATATATAATATTCTATATACAGTTACGAGCGTCATTCTTCATCTCTTAATCAGTTTTCAACTCTGTCACCGTTTGCTTTTTTTTTTTTTTGAATGGCGCCCTCCTATTGGTTGGCTACGATCACGCCACCTTCGCCCCCCCCCCCCCCCCCCCATCTTGCCCCCCCACTCGCTTTTTCGTTTTTGTAACTATTGTGTTGGAGCGGGTCGCTCCTTAAATAAATGCATATATTAGTTAATAACCAAATGGAATCCTCTCTTTCTTTTTCCCAGTAAGAGACGCTAAGGAAGCCAACAGTACATAGACAGATAAAGCACATAGGCTATAGTTATTAACTAACATATGCATTTATTTAAGGCGCCAATTTATAATTGTAACAAATAGTATTTGAATCAAAACATTCAATCGGGTAAAACACGGGCGTTGGCCGGGTCATTCGGCTAGTATATATATAGATGGGAGTTTTGCCGGAAGGAAATTGATCTATAAAAGAATAGGGCGCCTCTCCCATCTATTGCCCGTCGCTGCAAGAAGCCTCGGTTCGGTCACAAAGCCATAACACCAGCTTTGGTAAACTGAGAAGCGTCTACTTGGAGACCATGGTTTCGGGCTAATGGGCTTCTTTAGCTCAGGGATGACTTTATTCCATGAGATCCAAAGGGGTCTAATGAAAATCACACAATCTGCCAGAAATCTGTTTAACTGGGAAAGTAGCTAGGCCAAATCTATGACCAAAATATAGATGAACATTTGCGTCTAGCAGAATAATATATATAATTAAAAATTTCTGGGGGAAAATGTATTTTATTCATTAATATTTATAAATGTATGTAATTATGCTGTCTTCACAGCTTATGTCCATAGTTCATCTAAAATATCCATTCCAAGAGTCTAGCATCAGTATCACTATAAAAGGAAGATTGAAAATGCAATATAACTGCGGTATGGTAGATTAAGCTGGCGAAACCGCTGGGAGGGTTCACCACTGATGAGCCAGGCCCATCCATTAATTTTTTTCATTGCAGTAATGAGAGAAGAAATTATTTATTTAAAAAAAATAATCATACGCGTCTATAATAGTTTCGAATTTTAATAAAATATTTATTAATAAAAACATACCTAAAATTTATCACTCCTTTAAAATGTGTAATTATATAGGCTCTGATACACTATTATGTTCGCTTAACGACAGATTCGCTTAACGCCCTATGTCTGGTTCTCTAGCCACCTCTTTCCACAAAGGAATTATTAATTGATCCAAAGTTCTGCTTATTAAAATAAAAACTCCTAAAATTAAGATTTTAGCAAGATAAATATGACCTACAATAATTATTTGCATAAACTATTATTTATAATAATTTTCAAATGTGAACCATTTTAGTTTTTCTTTATCCCAAGTGAACAATAGCCCCTTTTCGAACGTGGTTCTCTGACTGATTATATTAAATGATTATATTTTAAATATAAATGTATTATAAATATTGAAGAATTGAAACTTGTAAATTATATGTTGATAGTAGTTTAGCAATATTTTATAATATCGTAATAATGATAGGATTCTATATTAAATTATATTTCATGCTGTTTAGAGAGAAATAGAATGGCGGAATCCCTGGAGTGTGGGCTACTGTCTTAATTGGACCCTGTAGGTATTGTTGTTTATGTCGGTGGCGGCCACTCTTTCTCTGCTAATATACTCTTGTTATTGCTGTTTCTCTCAATGCTCCTGCATTCTGTGTCTGGATATTGAATCATAGTACAGAAATTTAGCCAGAAAAATAAAAAGGGCAGAGACAATATTGACATTCTTACTCTTTGCTGTCTTTTCTTTTAATTCCCTGTGTATAATAAAAATATAAAAAATATATATATTTAAATCAGCGAAGTATAAGAGGTCCCATATATATAGTCAGGTCTGCAGAGCTGCACGGTAGTGTGGTACATGGTTGTACCAGTAACGGTTACCTTTATAAAAATACTAGCCGAATGAACCGGGCAACGCCCGGGTTTTACCCGATTAAATGTTTTATTAAAATACTATTCTTTACAATTATAAATTGGCGTCGTGAATGGCACTCTAGTAAAACGTCCCGCTTCAATCTTTGTGTGTTTTTAAAATGCAAAAATAAAAATGTAAATTTTCACAACGATATTTGAAATTTGTATTATTTAGATTTTTTGTATGAATATATTTTAAATCTGATATATACATTATGATAATGATAACAAGTGATTTCTTCCATAGAAGCAAAGGGCGCCTCTCCCGTCAAAATGAACGTCAAAAAACTGACGCCATCCTGACGATTTCTTGTTCCTACCCTGTCATTACGTCACTCAAGGTCACCGTCGCGCCACGTGGTGGCGCAGCAAACGGTGACAGAATGGATGACGCTGATAACTGTATATAGAATATCTAGTTTTTACTATATAAAAGAATAAATATATTTCAATAACGATATAATATATATATATAGCAAATGAAAACATTTAAACGTGAATGTTTCTTTCACATGTCAATTAAACTTGTTTGCGGAAGAGCATTGCTCGATGCAAATATTATATATAATTCTATTGTCCTAAAAGCTTATGTCCATAGTTTGTTTGATACCATTTCTAAGATTCTACCATTCAGTGCAACATATATAAGTAGAATGACCCAATACAGTAATTGAGCTCTAAAGAAGCGGCCTGGTAGATTAAATTGGCGAAACTGCTGGAAGGTTTCACTCCTGATTTCATCGCAGTACGTTTAAATGTTTTCATTTTCTTAAAATATATTTATTTAAATTTCGAGTGTTTTTATATAATTTGAATAATATTAGAAAATAAATGAAATTAATATTTTATTAAGTTATCGCTTTTCTTCGTTTTTAAATGCTCCCGTTTATGGCGCTAGTTCATTCTAGCAATATTTCGAAATATATATTTGAGATTATAAGATCCTGATTATATTGCCATCTTTTCCGTATTAAGATTTTATTTATTGTACATGATTGGAGCCACCCCATCGTTAAGATAGTGAATTCGGCATTAAAACATAGATACCCACTGGTATTATAGAGTAAAATCACAACTATCTTATTGTTTTGTTGGTTACAGAAGACTTTCACCGTATGAATAATTTTCTATTCCTATTACCGAATGGAGATTTTCAGAATATTGATATTGAATACCAAGAGATACATCAAATTAGAGTTTAAATAACTTTATATTCGTCTTAAATATAACTTTAAGGAAATGTGAGATAACTACAAAAAGGAAATTAGATAACGAGACCAGCAATCCTCAGTGGTAACCTGGATCTCTCCTTCCTAATATTTTGTAAATGTTGAGTTTTCTTGGTGAAAATAGCTATTTTAAAGAGTATATAATATGAATGGTTATAATGAACTTTTTTGACCATTGTTAAAATGTATCGTTGCTAAGATACGTGAGATGTTTGCATTTCGTTCTTTCTTGAGTAACTTTTTTCCCCTTTCAATATACGCTGAGCGACATTGAAAATTGAACATCAAGAAAGGGTGGCCAGAAATTATGTAAATTTCAGGTTAGACCTTTATATAAAGAGAGAGATTTTGTCTTTAGATAATTAGGTTTGAGATATATATATTGAAGATTGAGCATTCCATAATTAAAATTATACTCAGAAATATCCATATAATCCAATATATGCATATTTTCTGAATACGATATATATATATATACATTCAAGAATTATTATTTTTTCAATTTTTTCAAGAGGGAGGCGTTAGAACTCTAGGAATGTGAATGATTTAGAAGCTCTATAAACCCTGACTTCTTTATTTTCCTAAGAAATGCGAGATATTTGGAAAATATTTAATATCCACCGGCAGAGAGGCAGGACATTTTATTAACTACAGTGATTGGTTATTGGAAGGAAGGAAAGGTCAGATAATAAATTTAAGTATCTTTGACACAAAAATAACAAAGATTAAAAATATCTACACACAAAATATGAATAACTATTGGCACCATCAATTTTGAAGTGTCCACTTCTATATGCTCTTCAATTCCAATGGAAAGTAGTATTGGTAGATCATAGCTTCTGCCGAAGATGTATTCATGATATTATCTTCCATCATGCCTTTTATATACATTAGATATTAGGTTTGTGATGGAGATGCATGGAGACATCTGAGGCTCTTCTTTGGACACGACAACAACAACAACAGATATTAGGTTTATGATGAAGATATTCCTGATTAAATACCTAACGCAGAAGCATGGACGGTGGGACAACAACAGATCACCGGATGCTCAGGCTATGTAGGATCCTCGAGGGCGATGGGGAGGGCCAGAAGGACCGCTATTTCAATCTTACTTTAGGTAAAATTTTACGAGAAGGTTTCAAGGTAGAAACGACTGTGTCTTAGTGAAAATTATCTGTATTTCACATAAGATGGCATATACATTCAATAGAATCGAAACTCTATTCCTTTACATACTTTTTTATGATCTCTAGTACACGTGGTACAGGCCATGAAAATTATGGCGGGTAGTTTGCGACTGCTTTTACTGTAAGTGCACCACATGTCTACACATGTGAAAAGCAATTCGAATTTTGCACTTACAAATATGCCAGAGCCCCGTTTGGTTATTTGCACTCGCTGGTGGGGTTGGAATTTTGCAAGAATCGGGGGCCATTGGAGCATTTACTTTTTTCAGAAAAAGTACCCAATGCGGGATTTGATTCCGGGTCGTAGCGATCGAAAACCAGCGGTTTAGACCACCCTTACACCAAACCCCTTCATATACCTTTTTCATATGAAATACCTTTGTAGAGAGATCAAATACAGGGTCCAATAAATCAATACAGATAATAAATCACATGAAAAAGCCAGCCCTAAATTAGAAATTAATTTCTCTCCGAAATGATTTTTAAAATATTTGAAAACTATATTTATATTTAAACAAATAGACATTACATTATATTCACTCTTGTTATTATTCACCATAAGACAACTATGGCGCTTGATGAAAATATTATATAGAATATTCGCTTCTAATTGTAATATTTTAAATATATCTTTTAGTTTTAAACTAGAAAAATAGTTTAACGCCTACCTTGGAAAAATTCGTGAAAAGGCGAGAAAGTACTTTAATTAAAGCCATTTCAGTCAAAGGGACTGCCATGAATGTTTTCAAGTTGTTTTTCTTTTTACTGAATAAAAACGAAATTCAATTTTAATCTGTTAATTAGGAGTTCTACCCTGAGCGCTCCGTCAAGAAGGAGAGATACCTACGAGAAATTTTGTTCGTTGGTGAAGAAAAAATCTCACGGATTTTTCAATTGAAAAAAAGAAATTCATTCTAAAAAAACTTCCTTAAATAAATTTAAATTGGAATAATACCATTTCTCTCGGTTGAATACTTTAAGTTGTTTGGGTATTTTTATTTTATAAATAAGTCGATTAAATATATGTAAGTCTCATAAATATAATTATTAAAAAATAAATGTAAACTATTTTTTCTTCAAATATATTCTCCATAGCCGACTTTCCGAGTCACAAGACACAATTGGGAGATACTCGGCTAGATGGAGGATCGCAGAATTAATATTTTGTTACATTTGAGATTAATATCAATCAAATAAATCGCTAAATTTGTAATATATATTTGTAGTAACTTAATATAAAATTATATCTTGATCGTTAAACTGAGAGTTGATGCCTTGCGCCATCTGTCGGAATAAATATTAACTCTTCGTTGATTTTTAAAATGATTGAATAATTGAATTGATATTATATACAGTCGACTCTCGATAGTTGAAACTCAAGGAACCAGAGGTAAATATAAATTTATCAAGAGTTCGATATACTAGAGTTTAAACAACAAAGGGAGAGAGAAAAATCAAGTAATCAAGAGTTTGAAGTTTTTGGCAGTTTCGGAATATACATACTATGTCTTTGAACGTCAAAGTGCGATTAGGAAGGCATTTATTTTAAAAAAGCCCGGTTTCGTGTGTGTTGAATATGTTCCTAGGGTCATAGCCATTCAAAAGTTGGTTTAGGTCGTCAATCCATTGAGAACAAGATGAAATATTCACGCTGGCGCTCTCTCCGCAGATTTTTTAAAATTATATTCCGTGTCGATTTTTGAAATTTGAGAGCCACCCATCACTTTTTGCAAATTCATTAATTCCAAGAGACCGCGCAAGACTTGGCTTTTTCCTTCAAAATGAAACCGCTGACGAAAACGTTTTGTCCTCTACACTGACGAATCCACTTAACCAAGCACTCTTCAAGACGGGTAAATTCGCCCTGGCATGAATTTTTCTACTCGCAATCAAGGTACATCCGGGGATGTGATCTTTGTTTTTCAAAATCATCGAAAATATCGATGGTAAAATGCCAAAATGTTTAGCGACATCTTTCTTTGATTGTCCATCCTTCACAGTTTTAATTACACGCTTCCTTTCACTTATGGAAAGGCACTCTTGTTGAAATTATTTTAATAATACAAATCAAACATTGAAAGGACTCACTTTAACTCTTTGGGTGCGGAACGCGACGATAGTTGCTTCGAATTTTTTGTCTGTAGGTGCGGGAAGCCTCTATAGTCCATGTGCTATAAAAATTAAATCCTTTCAGTACGGCCGCCTATGCTAGTCACCCAGTTGTGAAACTGCCTCGGAGTGGGAAATTTGAGCTCTAACTTTGTTTGGTTAGTTCACGGGCTGGTCTGACTTGAGAAAAAATCTCCGGCAACATTTTCCCTCATATTTTATTTTTCAAATTTCAGATAGAATTTTACATATTAGTAAAATCAATTGAACAAGAGTTCGATATCAAAATTCGTGATTTAGTATTTTAAACATTTGTACAGTTATTCACAAATGTTCATTTGTGACAAGATACTATTCCTTCAATTTCAAAATACCGAGGAGACCAATTAAAATTGATTTTATTCAACTTATTGAGTGCTTTTTAAGGGACCGGGAATTTTTTTCAAATAATCGAGAGATTCAAATTAACGAGTTTCAAATTATCGAGAGTCGACTGTATTGAAATAATAATTGATGACAAGGGACATTCCAAAAGTTTTTGCAATCAATATTAAATAAATAAAATATTTAAAAACAAATTATACCATTAAAATCTTCATGCATTTTTTACCTAACATAAACATTTTCATAAATAGTAACAACAATGACTCATAGAGGGCGCGACTTTGTTTACAGTGGCAGCGGTAATTTCTAAGCATTGCATCAGACATAATGGAGTTGACTAGAGAAAGCTTACGATTATGATTAAAAAAGTTATATAACTTCAAAAAAATCCCATGAAAGATTAAAGAAAGCTTAAGGAGATAAAACTCCTTTTATTAGAACAGGTTTTAATTGGTTTAATGAATTTAAATTTGGAAAAACCAACCTTGAAAATGAACCTCGTTCAAGTCGACCACCAACACCAGTGACCCAAGAAAAAATTTAAGCTGGTAAGATTTTTACTTAAAGATCTTGGCAGAATTCGGACATAGAGGAAGTTCCCGACGTGTCTAGGTAATAACATTCACACTGCTGTTATCTGATTTCTAGGGAAGGAACCAATTTGATAAAACCTTCCATTAACTATTCATTTTTATCTGCCGATTTAGAGACAATATCTGTTTTAAATACAATAGATGGATCTTTTAGAATAAAATATATTTACAATAAGAGGCCAATAAAGATAGCAAACAAGAACTTTAGTAAACTATTGCACGTTATTTTGTTGTGAAGCCGAGATTTATGATATAGCGGGTGTACAAATATTTATAGACCCGGATTTTTACTAATGTTTTCTCGGAATTTGAAATCTGCAAAAATGAGTCTTATGAAACCTGAAAGCGCATGAAAAGCTGAATCGTTCACAGTCGAAGTACAATAAATTTTGAAAATAAAATGTCTTCGAATCAATTGTCGTGCGAAATCATATATTTAAAAATAAGGCTTATTTTGGATTCAATAATTTGTCATTATCTAATATCTTTCGATGGACCAAACGTCCATGGCTCACCTCGACCTGCTGTGTGCTTCAAAACAAAAAATCTCGTAAAAGATGGACGATTTGTCCATCGAAATATTGGTTGAATAAAACTTATTAAATCAAAAATAAGTCTTATTCTAAAAATATTTATATTATGAATTGCTCTATATTCAAAAGCATATGTATACAATTGGCCATTTCTTGTAGGAGAGTCCCTATGTGAAATATACAGCATCTTGGATTTGGTTTCTCTCTCCCTCAAGTGATATATACAAGGGTGGATCAATCAAAAACTTCAAAACAAAAAATCTCGTAAAAGATGGACGATTTGTCCATCGAAATATTGGTTGAATAAAACTTATTAAATCAAAAATAAGTCTTATTCTAAAAATATTTATATTATGAATTGCTCTATATTCAAAAGCATATGTATACAATTGGCCATTTCTTGTAGGAGAGTCCCTATGTGAAATATACAGCATCTTGGATTTGGTTTCTCTCTCCCTCAAGTGATATATACAAGGGTGGATCAATAAAAAACGATAAAGGTTTAATAGAAAAAAAGAGCAAACAAATGTATTTAGGTATACCCATTGAAACTCTGTGTTAAACTCTGTTGCACTATGTATGAAATGCGATCAGTAATACGTTTTCTTTATCATGGTAGGTTGAACAATTTGAAATTTACTCTAGAGTCAAAGCTGTTTACGGTGATAAATGTTAACCTCAAAATTGAATTTTTGAATGGGTTAGAAAATTCCAAAAGCAGCATAGAAAGTTTGGATGACGCAACGCGACTTGGCGCCCCAGTCAAGGTTAGTGATGATGCAACCACCTGGGCCATTAACGAGATGATACAGAAGGATCGTAACATTAACTTTAGAGTTATTTCTGCCGAACTTAACCTTAGTTATAGTAGCGTCCAAAAATCATTACAAAATATTTAAAGTACAGAAAAATTTGCACAAGATGGGTACCTCGGCTGCTCACAAAGGAAATAAGGGAAAAGGTTTTAACACTTGTAAAGAGCTTTTGGAACGTTATGAAATTGAAGGTGAAGGTTTTCTTGATAGAATAGTGACTGGAGATGAATCATGGATACACAATCACATTCCTGACTCTAAAAGGTCAAGTGCAGAATGGCATCACTAGCGTTCACCAACACCAAAGAAGCCAAGGATAGCAGCTTCTGCTGGAAAAGCACTCTTCACTATTTTTGGAACAGTAAAGGATGCATCTTAGAAGATTATCTTCCTAATGGCCAAAGAGTTAATAGTATAGTTTATTCTGAGCTCCTTGAAAAATTTAAAGCCAAAAATTCGTTCCAAAAGGCGTGGTTTTCTGAGCAAAGGTGTTTGCCTACAGCATGATAATGCTCGGCTCTAAGTGGAAAGTTTCACCATTGACACCATCAATAAATTAAATTTTAAAGTTCTATCCATCCCCCTTACCCTCCTGATTTAGCCCCGAGTGATTATTATTTATTTGGATACTTAAAAATATTTTTAAGTGGCATGACTTTCAAGATTGATGATGAGGTTAAAAATGCGGTGCATGGAATAAAGAGAATTTACAAGCTACCTGACCTTTGGAAGAAGTGTATAGAAAAAGGGGGTTATGTAAGGGATTGAAAAATATAATTGTATTTTAGTTTGCACTTTCTATTAAACTTTTATCGTTTTTTATTAATCCACCCTTGTAGAATAAAAATAATTAAATAAATTAATATGGAAGGATAAAAATTTAACGTAATCAAAGAAAAAGGTTCGAAATTACATTGGAAATTCTGCAATAGCGCCGAATGCTTTAGTTGCACATGTTTGCGGAAAAAGTTAAGATTAAAATATCAGAGATATAAAAGACGCTGCAAATTCGAAACGAAAGCCAAAATAATATGTCATACGTCATTCTGGACAATGAATTGAATTTCACCAAAAATTCGAAAAGAAATTTCTAATGTGAATTACGGTCCTCGTAGTCTCACTCGTCCGTTTATCTGCCAGCAAGTTAGGCCATTACTGTTGAACAATATCGGGACAAATGTCTCAAGACTAGGTTAATTGAGTATGATAATCACACAACACACGCAAGAACTACAAGAATGATGGTTCGTATTCTGGCCATACCATTACACCAAGATCGTCACTCAACACCTTGAGCTGGAAAAAATCAATTTTGTGACAAAGGATGACAATGCAGCCTACGTTCAGAAAGACTCGTTTCACCGAATAACTTTGGTCATATCCTAAGTCGCTGATGTACGGCGTGAATTCAAGAAAACCTACCAAATACAGTATTTCCTGCGTCGAATGGATGATGCTATTGTACAAAAGTAGAGTTGGGTATAAAGACCAAAATCGATACTGTTTACGACGAGGCGTTATCAAAACTAAATAAAATCTTATGTTATTCGTCAGTTTTTTTAACACCTTTTTTTTTAAATGTATTTTAAATTGCGCTTATATGTATTTTTCCAGGAATATCTATTATTCTAAATGTTTCAGAAAAGAGAGATACTGTGTAGGAATATTTATCAGCTCGCTTAGTGTCTAAATACCTGACCTAAATACATGTGTTGAGATATGGCGTAATTACAGAAAAAGGCATCGCAAACCACCACCTACCCACCGTGATTTCCATTTGGACCCTGTATAAGTGAAAATAAACCTTACTTATATTATTCCTTGCCACAGACAAAAATATAGCTCACTTAACCTTTTAGGTCCGATGTAAAGATGAGTGCAGTTGCGATAAATATAAGATAATAGGATAATCTTATAATCAGATATTGACAAGTATAAACCTAGGATCATCAAAATTACTTCGACAAGGAAGGGATGGTCCACGCAGGTGGGTGGGAAAATTCTTTCTCTATCCAAGATAAATACTTAATATAAAACCTGAACCGCAGGTACATTAATAACACCTTCACACAAATATCTGAACAGTTCCACAACAGGAATGGAACAGTTTATGGAACAGAGTCACATGCTCGCCCCATGCCCGACCATCAAGTTCGGAAATGGGATCCCATCTAAATTGCCCCATTACTCACAAATATTTATGTTGGGCCATTAAGTGGTTTTGTCAAATATTTTATAGCGCTTCTGATAAAGCCAAAATGAAAGAGGTTTTTGTTTAGATACTTTTTACACCAATTTATTTGTTGAAATTTATAGGGGGCGCATCCGTTGTTAGTTTTTTTTAATCGGCTCAGTGAGGTTTTACAGGCGCCTCTCGCTTCTTTTTTTTTTCACTCATCGGTTTGTTTTCCCCTGGTAGGATCTCTGGCGGAATGAAACTCGGGGCTCAGGCGGGACAACAGGATTCCCTCAAAGTAGGGCCACTTAAGACGGGTTTAACTATTGTGGATGAAATTTATTCATTTACTAAATGAGCTGCGTTTATTAGATTACCATATAGGGATAATGTAGATACAACCTATTAGCAACCATGATGAGATTTTCAATTGCATAAAACCTATATGTATCCGTTTTCAGAGCATATACAGTGGAAATCTTTTATAAACATTAAACATATATATATATATTCACTTTGTGGTATTTTTGCTTCTTTGTGGTCGTTATTTGGTTCTTAATCTTGAAGTCAAGGTATTATAAAAATGTGGGTATAACTGATTTGATATATTGAGAAAAATGAAATCAATATATTTTCAAAATATAGATTGTCTTTTTTTCTAAGTAAAAAAAAAAGTAATTTGCATTGCGCTTAATAAAATATATTCAAATAGAATATGAATTTCAAAATATAGAAAATTATAAAATTTTCATTAAAATCAAAATGGGGCAATTAAAATTGAAAACGGTTCAATTAAAATTTTAGTTTTTTTTTTTTGAAAATATCCCTTTTCGATTTCCGAATTTTTAAATACATATACACTGGTGTCCAAAAATTAAGGTAACAAACATTTAATGTTAGTTTTCTAAAAAATATAAAGAATTGTTTTGAACGAATATTTATAGGTAGTTAGAAAAAACTATAACAAAGTTGACGAAATAAATTTATTGTTGAAATAATTTTTACAAAGTTATACAAATTTATGTTAATTAGTCCAAAAGTAAGGTAGATATTGACCAATATTTGATGACTTAATAGGGCGTGTGGTGGTCTATAACAGCTAGACAGCTGTGACAACGGCATTTAATGCTGTTTATTAGATAATTAAAGAGCTCTTGAGGCAACAAATCCCATTCTTCAACCAAAGCAGTTTTTAGTTCCTGGGTGGGGGTGAACGAGATCCAATTCGTCTCCCCAAGACATCCCAAACATGTTCTATAGGATTGAGGTCTGGTGATCTGGCAGACCACTCTATCCTTTGAATACCTCCACTTTCAAGATATTCGTCTACCATCAGGGCTTTATGAGGACGAGCATTATCATCCATAAAGATGAACGAAAGCCCGACCCCACCTAAATAAAAAAACTATCATAGGGCTCCAGTATCTCGTCTCTGTACCGCTGATAAGTCAGGGTGCCGCCATCAAACACATGTAGTGACGTGCGTGCGTCTAACATGATACCACCCCAGACCATGACACCTTGGCCACCGTAACGGTCCCTTTCTCTGATGTTTGAGGGATGGCTTCGAGTCCTGGTTTCTTTCCAGATCAGTACACGTTTAGAATCAGTGTTAAGACTAAACCTTGACTCATCACTATAAAGAACAGGAGGATTTTGGGTCCAAGACGGATATTGTCTGCACCAATTTAGACAAGCCCTTTTATGGATGGCAGTGAGAGGGATATAAACCTTTGGCCACCTTGCATACATCCCTCTCTCGTTGAGTCTTCTGTAAACTGTTTGTCTTGATACCATGGTCCTGTGGCCGAAGAGACCTCAATTGTTAGCTGTCTGGCTGTCATGGTTTTGTTATATTTGGCCGTTTACCTTAGATAACATTATTCTGATGAGGTTGTGATTCTCGAGCGACCTTGCCTTCTCTTCTTTGGATGTCTCCTTTTTATTGAAATTGTTTCCATAGATTCGAAACCACTTTTATTGACGTTTCGAGCCATCTTGCAACTTCTGCTTGGGACTGGCCTGCCTCTATTCTACCAATGGCCCTCCACCTCAATGACTCTTCTAAATGTCTATGACGTTCTACGGATAGATAAAACGGAGAAAATGTTGTTTAAATAAAATTGTAAAGCTGGATAAAAAAGGCACGCAAGCGAACGCTTTAAAGAATGACCCAAATTTGCATATTAAAATTATTTTTATTGGCTAGCTAAACCGTGTGGTATAATTTGTATATCATAAAATGACTTTCATTAAATTTCCTTATTATTGTTATTTTTATCAAAGATTTAGTGTTTTTTACCTTAATTTTTGGACACTAGTGTTTATGTGATGTATCATCAATCTTTTGCGTCAGACGTTTAACTAATTGTTATTCTCGTTTTTTTTTTAAATATTATAATCACCATTATTTTTCTAAGTCCAGAAAATCATATAATTAAATGGGTTTAATTAAATATTCCTGTTTGGGGAACTACGATCCTGATTCCTTACAGACAAACCCTATATTGCGGTGAAGCTTCACATCTGGATAGGTCAAATATATTTACATATATTTCAGATATCAAAAAAGATAATTTAGCTCATTATCAGTCTAAATAATTCTATACCAAAATTTTAAATGGCCATATCTATTTCAGAAAAAAGTTTTAGTTTTAGAAACCAACTAGGTACAAACCTATACATACACAGATGTCTGTGGAAGGATTGTAAAAATACCAAAGCTTGCAAATTTCACGAATATAGAAACGCTTTGCTACCGTTTATATTTTTATATTTTATACATAAGTATTCAATTATATAGAGAAAAATATATGAACTTTATATTACATTTATCTAATAGTTATTACTTGTCACATATATAACATATTATGTAAATAAAAATTCTCTCTCTCTCATGTGGTGAGTCGAAGCAAGCGAGGTAGAAGTAGCAAGGAGGTAGGATTCAAAGCAAGAACTGTAAGGAAAGCCAGTGAGGAGAAAGTCCGAAGTCGAATATAGATGCGACTAACGTGGAGACCGCGTCAGGGAGATCTGCCAAATAGCTATCGCATATACGAGTATAAAAGGGATCTCCATCTCCGAGGGTGAACGGGGCAGTGTGTCCCTTGAGTTCACTTTATTTAAACGTCTATGTGTAAGAAGGCGAAATATTGCATCAGAGAATGATGTCAAACTAGGCTTAGCTCATTTCTATTCTTCAACTCTATATTTTCTCATAGTTTATTATTATTACTAAAACCTACTTTATATAGTATCATTTATGTATGTTAATCTTTTAATATGATATATATTTGGATATTAGGGTTCAAGAGAGTCATTTTTTAACTTCAAACTATCTCACCAATTATGAGTAAGTTCATAACGATCAACGCTAATTTATTTGGATCAAAATAGATAGTACACAAGGCATAGCGGTTCACTATATCGTTGTTTTCTGAGTCGTAGCTATGCTTAATCGAGTTTTTTTTTTAAATCCAACCTGTTAGCATAGAGTGATTAGCGTTTTTAAAAGCCGCAATGTTGTGTTATATGTATGGTTAGACCATGGATATACTGACATCAATCACTCCTAGCCCGCCCGCACGATTTCTCATCCACTTGTGGAACAATTTGACAAAACCTCTTATGGCAGGTGGCACGCGAGGCCCGAGCGAACGTCATTTATAAAAAGACCATTGCAGGTGAATGGATCGCGGGACTATTGTCACCACTATTGGGTTACCTGCTAATTTTTCGGTGTCACACCATCGCTCACAGCGACGTAAACAACATGCGGCCTACCAGGGCTCTATACGATCCCTAGTTCACTTTATATAAGGTTAAAGTGTCAGGATTTGATGCTATACCAGTCCAATGAAACTACGGACGTATTTATAGGATCCTTCTAATACAAACGGTGGTTCGAAGGCGAATCAAATAAAATGATATGATTTGGTGAATCTCTTGCAGTACCAATACAAAAAATAAATTTATGTTCGAATCTGCCTTGTTTCTATCAAGGAAGAATCTTGACCAGACATGCCGTTGTCCATACACAGGTCCATGTTCCAGGTCATCAGGGAAGAGTCTCGCTATCTCACATCCTAAGGAGGAGCATTATCCAACATTATAAATTATTCGAAGGCTCATTAAACAGCTTTTAAAAATAATTGGATCCCGTCCATCCATTTGGATTATTAATGACTTGGGAGCCCCGGCGCCTGGAATCAGCTACCGTCTTGGCGGACCGTGGGAGAAGTGATGAACTAGTTGCACGATGTAAGACGATGTAGTTGAATTCTATAAAGGTAAATATCTTCAGTAAATAATAATTTTTGCAATGATTATTTCACCTAGATTCTCGTGAATAAGGTAGCTGCGATAATCATAGATAGGCGTGACGAAACTAGGCTACATAGGCCGACTACTAAAAGAGGTATAGACTACCTCGCAGCTCGCGAGCTACATACGTCTCTTTGGATGTGAAGCTGCATGTAGTACTCACATAAATAGATGTTTTATTAATGCGAGTACTATTTATTGTTGGCAAGAAAAAATATTATGGCTCTTTAAAAACTTTGAAATTTTGTAAATTGTAATTTTTGAATTTTCCGGCTCAAAAGTTGCAGATCCCTGACCTAGACCAACTACTATAGAAAAAAGAGAGGAGATCTAGACTACCTAATGGAAAAGGTAGAGTCCAATTCTCGACTATGTAGACTTAAAAAGAAGAGCAGAAGATAAACAGACAGTTTGAACACAGAGTATGAATTCCCAAACCATAGCTTAATTTTTCTTCATTTTGAAGAGAAAATATAAAAACAAATTAATTATTTTAAACCAAATACATTACATACATGTAAATTCATTAATTTATTCACCTTATCCCAGTACAATTTCACATTAGTACTATTTTATCACATGTAAATACGCGAGAAAAAAGGAAAATATACTTTTACGAAATCTATGTATTTAAATAAAGAAAGACGTAACACTATGAAGCAGCTATACAAAATGGGCATAAAGTAGCGGCTGAAAGTCATACAATTTAGCAAACGAACATGTGGTGCAACCCAATTAACATCTGAGTGGGAGGCAGACATCTGTGTTCGCAGACGATACAAACGACGCCGTTCAATGAAACTTTGATGACCGCATTTTATTCGCACCAGAAGAAGCGCAATTTTATAAAAGTTGTTTCTTGGTCTCCATTTTGAATATATGTTTTTTAAATGGCACAACCCATTTGTATAACATATTTGTTCCTCGCCTTTGATCATTTCGTGATGTTCCAAATAAAATATATTCTCCCAACGCCATTTTCTCTCTCCTTCCTCTCTATTTATTCAACTTCGAGGTAATTTCTATACATTACTGTATTTTTATTTAAATTAAACTTTAGAAATAATAAAAATGTGTTCACTCCTGATATTAAAACAATAAATATTTCTAAAAAATTAAGATTATAGTTTTATTTTAATTAAATAATTAAAAAAAAATGGTTTCTGAAGATGAGTTTCTTTTTATTATATCAAAGCAGTCTCAAGTTTTCTTTGCCCTTCTACAGGAGAACTTATAGAAACGTATAGAACATCAGGCGGCGTTTATATAAGTTCTCCTGTAGTAGGGCAGAGATGCCCGAAAGCTTGAAACTAATTAAATAAAATAAAAAACTCATCTTCAGAAACCTTTTTAATAATTTAATTAATAAAGCTATACAACCAGTTTAACCGCATAAGTTTCTTTTTATTTATGAAAAATCATTTTTAATTTCAAAGATAAATAATTTAATATTTCTAACTTTTTGGATGACGTATGAAAAGGTTGAATATATGAAGAGTGATGGTCTATATATGAATGGATGACGTATGGAGGGTGAAAAATATGAAGAGTAATGGCGAACGGAAAAATAAAAGTGTCCAGGAGCGGGAATCGAACCCAACAACCTTCTGCTTACCGGGCAGGTGCCATGTCCACTAGGCTATCCTGGACGTATTTTTACGTTCGTAACTAATATTTAAACTGACTAATAATACTTATAAATGACTGCGGCGTATAATTATAAAGCTATACAACCAGTTTAACCGCATAAGTTTCTTTTTATTTATGAAAAATCATTTTTAATTTCAAAGAGAAATAATTTAATATTTCTAACTTTTTGGATGACGTATGAAAAGGTTGAATATATGAAGAGTGATGGCCTATATATGAATGGATGACGTATGGAGGGTGAAAAATATATATGAAAAATTTGAAATTAAAAATGATTTTTCATAAATAAAAAGAAACTTATGCGGTTAAACTGGTTGTATAGCTTTATAATTATACGCCGCAGTCATTTATAAATTTAATTAATGTTCAGGAGATTTAAATCAATTGTGATAATTTTATTTTAAATTCGATAATAAAATATTTTTCATCTTATATACGTGGAAGATTTTATTGTTCATTTACATATGTGGAATATATATAATTAATAAATTTCAAAACTATTTTAGCGCGAATGCTTTTCTTTTCAAATATAACAAATTTCTACTACTCTTACCCCAATGATAAAATAATTTTTGGAGGGGGGGCCAGTTGTGGGGCTTCGAATTTCTACTACTCTTACCCCAATGATAAAATAATTTTTGGAGGGGGGGCCTGTTGTGGGGTTTCGAATCGTATAAAGTATTTTTTATCTCTTCCATCCCAAAATTGTTTATTTTAATAATCAATTTTCATAATTCCGATCACAAACACAAAAAAAGATCCAGACACGATCGAAAACATCTGACGCAAACTATAAATGATAACCTAATCTGCCATAGTTATGATATTCTGATTATATTTATGACTAGCCGAATGACCCGGGCAACGCCCGGGTTTTACCCGATTAAATGTTTTTATTCAAATACTATTCGTTACAATTATAAATTGGCGCCGTGGATGTCATTCTTGTATAATATATAAATGAGTTTTAAAAATTGTAAAAAAAAAAAAAAATGCATCGGCCGGGAACCGAACCCAGCCCGCGTGGCAGGCGAGCATTCTACCACTGAACCACCGATGGTTATGAGAAATGGTCATATTTGGGTATTTATTCCCTTCACAAAGCAAACGGTGACAGAATTAAGAATTGTTGATTGATTATGAGACGCTGATAACTGTATATATTAATTGTATTTATGATCATTTTTTCTACGGGAGATGTTTACTTTGAATATATAGATCATATGACGTTGTCATTACGGAAGGCAAAATGGATGTTAATCAAGCCAGCGCCAATTAAGCTCTCCCACGTTTCCCTTTCATTCGCGCATAAATTAGATTCTCCTTTTAAATAAAAGCCGCTGATTTATTCGCCCGCACGCCCAGTCCCTCCTTTTGTGCCTTCATTCTGCCAATAAGCCCCGGACTTTTTAAAAGTCCATCTGTAGCTCTAATTTAAATTGTGTGTAAGAGCCGATAGGTAGAAATGGCTAATGCCATACAATCTCACCTAAGTAGCTTTCCTCCAATTTTATCTAGTTCCTTCCATCGAATCTCTTTTAGATTCGCAGAAAGAAATTTAGAAATATTACATTTGCGACAATTCACGCATTGCGTCAATGATATTTATAAAAACATACTATATTGTTAAGTTACCGAATTTATTAATCTCGTTCGATCATTTAAGTGTAATTATCATAAGAATCTTTAGCGTGAAGGTCAAAACCACCCTTCATTTCAACGAAAAGGTATTTCAGAATTATTGCCAAAGGGTATTTATGCCCCCTCTTATTATAAATATAGGCTTATATTTGCAAATAAAAAGCGATCAAAGGTTACCTTTTAGCTATGTCGTGGGTTAGACGCGGTAATATCGCTTAGTATATTTCATTAAATATTGTGGTTCTTAATGCCATTGAACATCCTGCGCACGGTAGTTTGGGAGCATTCAAAAATACCTCTTATATTGTCGAAACTACGGCTTTATTATGTTGTTCAATTAAAATGTGGTTGTATACAAACTATTACAACGGGGTGTGCTGGAACAATATTTATATCGTTAGCGTTTTCTCTCTCTTCCACGTCTCTCATATGCCTGAAGCTCCATACCATCGCAGCTTTGTAGTGTAAAAAAGTGCGTGCGTCCTCGGTGACCTGAACATCTCCGAAAATTCGGCGAAGGACTTGGCATTAGGTTCAGCAGAAGCCCTCGCGGAGCTTCTGAACCAAGCCGACCACGTCGACGTCGCCACTTTCTTCGATGCTGCACTGGAGCACACCAGGGTTGCCACTATTGGAAGCCAGATAGACTTGTGTCTTTTGGACAGAATCCTAGTTACATCAGGCTTCTGTGACCGCGTTACCCACTACCAAACGATCGATTACGCCTACTCAGACCACCGTGTCGCCCTGATCCAGGTTGGAGACCCATCTCCTACAAGACTTCCCTGCATCGGCAAGCTGCTACGGTCAGACCTGTTTGTCGATCGATTGGAAACGTTCATCATTGAAACATCGACCGACCTAACAAACCTTTCACCCCCGATGTTATGGCAACAATGGGTGTTCCCCCTGATCCTGACGCGGATCTCTTTCCACCTATATTGAAGACGACGGCAACGTAATATCTAGGGGACTGCTAAAGCGTTTCCTTTGGGAACATTTGAGCAGTTGCTTCGCCCAAGCTCTTAACTCGGTTGAAGCCATCGTCGACTTCCTCACTGAAGTGACCCATTTGGAATTCAACGAGTAAAATCGGCTCTTTCCCGCCGACATCTCTCTTGACCAGATAGCAGCAGCCATTCACCGCCTGCCAAACGGCCGTGCCTTAGGATGGGATGAATTACCTAGCGAGTTTGTCATGTCTTTGAAGATTTCCTTTTCGAAGTTCTTTGGCAAGTCTTCGAAGCCGCTGGATTCTGCGGGGCCTTGTACACATCTTCGAGATACATAAAGATCATCCCGCTGCCCGAAATCGCACGGTGGACCGGATCTATAGGCATTCCGGCCAATCCGACTACCAAAGACCGACTACAAAGTCCTCAGCTGCGTGCTCATGAGCCGCCTGTGTCGTCATCTGCCAGACCTGGTGCCAAATATCATACCAACGCCGTTCCAGGTCAGTATTTGCTATGCCAGTATGCGGTAGTATTCGCCGAAGACGCCAGGGAGACCAGAAATGACACGCCTCTGGCTATTAGCTCTCTGGAACTGAAGTCGGCGTTCGGAAGTCTTAACAGGAGCTACCTGTTCACCCTGTTGAGTAAGCTGGGCCTCCCATCTGCCTTCTTCGAGTGGATTGCTGTTCTCAAGGAAGAAGCAGACGCCTCCATCCGGTTCGGAGTTGTCCACACAAGGGAATTTCTTCTTCTCAACGGGGTGAGGCTGGGCTGCCGTCTCGGCGCCGCGCTCTTCAGCATCGGAGTTGGACCTCTGCTACGCCGCCTCGAGAGGATCACGAGCCGCGTGGTCGGCTATACGGATGAAATCTCACTCTTAATCAGGTACTAGGCTCAGTTCGAACTCGTGCCCCTGATATTTGAAAAGTTCCGCATGGCCGACGGAATGGCTGTCGGTAAGAGTATCTGGCTCTGCTGTGGTCTGGGAGCCACGACGGATTTCCGTTTGTTGACGTCCGAGTCGCTGACTATTCTGAGCTGCTCTATCACCGCCGGGAACACCGTTGCTTCCCAGGCCTCCCACTTTATGAGGCTGATGGAGCGAGGCATCTCGATGTGTTCTTCCTTCATTCGTCTGCCTGTCGCTGGTTGATCGTGCCCGTGCGACACCAGTCCTGGGATACATCCTGCAACACCTCCACGGCTACGTTCCATCTGAATCCGCTATCGCTTGGTTGGCAGGTGGCCGCTTCGTGTGGGCTTCTAGTCGAGTCCCGTGGTTTCCTGGGGACATCTTGTCACCTCCTGTCTCCGAAGTTAGGGTCGGCCTCTTGGACATCGCAGGACAGATTCGGCTCGCCTGCCGGAAGGGGGTCTAGGCCTCCCAGACGACTGTCAATGACTTATCCGATGGCGCCCCTGTCCTAGAGCGCTCAACGCGGGGGCGCGCTTCCTTAACACGCAACACCTGGGGTCTTTCTGCCAACATCTGGGCCCTTCTTCGCCTGCACATATCGGCTATTGTGTGAATTCAGAAATTGCTCAATTCATATAGCAAACATGTCTAGGGTTTCTCGCCTCATTCACCCAAACAATACTCGTTTCAAGTTCTGCCGTGACTCCACCAGTTTCGGTTGGCAAGCCTCTGGAGTCACCTGCTAGAGTGTCCTAACCTGCCCTAGTCCCAGTTCCCAAAATTCAGGAGGAAATGCCCCAGGAGGAAGAAACATCGAAGAAAATTCTTTAGCCCTTTAGCAGCTGAAACGAGTCCTAGATCGTCCCCTTCACCTAGTTTAAGTATAGTGCAGGCAATTACCACCAAAGGCGCTAAGTAGAATCTGAACAATGTCCTGAATCCCGGGGGCGAGTCTATTCAACAAAATCATTTCCAATTTTTATTACAAGTCCTGGACCCTCTACAATCGATTCACTTCATTCAAGGCTGAATTAAACAAAATCACGCCTTGAGCTTTCGCATTGCGTGCCTCGACATGCGCGGCATTGCCGTCCGCACAAGAAGTATGGAGATGTGTTGCTTCTTGAAGAAGCACACATCCTAGAAGCAAATGGCCTTTCAGACTTTTCGGTTCATTAGCCGGTGAAGAAACACACAATTGATGTCGCGTTCATTCAAAATCGAACGTCCTGCCCTCGAAAAGAGTCCGAGACCCATGCCTCGACTGAAGCACCGTCTTCACGACAGTGGACCTTCAATCCTCCTCTTTTGGAGTTTTATTTTAAGTCCACCAACCTCGTAGGATATATTTAGTGTAATCAGTTTAGAGTTTTCTTTTGACTTATATATATATTTTTGTTAATATCTGCCTTTAGTGATACAATGGGCTACAGAAACCACAGTGCTGAAGTTTGGCCTTGAATTTCCCTATATAATGTTGTGATAAACAATTGCAATTCCATTCAATAGATTCTAGTCTATAAAAATTCAGTTCTTCTTAACATATTGGAATATTTCCAGGGGAGAACCTTTGCACCAAAGAACGAAGATGCGTTTGTAAATTAAATATTAAATACAAACTTCGCCATTTTTTATTCTATCGTGGAGGGTCACCAGTAAACATTTCTTTCGTTATAAACGTATCGTGGCAAATAGCAGACTTTCTCGATGAAATTTTTCACTACTCTGCAATAAGGTTATATAAATCAAAGTGGCAAACCTTAGAGTCTTAAGAATTATTATACGGGCCTATATATATATATATGTTCTTGTTACTATTTTTAGAAAATTTACTTTGGAGAAACTTTTTTATTATAGAGTATTAAAAGATTTCAAATATTAACTTTATTATCGTAAAATTATATTTATTGCCGAAATGTTGTTGTGAGTATAAATATATGTTATATCGTTCAGAAAATAATGCAAATCCAATTGTGAGATCACCATGCTTTAGGAACATTTTCAATAAAGGGGGAGTGAACCGAGCCCATATACTTATCTCGGCTCTATGCGCCGTATTCCTATACACAACCGCCTTCTGTTAGCCTAATTGGATTTAGAAATAAACAGTCTCTTGAAATTATATTTCATCTGATCGTTATCCTTTCGCTAAAACATTTTTTTTTTAAAACACGAACTTGATAAATCGGCGAGAATAAAAACATAATTAGCACTTCGTTTCCTCAGAAGAAAAATGGCGTAAAAACTTGGGAAGCGGATGTTGGTATTGATCTCTCCGTTCCTACGCGGTAGGTAAATTGCTTACTTTACTTCTTACGTATTAATTGGAGGAAAATCGCTTCCACGACACTTTTCACGGGAGGCGGTGGTGGCATTTTAATGGCCATTTGTCTTAATTACTTGTGGTCAACGTAGCCTGAAGGGTAATTAGCCACGAAGAACAACGTCCATGTACTCGAGATGTTTTACAACGCGCACATATCACATATTAATTATAAATCATAGAATAACCCCCCCCCCCACACACACATGTATCTTATATATAAATATAATATGTGTGGATTTATAAGAAAAGTAAAGAGAAAGTTGTGTAAAGTAAGGCCGAGTCGACCAAATGTTTAAGCCTTCTTTAAATGGACCTTTAGGGAAAGAGGTCACTGCCCCGTTCCCTTCAGGTGTCAATGTGTTGTCATACTCAAAAGAGCATAGATTTTCTGTATTTGAATATCTGGGGACAGATATCTCCGAGGCCGTCCAACACTGGTTCTTCCATTGGTGGTTCTTCTTACTTTCTCTTGCCGACTCCTCGAGGGTTTTTTTTCTCTTAGATCGTGACTCTTGTATGCGTCCTTACAACCTGCCATTACCTCTACTGCGATTCAAATATGCAGTATATATTATGTTGTTAAATATGAAGCCTAAAATGTCGCAGTAGGCTCCTCATCAAACTTGCAGTCATGGGCCGGAAGTGGGAGCGCATTAGCCTGAAGTAAAAATAAAGGACCATACGCATGGGTAGCTCGATTTAAACGGTGGCCGTCGGAAGGTGAGATGAACTATGGGGGAGTCATCGGACCGCTGGTCAATTCGGTAGCTTGGCGACCTAACTGTATTTGACTTCTGACAACTCTACCTCGACTGTGCTTGTCTCCTGTCGTGCTCTCTGTCGCTGCCTGTCTTCTGGGATCAGAAAAACCCAGTCCATATTTTAGCGGCAACGTCAGAGAGGGCAGACTTTATGGTCCAATCAAGAACTGGCATGGCCGATATGTTTACACAGAGTTGCTTGGACAATGTGGTGACGCTATATTTGACGCCATTTTTAAGTTAGATCGTGTGGAGATTCTATGTATACAATTATTCGTATCAATTCACGAGCATCTCAAAAAACAATCTTGTCCCCCGAAAACGTTTGGCGTGTTTCCATACGAAATATAGGAAAATAAAATGTAAGATGAAAAATAGGCATTTTAAAATAATGTATATATTGTTTGCTTAATTTTCAAACTCATGAAAATATTATATATATCAAATATTGAGGTGATGATGAAATAATGAAATAAATTAAAATATGAGATTAAATACATATATTAAATACACTATATAAAAATACTGATGTATATATTATCAAATTTGGAAACAATTAGAATATATTTTCAATTTTTTTATATAAAATTTTAATGCTAAACTCTTCCCCACAATAATTCCATACATATCTTTCTTTCTCTCTCTATGAAGGTTTTAACCAAACAACAATTAACCTAGTTTTACATTAGTACCTAACAGTACTCGACACACACCTGAACTCCAGTTACGTATTCTGTAAAAAATCCTACAAGGGAAGAAAATAGAGCTAAAAATCCTTCCCTAGCACTAAGACAATACTATGACAACACCAATTTGTCAATACTACCGTATTCCTCCCACGGTGTAATTAGGCCTAGTGAATGCAGCGCTGACAGCCTCCTCAAAAAGAAGTCATTAAAGTGGCCTGGTGAAAAGAATCGCCTTTTCCTCAGAGGACAGCTTAATTTTGAATCACTAAAGAATAATGGTTCTTTAACTGTTTAATTCTTTTTTTTTTTCTAATTACCTTTTATTCTCTTTAATTTGCCCCCTTTAAATAGCTTCTTCGGGATAAGGCTTAAAATGGTTTCACCCTCTGACAGAGGTTCCCACTGTTTGTCCCATGTCCCCTCTGCATTCAATATCACCTTAAAATGTAAATTAGTGTTGATATCACATTGATGGATATTTCGCATTTAAATAACACGTGAAGAAACACACATATGCATATATAAAAATTCATTTTTTTTTTTTATATATATTTTTTATCTAATCCTACCGGCGCACTTGTTTTAAATTTTGAAGAATATGAAAAAATCCCGTATATAGAATAAATATAGAAATGTTACAAAAATATAATATGTATTTATAATGTGAAAAAACAATAAAAAAATATATATAAAATAGTTCAGGTGTTGATATTAAAAACAAAAGAGGCATATCCTGACCAGGCTCACATGAGCTTTTCTAGATGGCAGAGCGCCATCTAGCGGAGTAAAATAAACTAAATGTTTATTTAACTTGCTCCGTGATATTTGGCCAACCTATGGCGCTCTGCCATCTAGAAAAGCTCATGTGAGTCTGGTCAGGATATGTCTCTTTTTTATTTTTAATATATTTCAATATTCAAAAATATTTTTATAAGAAAATAATAATTACTTATCTGGAAATGAAGCCAAATTGCAAGAAGCTTAGTGCTAAACAAGAGTATTGTTGTGTTTCACATTAGCCATGCACGATAGGTTAGATTATAATATAGGGATATATATGAGATATATGCTGACATTTCTATCTTCTTTTGAATATTCCTTAATAACGGTAAATTGATATTAAATGGAGTCTCGGTGTAATTGGAATATAAACCTATGAGTAACAAAATCTAAGAAAGAGTTTGATTATTGATTATCCTGATGAGACATGCTTTAATACCTAGAAAGTCTGAACAAAACGAATAACTTTAAAATTAGTTTATAACGTATTATACACCAATTACTTTGTGTTAATACACCTTCTTATCAGCATATATACATTCTTCATCTCAATTCTATAACGATTAGAGTATTAAATACATTCTATACAGATTAATATATTCTTTTGATTGGTCGTAGTTTTAATAAATCTGTTGACAATACCTCTAATGATGTTAACGTTTCGTTGGTTGCTATCATTGTGTTATAGGATTCTCCTCCATATTAACATACTTCCCATATGTAACGATAGAACGAAAGTATTCGCTCCAAAAGACTTGGAGAGAAGCCATCAATTCAGATAGGACAATCGGCAAATTGACCTTCAATACAAATCGCAAATTCTTTTCTGGGTTGAAATCTTCGACGTTTTCTAGAAATTTCTTGAAATTGTTGTAGTCTTGCTACAATTACTATTATTCATTAATTCACTTTGTAAATTTCTTCAGCTCATTTTTAAAGATAGCCTTATATAATGATATTAATAATAAATATACGTACAAATATATTTTAAAAATGATATATTTGATTGTAAAAATTCAAAGTTCAGTTGATTTAATTAAAATAAACATGCATATTGATGAAATGCCAATTTTCTAATCTTTCATTGAAATGAAAATGATACGAACATAACAAAAGACACTATGCATATTTTGTTCCCAAAAGCCGCTCAGAATATTGGAAGTACGACTGTTTAACAAAATCTAGCTATGGGGCTATAAAATTAGAATAAATATGTCTCAAAGTATGTTCCGGCTTAAGAAGAAAGACAAAAATTGTCAGTTTCACACGCCTATCAAGGTTAAAATATAAATAATTACAAGCTTTCACTGAATTATTCGACGATGAGAGTTTTATCTACTTATACCACTATCAACAATTTTACATAAAATCTGAAATCGAAAATTTTGAAAGGTAATTACTCTAAGACACGTAGTGTGGTTGTTATGCCTCTCCACCAAGACTGTATATAGCTGATTACCTATTTATTATTGATACTTCTTCAATTGTTTGCTTTTTACCTTCTTGGATTACGGGACGAGATGGAGATATTCAAAGATGAAATCTCTTTAAACATGCTTTTGTCGTGTTGGTGTGAGGCCAGTACGACTAGACGGTAAATAACGGCTGATTATTTACAGCCGAAGTGGAGTAAAATTGGAGTGTGTGTATATACAAATGAGGACCTTTATGAGGGCCCACGAGCATGAGAACTGTTATGTTTGGAATTTTTCGAAACAATTCTATTTATCAGGACAATTGCAAACATTTCTTCATTCAGATATAAATAAAAGAGTTTTCAGGCGTTAGCTTATCATCAAGGCCAATAATTTCGAAAATACCTACAATATTTATATAGAGGTATAGAAGTAATTTATATATTTACATATCAAATGTAAATAATATGTGAATATGTAAATTCCTTCTACACATTCTATATATTGTAGGTATTTACGAAACAATTGGCCTGATGATGAGCTAACGCTTGAAAGCTTCCCATTTATATCTGAATGAATTTTTTTTTTTTTTTTGCAATTATACTGATTGATTTATCGTGTTTGAACATTTATAATATTATAAAATCTAAATTGAATTTATTTTTAAAATGCCGCCAATATCTTAGTATTAAAAACCTATAAAGACAACTTAAATATATTGTTCTTCAAATTAAAGATACTTCGGCCAGTAAATATTTTTTATTGTCTCGATGTTTCGACAAAAATCTTTTGTCCTCGTCAGGAGCGAACAAAAATTAAAACATTTTAATTGGCCAGGAAGCCTCTATCTTTACGTTAAATATATTGACATCAATTCAACCTCTCAATATAAAGAAGCCAACAAGATACAAAAACATAATTTTATTGATATTTTATATGAAACACAGATGGCGCACTAATGCTTCCTATTATAATTTATGGTAAAGTTTATCATATTGCCACGTGGAAAATTAGGGAAGACAAAAACTTCAGGAGGAAACAAAATTTATTTCAGGGAAGGACAAACTATCAAAGGTAAACAAAAGATAAGCCACGAGGGAAATTTACAGAGTCGCAAGATATAAAACATAAAAATGACCACTCTGTTAAATAAAAAATAATAAAATTAAGAAATACTATGTTACAAAAATAAAATTAATAAATACTATGTTACATAGCTTCTTCCCTATGGGAGCTGTGACCCACAGCTAGCAATTATTGTAGATACTGACTTGGATCTGACGTGCTTCTGCCAAGGATTCCATCGAAGTCTTGGAACTTTGTCCCTAGTACCTTTGCGTCTTTTTTCTTGCGGCGTGAAGAGCGGCTTTGTCGTCGTATCGTCTATAGGGAAATCGTCATCTTCGAGGGAAGTCTTGGTTTTAGCACGGCGGTGGAATCCTGGAGTCAGTCTCCGAAAATGCAGATCACAGCACCCATGGCTTCAAGGTCTTCTCGGCGGTCTTCAGTTTGTCTTCCCTACTTCACCCAGCATCTCCACCAAAATGCCACGTGGATAATTAGGGAAGACAAAAACTTCAGGAGGAAACAAAATTTATTTCAGGCAAGGACAAACAAAAGATTAGCCACGAGGGAAATTTACAGAGTCGCAAGATATAAAACATAAAAATGACCACTCTGTTAAATAAAAAATAATTAAATTAAGAAATACTATGTTACAATATAATTTAACGTAGAGTTTTTACGTGATAATCTAAAACGGTTTGCAGTTTTGACACTGGCGTCTAAATTGCCATTATATCATCTCATATGGTGTTAAAATGGCACCAACATCAATAATACCAGGAGGGGCCAACCCCACCAATAATACAAACAAGTAAATAAATATAGGAGAGTTAGAGTAGACGGGTGCTCTGTCGGCGGCAAATATATGTTAATTACGGCCCTCCGTGCCGTCAGCAATTAAAGGGAATTCTGTATAATTACAAGAAGTCATTCCAATTGTATGTTTTAAATTGATTCAGGAAATTTTGGCTGGTAACTTCTCTCTTAATTAATTGTCATTTAAAAGTCTAATGGCCTATCAATTATTCAGGATTATTGAAGGCCAGCATTGTTCTTGTTTCTCCGAGAATTTAAATGGGAGACGAGGGGACCAGAGTCTTGGAGAGCACGCTACGTCGTCTCTGGACACGGGGGCGTACATTTATCATGTGAACTGGGTTAATTAGGAAATGAAAGGAATCAATTACCAGGCTGATTTCTGAACTTAATTACAAATATATAATACAGAGATGGGCAATAAAGGTATTTTAACTCTAAAATATTTTTTTTCTTAAATATTTTATCTAGGTTGTAATTCCTTAGCGTATGGAAATACTATACAGATGGCGTTTCCTCTTATTGTAATACAATTAGTCTCATGTTCTTTCTTCTTTTATAACTTCAGAATGTAAATCTTGCCTTCGTATTCCATGCAGAGAAACGTTCACTATTATATATTTAAAAAATGTTATTTAATTATTTTCGTGTCCTTCCACGCATTCTCCAGACTGAAGCAACAGAGCGCTTAATCTTCTCATGTCTGTGTTTTTACTGTATAACATTACTAGGTGCTGTCCTAACTCCGCTAGATGCCGGACTTACTTCGCTAAGTGCCGGTCTCATTCCACTATGTACCAGTCTCAATCCGTGCTAGCTTAGCTCCATTTAGTAGCGGCCTGACTTTGTTATGTGCCGCCATACCTCGCTAGATTTAATAATAAAATAGTTCACTCTGCTTTTGTATAAATCTAAATCACGTACGAGGTAGTTCAAATCTCCTTGGGCTAATAAATGAGGTTCAGATGAAGCACCCTAGAATTTGTGTCATCCGACAGTCTATCTGAATCATCGTCACTAATTATTGCATTTTCAGAAGGCTGAGGTAAAATATCACTATGAGGAACCGGTCTCATAGCAGATCTATATATTAAACGATATGTCTTGATGTAATACCTGTAGTCTTTGTCAAACAAAAATAGCAGTCTGGAGAATGGCTTTAGGTTCCCTCCATATAATGGAACAGCAAAAGACATATGACGTTCCCCTTTAATCCATCCTGTAAGATTCCGAACACAAACTGCACAATAATAGTGAGGAGCCCAAGTCTTATCTTGGGTCATCGACTTTAAAGCCAAAGTAAAGTTTATAGCGCCTTTTGATGAACACACACACACGATGTAAAGTTTCGCCTTTGAACTCGAAAGTCAATTCCCCACAGAGGTAAATATGAAGGATCAGAAATGTTAATTCAACGCCTCGGCATATTGACACAGTCTAGTGCACACGGTTTATAGAAGCAATTATATAGAGACGAATAAACTGATCACTTCAAATTTACCTGTCACTTCTTCTGCTGCAATTTTATTAAACGAATCCTTTGGGTCAATTTAAAAATATTAAAACTACTATATTCAGCAAATAACATTCTAGAGCTTGTCATTATTTCAAAGTTAAAAGCAAAACATCTTTCATTATAAGATAAAAATATTAAACACTTGAAAATTTCGAATTATTTAAATAAATAGTTATGATTCTAAAAGTAAAAATCACTTAATAATATAAATAAAGCTTCTCGACTCCACATTTCAACTCTTCCTTTCAAGAATAAAGTGCTTGATAATGCAAAATAATGCTTACATCACATATTTGCTGTTTATTCCTTTATATGTTTCTGGTTAAACCAAGGGTGATGGAAATTCTAGACTTCCAATTTCAAGTAAGCGTGAAAATTTGATTTATAAAACCTTCAATGTTTCTTGTGTAAAAGAAAAAGTAATTTTTGTAGACATTTGTTATTTATGTTGTATCTATATATATGGCGTAGTTCTTGGCCCATCAATCAACGTTATTACATTGTAAACCATATTAGACATATTTTATATAATAGAGTATAAATCCAATTATAAATATATGAAATGGAGGAATATTTGCGTCGTGAAAATAAAAGCAATTTTAGCATACTTTGTTTTGTTAATTTAGAGTAGATAACATTATATATAACTTTTAAATATAATTCAAGATAATTATATAAAAACGTGCTTAGATTGGCTGTAGCCTTGATAAAATAGAGTGTGAAAAATAAATATATTAACCTAGATAAAAATAAAAATATAAACTTTAAATGAAAACTTTGTTTGTTTTTTCTACAATAATTTTAAGATAAAAGCTCCTATATTTCAATACATTTGTTATAGTAATTTTTAAAATACCGGAATTCCACTTCAAGTTTACCATTAGTAGTTGCCTTTGAAGTGCGTGTTGTGGAGCTGTTAGGAAAGGCTATCTCTAATCAATTTAATGCTTTTAAAACTTATTTAGCTTTAGGAATAAGAAATAGACTGTATAGGAACTGTGGACGATTCAACACAAAGACATTATTTTTGGTCACAACGATATTCTGGTCGAAGGCGACTAATTCTGCTATTTAAATGCCTCAAGGTGTATGTTATAATCACTAGAAAGTTTTTATCCTGATTTAGAATAAATATATTGGAGATAATAGCCTTACTAGCGTAGAATGCAATGAACAAATTTAAAGTTTTTATGAAACTTTCCCTTTTTCTTTTGACTTAAGGTGAGTCAGGGGCAAGACATCCGGTGTAAGTTTGTTTTGTGTCGTACTCAAATACCATGCTTCATTATCTATACAGTTTATTTCTGGAAGTTTACATTACATTTACAGAAGATGAATGATGTCTCTACAATATAAATTTCTTGTTGATTTCTGTTCATTTGTTAAAATGTTTTACTCAAATTCACAAACCTTTGGGTAATTCAGGACTCCTAAATGAGCTTGGTCTTTCTGTATGCTTATCATCTAGCAATCTTCACCAACCAAAGCGTTTGTTCCAATGGAAAACATTTGATCTATTTAAATTAATCCTACAGTTAACTTGTTTGAACAATGATTTTACTTTTAACTCTAACCAAGTTTTTCGTTAAATTTTATAACAGATCTTTGCCCTTTCTTATTAACTTCAAATATGTAGTTATAAATGGCACATAGGGCGATGTTTTATAAAATTGATTAACAAAACATTTCTAGTAAAAATAAATTATATTAGGAATCATAAGCATTCCCTATATGTGATAGATAAAAAAGGAATTTCGAATACATATTTAAGTTTATCCATTCCTTTAGGTATGGGTCCTAGACTCTTCAAGAATAAACTAATATTTATAATGAGAAACTGGGATATGATACTTAGGTTTGTATGATTGTAAGAATTTGATTACATTTTCTTGTGATTGTGTGTGTGAAATTACAAATAAATATTATTTTATTTACATTTACCTCTGCAAATGGCTATGAAAAGTAGAGAGTTTCATTTTTATCCCACGTATTATATAGTCTCTTGACAAGTACGCATCCTCTTCTTTTGTTCCGAACAACAGGGTCCGGGGCAACCACAAAAGAAAGGTGGCAGTCAATAGACAGTCAGCGACATGCCCTACCGGACAAAAAGTTCGCCATTAGGCCAGCCATTAGGCTCGGTCGATGGCCAAATGGTAGAGAAGGGGACAGATAATAAAATTTAAGTAAAATTAAGCTGATGGGCGGCGTTAATAAAATTATACATCGCGGCATACCGGTGATGGATTTTATTGGTCTCCTGGAACGAGATTAATTTGCTCCCAATAAATACTGCGAGATTTTCTTGTAGGCCACGGCTTCTTTTTTTCTCCGCTCGGCATTTTAATTGAGTCGTGCCACCTCTCTCCAATCAAGTGTTAAACTGCCCCATTTTCATAAACCATCTCCTAATTATATGCCCGGGGATCCCCCATTACTCTTTTTCTAAATGGCTTATCTCTCTTTCTCTTGCCAGAATTACCTTGGATGATTTTAAAACATTCGGTACATATTTCCCTCGCAGTAATATATGGTGATTTTCTGGTTAATTTACATCTACTTTAGAGTGTTGCCCTCAACATTGTTAAATTCCTCTTGAATCTTCAGATGGGAAACAATATACACATTCACAACACAGGATCACCGCAACTCTCCTTATACCATTTAAATATATATTTTAACAATGGTGTGATCAAATCTAACTATCTAAAATAACACATTTATTGCTTTGAGGCACAAAACTTCACAACTTTACAAATTTTTGAAGGGATCGTTGGTAACTTATACATTTCTCCTAGAACTGCTATTTTTGAAAAAATATATATACATAAGAAAAATATTTCAAAAATAAAATCTCGCACATAACTCTTGCCTTCAGATAATGGAATAGAAAGGTTACGTACTAGAATAAGTCTTTCGCTACGTGTGTAGGTAGAGAGTAATACTTACTCTAGAATATATCAATATTTTATGTAAATTGAAAACTATTTTGAAGGCGTAAGAATCTCTTTGATATTAAACAATTTCTACTGCCCTTACTGCAATGGAAAAATTAATGAGAGGGCCTGGCTCATCAATCCTCAAAGCTTATGTCCATAGTTCTTCTAAAATACCCATTCAAAGAGTCTAGTATGGTAGATTAAACTGGCGAAACCGCTGAGAGGGTTCACCACTGATGAGCCAGGCCCTCTCATTAATTTTTCCATTGCAGTAAGGGCAGTAGAAATTGTTTAATATCAAAAAGAATCTTACGCCTTTAAAATAGTTTTGAATTTTGATAACAGATGGCGCGCTAGTGCATCATATTTTATGTAAATAGAAAAAAATATATTTAAATTAATTTTCTTTACTATTTATAAGCAGATTATTAAAGTGCATCATGAGATATATTGTTCTTCACCTCTTCAATGTGAATAATTGTGGTTTTTGTCGCAAGCAGTGTGTGCAGAAGTAATCAATAAAAATATTTGAATTTAATCCCAAATCTTTTCAGTCATTCACTACTACGTTACATTTTAATCAACACTATAAATAAACACTATGAATTCCATTATTACACACCGACATTAATAATTTGGTAATATATTAAATTCAGAGCATATATTACTAATGCGCTTTGATTAATCAATGGTCATTTATGTTAAAATTTAATTCACATATAGAGAGAGGTAGAAAGAAGTAGATTGAAATTACATTCCAAAGAGATAAGCTCGAACAAACTTTATCGAAAATTAGCTATTTGTAGAACAAATTCCATTATTTTCTCACCAATATATTTTAAAGCCCTGATTATATTTGAAATGAAACACTAAAATGTACATTTTGATAAATTAAAAAGGCGCCTCAAAATATTTTACGCAACTATATTGATGAAAAATAAAGAAATAAGAATAAATACACATTACATTTGATATATTTTATTACTTTCATGTTGATTTTCTTATTTTCCCATGGGTTTTAGATGAAATATCGCAATCGCTCTTAATCCTAAAGTACACCTCGAAGTTATTCAAATTAAATGACATGGTTTTAATGTGTGATATTTAAAATGAGAGAAATATAGATGTTTTGATATTTACTTCAAATTTGTTAATATAAATAGCGCGCAAAAGATTAAGATAATGATATTTGTAATATACCTTATAATAATATTATAATGTACTCTGTTTAATTAATTTATTTTTGAATGTTTGGATATTTGGCAGCACTGTAATTGTTGTTGTTGTTATGAATATATTCAAAAGTGTAAATATACCATTAAAAATATAAATGAAATTTGTTTTTTAATTTGGTAAAGCATATTTATATTTTTATTCGAAGGAACACATTATAATATTAAAAAGTATTTATGTGTAAAGAGAAAGTTATTTCAATGGCTGCAAAAAATCTTCATTAATGATAATATGAGGTAGAGTTTTCAGAGATAGGGTGAGTGGCTGACTATTTTTAATCCCTATAGAATAAGAAAGAAGATCAATTTTACACCATATATGAACGACATACGTAAGAATGAAAAATATTCTGTTTTCACTTAGTGGAAAAATGTGGGGAATAAATACTAAAAAAGAATAATCTATATATATATAAATGAATGTATGTCTGTCTGTCTGTGTGTGTACTCTTTAGATTCAAAAACCATACATCCAATCGCCGTGAAATTTTGGGATATTATTAGGTATATCCCCGGAAAGGTTTTCGAAAAATAATTTCTTGAATATCCTGAATATCCTTAGAGTTATTTGCAGATTTGTAGCTTCAACTCGCAAGCAGCGCCATCTTGCGACGGAGATAGGCTTAGGTCTGCCCCACCCCCTGTCGAGAGAATGTAATCGTCCGGCCGACGGCCGGATGGACAGTCCAAGTACCCACCGACCAATCAGAGGGGTCAAGAGGTCCTGGCGCGCGGGGGTAGAGTTGGTGACACAGCTGTGCCAAGTAGACAAGAAAAAAGCCTCGCGGGGGCTTGCCCAAGATGACCTCCGGGAACTTCGTCCATCTTCCATAAACGACCATGATTTTATTCAACTTATCGAGTATTTTTCAAGGGACCGGGAAAAAATGTTCACTAGATAAAACGATGATTTTGTAATGTAGAAAATTAGGAAAGACAAAACTCAGGAAGACACGGCACACAGGGACCGGGAAAAAATGATCACTTTATCGAGAGATTCAAATTTACGAGTTTCAAATTATCGAAATATATCTATTTTTTTTTATAAGTTTATAGAGAATTGTTTTAACAAATGTTCGTTAGACAAACCTTTACTCGGGTAAAACCTGGGCAAAGCCGGGTTAATCCGCTAGTTCTGTATACAACAACCATCAGGCCATTTTTTACGTATGGTTCAGAAATTAGGTGCAAATTTATTAATAGTCGATGCAAAGAGAAACTAAATGCTATTCAATATCAAATTCTTCTTTGGGCGATTAGAGCCTACAAAACTACATCTTCCAACTTTCAACTGTGTCCATAGTCTTGCAAACATCCCCCTTCTCACAGATTATATTGAATCTAAAATAATTAAATATGATTTGGCTTATCTTTTGACGAAGGATCAAAATGCTTTTAGACCACATTCTCCAAGTATAATTGGCTCATTTTTAAGTGCAAAAATGAATTAATTATTTGTAAAAACAAAGCAAACGTTCCAAAGCTTTTTCCTGTTAGGAATTCCATTATTTTTCCGTTCTAACTTTTACAATACCCAGTTTATAACGATCTACGGATATTCTAAGGAATTTTTAGAAACAATTGGAGTGGTTGAGGACTCTAGCTGTCATTGTGGCAAGGAAACTCAGGACTCGAGACACCTACTGCTGGAATGTCCACTCTTCTTTATCACTAGACAACAGACAGTAAATAATGTTGTAGATCTATATCAATTTGTGAATAATAGAGAGAATTGTCACAGATTTAACCATTTTTGTAAATATATTTATGATTATCTTTCTAACCCCTGTGAGGATCAGGTCCATAATATATCTTATTGTTTATTTTTTTATTTTTTTGTATAATATATGTTCATAACTGCTCTTATTTAAAATGTAAATCAACACAATTATCCCTAGCCGGGATATCGCGTGTTTTGTGAGTTCATATAAAGAAATAAAGTATGCATTGAGAATTAAGGATTAATCAATAAATTTCTCTTTCGAAAGACAGATATTAACTGAACATTTTGAAAGATTGAAGTTAAGCACATATTATTAAGGAATTGCAGTGTACAATGGAGATATTTCATTACATTTTATAGAGGGTATCTCGATGAAAGTTCTTCTAATAAGATATTATCTTTGACTCTGAGCGTAGAGAGAGAGAGATAGGATGGTTATAAGTTTTGAACCCCTCCGCACTTAGACTTTTAAAGAGGAAAATAATTCAAATTCCGCTTTCACAAACTTATAGTTTACGCATGAATATTAGTAAATGTGTTCGTTAAAATATATTTCCTCACGTTCACAATTGATGCTAATTCTTTAAAAGCTTCGATTATTTTGTAAACAAAAAATAATTGAATTATAAATATTAGATTGATAAAGGCATAACTAATATACTCGAACTATTTGAACCCGATTCAATAGTTTTATTTTCTGTAATCCGCAAGGTCCTACTATCTCCAGTGAATCCAAGGCCTTGTATGTCGTGATATCATACTCCTCGCTTATGAAAGCTGTGCCATTTTATCTCCATTACCTCCGTTATATTGGGAATTTGAATTCCATCAAAGTGACATCCCAATGATTTTGGTTCTAAAATAAAAATTCTATCTTCTAATTCAACACATTCTTTGTAGTTGATTTCATTATATTTGCTGGATCTTGTTATAGTTATAAATTTTTAAATGAATATTATGTATATTCTAAAAAATAATCATGAATCTCTCTAAATTTAATTTTACACAAGAGTTTAAATTTCTCAATTACATATAAACATATGCTATTGATTCTAAATTATTAAAAATATTAACTGAGATGTGTAACTTCAATCAGATCAGTAATTCTCAATGCATACTTGATTTACTTATATCAACAATGGTCAATTCAATGTCCATAACTTTTGTGTAGCAAACTCTAATTCTAAAGCTGAATCTTAATAAAAATCCGGTAATTCTAATCAAGTTCCCAAATAGCAAAGAATGCTTCTTCAAAGTGTTTATTAAACATTCATGTAGCAACATTATACTCGCATTCCTCGAATCGTATGATCAATAATTATATATAAGGTAAGCAATTTATAATACAATCAAATCTTTTTTGGAGATCTAAATCATGTCCCAAAATCACAAAATAATTGCAGCTCAAATTCAACTTTATTATTAATCAAATCGCGGATCTCTCTTGAATCAATGTCTATCACTCTATAGTATAGAATCAAGACATCGACTTGTGAAATCAGAAACATTTAAAAATCAAACCAACTGATCTAGACAATTTGACTTTATCAAATTTTCTACGAAATAATAGAGTCAAATAAGATGAATATATTTTTATCAGGTTTTGGATTTAATATTGTTATATATGTGATCGTTGTACTTGTTTTGATAATATGAAAACATTTATTTATATATATTATTTTTTTAAAAAATCTTTAAATTCACGAAAGGACAGGCCTTGAATTAGGAAGTGATTTTGTTATATCCTCGATGCCATGTAGGATTTAGGAGAGGCAAGTAGATGGTGACACAAGGTGATAGCTCTTTATTATGTCTTGCTTATATACATGTATGATGATGATAAATAACAAGTCAATGACAACAATACTCTGTTGTCAATACACAATAGATTTTTACTATCTATCTTTGCTCCACAATGCACTGAGTGATAAATAAATCGTACTAGAAACTTGGGAAGGAGGTCAACATATAAAGAACATGGGAGTTTGAAGAGAGTTGAATTATTCCTATTATAAATTACGTGTGAGGATTTATCAGAGAAGGGATTACCCGAACCAGAAAAACCAACAGATAATTCATTCACCGGGCGGCTGGCTCTAAGAAAGTCGTAAAATTTTAATAATTTTAAAACCTTGTTGTGGACATAAAATAAATTTTGTGATTTAAGGATGGAAGAGGATTTAGTTCTTTCTGTGAAATATGTCAGCGCAGAGAATCTGCACTGTGGGAATGGTATTGTGTACAGTTCTTTTCTATAAGATTCGTCAGACAAATGATCCTGTTTCTGGTCGAGTAAATGTTTGTCTAACCAATATTTTAAACTGTTTTATGATCATTAGTACTAGTAGAAAATTTAACGTTAGTTTGAAGTGTTTTCATACAGGATTAGTAAATATTGGAAACCATTCATATTTTAAACATTGTATTACCATCATTTTCTGACTCCAGAATTAGAAATCAGCCCACCCTGACTGCAACGATAGACAAATGTATAGACATCACAACTGACAATCCAGTAAGATCATAAATTATGAAATGAAAGATTAATTAAGTTAGTTTTTTTTTTCAAAATTATTGAAAATTATGAAAAGATTTGCTTCAATACCATTAAGTGGACAAAGGGTGAGAGTTGTGGGTGAGAATAAATAAATGTAATTAATGAATATTAACAATAATTTAAAAAATATCGAAAAATGGATATTTCAAATGTTTTCAAGGTTCCTATGTTAGGGAAGAATTGAGCTAAAGGGCGTTCAAGTCTGGTGTACAAAATATGTTTAAAGTATAAGTGAAATAAGAGGTTGCTGGTCTATTGCCTTCGGGAGGTTATATGAGAAATTATCAGTTGAGAATCTTAGATGAAGTCATAAGGCAGTTTTTGGATAATTTATATCTTAATTAATTTAGTTTGTTGCAAACAAAAAAGAAACGTTTATATTTTCAATTGTCATTTATCGTTAAAATATTTAAGCAATGTGTTACTCTCTCATGATATAAGAGGTCTCTCATGAGAGGTCTTGGCTCATCAGAGGTGAACCCTCTCAGCGGTTTCGCCAAATTAATCTCCAGGCCGCTCTACTATAGTATTGGATTGTTTCTATATACTGTGCATTTACTTTAGGAAGACAATCTATGGACATACGCTTAAATTCTACATAGAGGCATATATATTACAGGGAAAGGCATTGAGCAATTCTCTTCAACAAATATTTTTTCATATTGAAGTTATTATCAGCAAATTACATTTATCACTTCAATTTTTAAAATTTGTGATAATAATGTTTAGCAATGTGCGTTTGAAGTTCTTATGATATTTATTATATTATCTTCACAAAAAATAAAATAAAAGACTGTGTGTATATTTTTATTTATATGAAAAATAGACACTTCGGCCAGTTGGAGTTTTTATTTTCTCAACGTTTCGACAAATATCTTTTGTCTTCGTCAGGAGAAGTAAATAAAAATAAACATTTGGCAAATGTATATTTTTAGATGATATATAATATATACATAATCTTTTTTTTTCTATTTTTAACACACATATATATAGAATATTTTATATTTTATTATTTTCTCATATATATCACGGCAATATATTTCACCGTCGTGAGAGAATCCCAAAATTTGGAAAACGTCAGGTGACTTCAAGATAATGGGAAGTTAACACGTTTGCTGACTCGGCTCTATTGATTTAGGCTTTAAACTCCCCCTCTTTCTACCCGCACACAACGGTGATGGATGCTCATTTTGTAAGGAGGGAAATAACACCAGTCCAAGTACAATTCGATATACAGAAGTTAAATAGATCCAGTCGAACACACATTCATATAAATCTATATTGCTCGATATAAAAACGCTTAATTATCTTTCTTATTTGAGATTGGGTTTTGATTTCACGTATCATAAAGTAGCAAAGAAACGATTATGCAAATCCATTATACCAGGTTTATTTTAAAATGTGCGAGATTTTAAAAGAATAAAGTTATTAGGTCGTATAACGCTTATAATGCCAAAGCAAGCGCTTATCAAATCATTAATAATATTAACATACTTCCAAGTTCAAAAAACATATCTTTATAGCTATATTTATCAGAGAGAGTGTGTGCCTGTGTTTATCAATTCAGTTTTTTATCTTAAAGAACATAGAGATATATTCAAAAACGTATTTGTTAACCTAAGTTTGAACCTAAGTGTATATACGTACAAATACGTGTATAAGACCAATTCAAATTACCATATACAGTGTACTCCGCTTATAACAAAGTCGGTTATAGCGAAATTCCGCATATAGCGAATGAAATTGTCTGCACGAAAGAAAAGAAGGGCTTAAACCATTAAAAGAACTCTGGATATTGCGAAGTCGGATATAAAGAATTTTCGCTTATAACGAAGTGATTTGCATGTATAAATTTTTATTTTATCCGTTTATAACGAAGTTTTCTCATTTACCATTATAATTGACTAATATATTATGCATAATATATATCAAATTACAACGTGTGAATGACACAAATTTAATGATACACAACAAATAAGTTAATAATATACAATTTTAAAATATGCAAACATATTATAAGTATTTTTTTACATTATTTAAACAAAATTAAATTGTTTAATAAACGCTTATATTTTATTAACGTTTACCATGGCAGGAGAACGAAAACAAACAAGAAACTCACTATCTCTGTCAGTCAAGCTGCAAATCCTAAGAGAGATTGAAGTGGAGAAGAAGAAAAAGACAGATGTTGCCCAGAAACATAATATCCCACAGTCGTCGCTCAGCACCATAATAAAGAACTCTGAGAAGATCCACCAACAAGCTCTGCATGCGGGAGAAAGCAGTCGGCAGACTGCTCGGCAGTGTCTCCATTGGATACACCACAGCCTGCAACACAAATGTGGGAGCAACAAAGCCTCTTCGATCGCATGAAAGAAGTTTTAAAAATACCGTTAGAGATGGATTTCGATTCTTATGCTGACGCTGACAATGACGTCGTTACAAATGCCATGTTATCCGATGTAGAAATTGTCGAGAGCATTCTTCAAGCAAAAGAAGAAGAAGAAACGGACCAAGTTGATGAAGAAGTAGACCCAATTGTCCACATTCCGCATCCAAAAGAGGTCTTGGAGAGCATTCAAACGCTGCGATTGTTTCTTCAATGTCAGGATGAGTCCAAGTCTCTTCATAGGCATCTGTCAGACTTGGACAACATCGAAAAGAGTGTTCAGCACTTGTTACTGACTTCTAAATGTCAAAAGAAAATCACAAACTACTTCTCCAAAAACACCTAATGAGGTTGTTATTGATCTTTGTGTTGCTCTTTTGAGTTGAATAGTAAATAAAATTATTGGTACAAAACTTTTTTTTTCCAACTGCGGATATAACAAACTTCGGATATAACAAAGTGATTGTCATGGATAATGCGACTTCGTTATAAGCGGAGTACACTGTATCAGATTTGACGTGTTAGTACGCGTGTGCCACCGAAGAAAGTAGTTTTGTATCTGAAAGTGCACAAGTCCTACTTACCATTACTTACCTTCTTGTCGGTCGATATCAAATATGTGATTCAGTACAACATTCTTAGATTTAGTCTATAAGTTCTTGTTTATAAGTTTCACTTGTACAAGCGGTGTTACCACTGAAATGAACATTTCTAGATTACATAGAGGACATATTTGAATTGCGCATCAACTCCAAATCAGAATTTAATAAATCACCAAAAGTTATTAAATATGTTTCCAATTTAATTCTCAGATATTTGGAAACTTGTGCTATTGCACTGACTATGCATCCTTCTAAATCTTATTTCATCGCAATATTCTAGATATTATTGGAATGTCAAATCAGGCTTGCAGAACCGTGAATATTAATATACAAAAAGTATATTTTTATATGATTTAAACTACAATACTATAGATAGATAAACTTAAGGCACTATAAATATCTTGTTTTAAATTTTGGTTGAGAATATTCTTTTGTTTTAATGTCCTTAATCTCTACCCGAGGTTTCCCGTGGAACTTCATTCTTCCGTCCAGGCCCACCGATTGTTATCGCCGGCAAGAAAGGGGAGGAAGGCAAGTTTGTGAGACACAATTAAAATGATAAATTAATTCAGCCACGGTGATTTATGTCCACCGGTAATTACGACAGCGCCTATCTGCTCGTGTGATGTCATGGCGTGACACACACCACGGCCTTTATGCCTACCCACACTTCTTTCTCACTTAAGTACAGTTGCACCGTTCTGGATTCCGTTCCGCTTACTAGTTTCAAAGCCTCTCTTGTTACGATCTTAAATGGTCTTTGAACATTTGCTTGAGAATTTTACGCGTACTATTTCATTCGAGGAAGAGGTTTATGGGTTTATAATATCTTAAAACACTATATGAGGCCGTAATTTTACCTACGCGATTTACGATAGATAACCAATAGTAGATTTCGGGATATTCTGTTTAGCCTACCTTCCTGTTATACCTTTGTTCCCACAACTTCTTCGCTCTGTAAATTTTACTCCTCCCATGGATATATATTTTATACATATATATTTTTACCAGATTAATAAATATATTTTGATTCAAATTGATACTTAAATGTGTGTGTTTTACGTTATTCAATATAACATAAGGTTGCGTGAAGATAGTACCAAATGACCCATATAAGGCAACTCTCCTTTTAAAAATACATTAAAGCAATGCATTTTATATATATCACCCCAATATAAACGTAAGGGTGGATCTAAAGTATACGCTACACACCAATCTTAGGAAAATCCCCTATTAATAACCTTTATGTTGAATATCATGAAATCGAAACCAATCCTGTACTGATTAGGCATATAGCATGAAACCATGGTATATAGGTTGGCTCTTGTCAGAAATTTCTGAAACTGGTTTTGTTTCTAATTATTTATTACCAACATTACGTTTTGTGTTTTAAATAAAATTTCTCGTTTTATTGCGTATTAAACGAGAGGTTCCCTTTTTTTGCTACATTGTTTAATAATGAAATAATTATTCACGTATTCCACATTAGGCTTCCTAACAATTTATCAAAATTCGCAAGATTTCGAGTTAAAAAATATTATTCAGGCGTTTATATTCTCTGGTCTCTCTCTCTAATTATAAAATTTCAGAATTATTTTTAGGAATCCCTTGCACATGACTGGGATCGAGTCCAGTCTTGCTTTAATTATCATTAAATATATATAAAATGAAAGGATTCAAGCAAGAATGTTTATTTTATATACAATACAGACTTCTACTGTCCTTACTGTATTGTATATAAAAGAAACATTCGTGCTTAAATCCTTCATTTTAAATATATAGATGGCGCGTTATTGCTTTGTGTTATCACTAAATATATAAATATTTGAAGCATTCCCAAATTGTTCAAAAGGTTATGACGATCACATAAAGGGTACTTAGTTTTAACTTTCGCTAGCTAATCAGTGTTGAATTTTCCTTTCGCAATAACTTTTATTCACATCTTTGTATTCTTATCTCCTTTTCCCTTTCTAGTTGCCGATGCTGAGGGTTTTTTATTCACATACTAGCCGAATGACCCGAGCAACACCCGGGTTTTACCAGAATAAATGTTATTTTTCCCAAATACTATTCATTACAATTATAAATTGGTGCCGTGGATGTAACTCTTGTGAAACGTCCCGCTACAAACTTTAAAATGATAGCAAGTGATATCTTGCCCCTACGCCGTCATTACGTCACTCAAGGTCACTCTTGTGAAACGTTCCGCTCCACCAATCCCCGTCGCCCCACGTGGTCCATTCTTCCTAAACTTTACTTCTCGCAGTTACCGCAGTGAGGCGCTGGTTGCGAGTGAAATAGAGAAAATTTGTTAATAATTTGTTAACCCTTAGTTATTCGCGCCTATTTTACTGACGTTAGTACTCGCGCGGGGTCTCCTAGACCCCAATCTTCTACAATGAATAAAATCCTTGAAAAATAAAATATGGAAATAAATTTTGCTTGCAGCCAAAAGAATACAGTCTCTAGTTTACAAATATATCAATTTATTATAAAAATCACATTATTAATTATTTTTATCTGATAAAATTGGAAATATGGCAAAAAATTCTAAACTATCAATATATACAGGCAATTTCCTTAAAATTATAAATGAAAATCTAAATTATTCTTGTGTACACTTACTGCAAAGTGTTTTTGAGTGTTCAGTATAAATGTGCTTAGCGCATTTAGCACATATAATTTTGGATTTTCGGTCTTTGTATCGATCACATAATCGGCAACCCCTCCGTTTCGCTGACGATGACTCTGACTTATTTTCTTCCTAAAGAAACAAGAACTTAATATCTCTCAAATAATTATAGCATTTCATGACTTTGCTTGTTGGGGCTCATCTGTAGAAGTATGTGCAGATATAATATTTTTGATATATTATGGCAGAAACAATTTATTTTCCCGTTTTGTTAGGTTTGGGTCAATTAGCCCAAATGCAATCTCTTCAATAAACGATCTTTTTTTAAATATTTCCAATTTTTGTTCCTTTTATATACGACTTTTGTTGAAACATTGATGAAATAAAAAGAGACACAATGGTCATCTCTTTGTCCTCCTACTTACTGTGGAATTTTACACAATTGATCAACTACATCAACACCTGATTTTGTTTCATTACATTTATTTAATCTCTGGTTTAGAGTTTCCACCAGATTCAGAATCTATTTGTTTTGTGGAGTCGAATATTTAAATTAAAATAACTGCTTTAGACTTTTTGTGGTACATACGAAACCAGTCTACTCTCTCTTTTCTTGACTCCAAAAATAGAAGTGTGGGTTGAACGTAGCTTTTGTAGCGAAAAATTGGGGGAAATTTTCGTTTTATTTTTATTCAATGTTCAAGGATATAAATTATTGCAGAGCTATAAGGTAACTTATTTATTTCCCCATGCTTGAAAATTAAAGTTATGTTATTACTCGCGCGGGGTCCAATGGCCCCAACTCCATTATATTGTCTATTATAGGGCAACAAAATTAAGTTAATATAGGTTTGCATATTCATTGTCATATAAATTTAAGCTACTGAAGTTTTGATCTCCAAATGTTTTATATTATTAAAGATTTTTTATGAAATAAGTTTGTCTGGGGTCTATCAGACCCCGCGAGAGTACTTAAGGGTTAATAACTCCAAGGATTTCCGAAATAGAAGCCTAAAATTTGCTTATAAGTTTATTTCAGATTCAACTTTATATATAGTTAAAATTTCAGCCAGATTAGTTACGTATTGTGGGTGTGTATAGCCGACATACATACATACACGACTCATATATATAGGGATAGAGCAGATTTTTCTCTTATTAATTTTTATTTTATCATCACGCATTCTTCTTATAATGTTTTCGGGACAGGATGAGACATTTTTGTATCATTACCGTATTTATATTGCAACGAAAACATGTTTTATGTTCATTATCCAATTGCTTAACCGTCAAATAATAATCTTCTGATATCTTTCTCATATTGGATGAGTAAATAAAATATATTCTCGCTTTGTATATAATATAAATGTGAAATATTCTAAATATGATTATAAAATTCCAAGCTACATTTCGATGTAAACTTTAAAAAATTAGAGTCGAAATAATTTAGTTGTCACAAATCTGGAGTGTGACTATTTATTATTAGAATGAGAAAAAAATAGTACAATTTATTTGTTCCGATAGATGGTGTCAGCCATCAGCAACTTTCAGTTGCACGTTAAGGAGATGCCCTTTTTTCTTTCTATAATTATAATTAGTTATATACAGTTGAAACAGGAGCAGGCCTTTTGAAAGCGTGATCCTGTTTGATATTACATGGGGAACTCAGAACTCCGAGATAGTTCAAGTTGTTCTCTACACTATCATATCTTCTGTACAAAACAATTTTAACAAGCCATTTAATGTTTTATAAATGTCGCTCTAACCGATAAGGTTCCATCAATAATTAATATTTACATTATTTTTTTATGTATTATGTATTTAATTTTATTGAGTGAAATCCATATCCTTTTAATTCCATTATAATTTCGATTACAAGATATATAACCGATACAATATGTGTGTGTGGACCAAAACTATCACATTTAATTTTTCTTGTGTTGACAATGGAGAGTCTAGTATATCGGGGGCTTTTTTTTATCCCTTATGCAATATAATATATATAATAGTTTGAAACTTTTTTTAATGCCGGATTGAGGCCAACCATCACAAGAATCTCATATAAGGGAAGAGATTCATCGCAGCTTTCTAGTTAACATCACTTTAGCAGTCGGTGAGGCTCTCACGGGAAACATTAGTGTTAAATCTGACATTGGCGGTAATGTAACACATCGCTAATGTGAGGAATCTGTAGGTACATGTACTAAAATTCACGAAGAGAGAACCGTTAAGTTGAGAAACCCTCTATCTGTGCCCTTCACTTCGCTTGTTTACATCATTTCACATGTCAGTTCCTTTGAAGCTAAACATTTCCTTAGTCCACTTAACCAAGGTGAAGAAGAATTCAGACAGAATGCACAATATATAGTGTCTCCTGCGGAAATTTGGCATTAATTAGTCAATGCCTGTAAAGTGATAAAACAAATTATTCATATCAATCTATGTGGCCTTAAAAAAATTGTAAAACTGCCCGATAAATGCCAAACCACTTCCATATAAGAGAATATATTACCTATGTAAAATATCCAAATAAATAGAGAGGGCGATAAGAATATTGCCTGCATACACAAAATGGATGCAGAATATATTTGAACAATAGCTATCCACCCGACAGCCGTCGATCTGACCGGTGCCGAATTAAAAGATGAAATAAAATATTCGAGGAAAATGCCAATATTTCTGTCACGCAGATTTTAAAATTCCTTTTTTCTCTTCTCCTCACAGAGAGTGGCTTGTCATTAAACCGCCCCCTTCGAGTTCTAATAAAAACGCAAGAGGTATATATAATAGTGGAATTTATTGAAATATAATACAATACTAGTCAGTATATTATCTAAATAGTGCTCGCTACAATATATAACGGCCTGATTTAATGCTAGCATAATATTTAGTAATGAACCTCATAACACACACTCTCTCTCTCTTTCTCTCTGCCCACTCTGTGGGAATGAACTCTCGCAGTCCACCGGAGTCTTTCACGCGGTGGACGCCATCAATGAAGACTCTGTATATATTCTATACTCATATATATGTATATATCAATTTTATATATTTATATTTATATTCATCGCTATATATATTATTATCATTTAATCTCATTTATATTCATATTTATTTATTTTGTATTTTTAACCTTATATAACCATATATGAAGGATGTAATAAAGAAATTTCAATCTCTCTATTCTAAACGAAGAGAGAAAGAGTTGTAGAAATAAATGTTGCCAAAATATTACACCGAGTAGAAGGTCGAAAGAAATATCTTCCTTATAGAGAGAGTTAGCGCTATTCAGAGTAAAGGTAAACAAGACATTTCTAATGTTGTTAAATAAACTTGCTAATTACCTAATTGAACTCATGAAACAATAATAGCAACACTTAGTAAATACCACTATGTTTATAGGAATTCCGACATTAGCATTTCGCCAAAAAAGAACAGAAGTAATGCAGGCCAAAATTATCCTATTCCTCTAATGTCTAAATGTTTGTATAGCTGTACTGAGGTTAAACTATTCTAACTTGTACACAATTTGAGAAAATAGTACAAATGTGATATTGTACTGGGACAAGGTGGATAAATTAAGAAAAAGGCATCTCCTTATCGTACAACTGAAAGTTGCTGATGGCTTGCGTCATCTGTCGATATAAATATCAACCAATTCGTTGTTTTTTAATTATTCCAGAATTGACCAAATACCCATTCTTGATTAATCAGTGTCAGACACTCTCAGTTGTAAGATAAGCAGATGCCTTTTTCTTTATTGTACATAAGTGTTTTGTTTGAATAGAGAGAGAGCTGCCGTGACAGAATTAATATTGTATAACCATCCTCTCCTTCCAACCTGTATGAAAATATAAATAACTAGCCGAGTGACCCGGGCAACGCCCCGGGTTTACCCGAAGGACCCGCAGGTGAGAAACTATAGAAGAAAAATTTTAACAAATCAGAAAATGAAATTGCAAACAACAGAACTACACTACTTTAAGGACATGAGAGCACATGCACTGTATCACCATACGTGTACCATTTTCAAAGACCCTGCTTAGGATTAAAACTTCTCAGAAGCATAACAATAGTACCAACCTAGAGGTTAACTGGTGTGGATGCATTCCTCTGGGAGTGAGACTATTGAGAAATTCAGTAGGGAGTTATTTTGCTTCTCCGCATTCTAACACTCCAACTGTTAACACTGTGGAAACACTGACTCATGTTTGGTAAGCAATTTCAGGGAAGAAACTATCGACATTGGATTAAATAAATTATTAATTAAATTGCATTAAATAAAAATTATTAGATTTAAATAAATATTATTAGAGTGAAAAAAAAAGAAAGAAATTAACAAATTAGAAAATAAAATTTCGAAAAATACAACTATATTGCAGATAAGATAAGAGGACCTTATTAAAAAATACACAAACAAACTGTAATTCGACACTCGATAATTCGACACTTTCGATAATTCGACACTTTCGATAATTCGACCATTTTAAAAATCAAATTTACAAGGTTGATTGTTGTTTAAATACAACTTTGCTTTTGCATGCATAAACACAGGCTCTTGTAGCAAGAACCCAAATATTATTTATAGTCATAGCAAAAGCCAACTTTAGTGAAAACTGATGCCTCTTCAGAATGAATGGAAGACTGAAATCTGAAGGAGCAGAAGATATGGGTCATTTATACTTTCACCAATGCCTTTAGGATCTTTGCGATGGAACGCGTATGGTGTTTCAGCGCATGTGCTCTCATGTCCTTGAAGCACATATACTGACAGTGCCCAAAGTTGAACACACTGTATAGTGTCTGAAATATCTTTGGCCCCTTCGGATACCAACCTTCGCTTCATTCTAGAGAGGCGTTAGTTTTCACTAAGGTTGGCTTTTACTATGACTATAAATAAGGCTCAAGGCCAAACCTTGGCTACAAGAGCCTGTGTTTACGCACGGACAACTTTATATGTGGCTTTTTCAAGTGTGCGAACATTGGATAGCATACATGTAAAGATGACCCATATCTTCTGCTCCTTCAGATTTCAGTCTTCCATTCATTCTGAAAAGGCATCAGTTTTCAATAAAGTTAGCTTTTGCTATGACTATAAATAATATTTGGGTTCTTGCTACAAGAGCCTGTGTTTATGCATGCAAAATCAAAGTTGTATTTAAACAACAATCAACCTTGTAAATTTGATTTTTAAAATGGTCGAATTATCGAAAGTGTCGAATTATCGAAAGTGTCGAATTATCGATAGTGTCGAATTACAGTTTGTTTATTTATTTTTTAATAAGGTCCTCTTATCTTATCTGCAATATAGTTGTATTTTTCGAAATTTTATTTTCTAATTTGTTAATTTTTTCTTTTTTTTTTCACTCTAATAATATTTATTTAAATCTAATAATTTTTATTTAATGCAATTTAATTAATAATTTATTTAATCCAATGTCTATAGTTTCTTCCCTGAAATTGCTTACCAAACATGAGTCAGTGTTTCCACAGTGTTAACAGTTGGAGTGTTAGAATGCGGAGAAGCAAAATAACTCCCTACTGAATTTCTCAATAGTCTTACTCCCAGAGGAATGCATCCACACCAGTTAACCTCTAGGTTGGTACTATTGTTATGCTTCTGAGAAGTTTTTATCCTAAGCAGGGTCTTTGAAAATGGTACACGTATGGTGATACAGTGCATGTGCTCTCATGTCCTTAAAGAAGTGTAGTTCTGTTGTTTGCAATTTCATTTTCTGATTTGTTAAAATTTTTCTTCTATAGTTTCTCACCTGCGGGTCCTTCGGGTAATGTATATAAAAAAGCAAAGCCCAATTCTAAACCCAAATATTTTTTTTTATGAGAAGAACATCAACATATTGCATGATTACGGCAGTCCATAGCTTCCCTGACAAAAATTCACCAAGAAAGTTAAATATTCCAAAACTTTTCTGTGTGTAAATTGCTAAATATGTAAAAAACATGTATACAAAAAAGCAAAGCCCAATTCCAAACCCAAATATTTTTTTTATGAGAAGAACATCAACATAATGCATGATTACGGCAGTTCATAGCTTCCCTGACAAAAATTCACCAAAAAAGTTAAATATTCCAAAAATATTTCTGTGTATATATTGCTAAATGTGTAAATAACATGTATATAAAAAAGCAAAGCTTAATTTTAAATTTCATTATCCTTTCCACAAGAAAAGCATCAAAATACTGCATAAGTACGGCACTTTTGCAGCCGCATGATTACGGCAGTCCATAGCTTCCCTGACAAAAATTCACCAAGAAAGTTAAATATTCCAAAATTTTTCTGTGTGTAAATTGCTAAATATGTAAAAAACATGTATACAAAAAAGCAAAGCCCAATTCCAAACCCAAATATTTTTTTTATGAGAAGAACATCAACATAATGCATGATTACGGCAGTCCATAGCTTCCCTGACAAAAATTCACCAAAAAAGTTAAATATTCCAAAAATATTTCTGTGTATATATTGCTAAATGTGTAAATAACATGTATATAAAAAAGCAAAGCTTAATTTTAAATTTCATTATCCTTTCCACAGGAAAAGCATCAAAATACTGCATAAGTACGGCACTTTTGCAGACGCATGATTACGGCAGTCCATAGCTTCCCTGACAAAAATTCACCAAGAAAGTTAAATATTCAAAAAATTTTCTGTGTGTAAATTGCTAAATATGTAAAAAAACATGTATACAAAAAAGCAAAGCCCAATTCCAAACCCAAATATTTTTTTTATGAGAACATCAACATAATGCATGATTACGGCAGTCCATAGCTTCCCTGACAAAAATTCACCAAAAAAGTTAAATATTCCAAAAATATTTCTGTGTATATATTGTTAAATGTGTAAATAACATGTATATAAAAAAGCAAAGCTTAATTTTAAATTTCATTATCCTTTCCACAGGAAAAGCATCAAAATACTGCATAAGTACAGCACTTTTGCAGCCGCATGATTACGGCAGTCCATAGCTTCCCTGACAAAAATTCACCAAGAAAGTTAAATATTCCAAAATTTTTCTGTGTGTAAATTGCTAAATATGTAAAAAACATGTATACAAAAAAGCAAAGCCCAATTCCAAACCCAAATATTTTTTTTATGAGAAGAACATCAACATAATGCATGATTACGGCAGTCCATAGCTTCCCTGACAAAAATTCACCAAAAAAGTTAAATATTCCAAAAATATTTCTGTGTATATATTGCTAAATGTGTAAATAACATGTATATAAAAAAGCAAAGCTTAATTTTAAATTTCATTATCCTTTCCACAGGAAAAGCATCAAAATAATGCATAAGTACGGCACTTTTGCAGCCGCATGATTACGGCAGTCCATAGCTTCCCTGACAAAAATTCACCAAGAAAGTTAAATATTCAAAAAATTTTCTGTGTGTAAATTGCTAAATATGTAAAAAACATGTATACGAAAAAGCAAAGCCCAATTCCAAACCCAAATATTTTTTTTTATGAGAAGAACATCAACATAATGCATGATTACGGCAGTCCATAGCTTCCCTGACAAAAATTCACCAAAAAAGTTAAATATTCCAAAAATATTTCTGTGTATATATTGCTAAATGTGTAAATAACATGTATATAAAAAAGCAAAGCTTAATTTTAAATTTCATTATCCTTTCCACAGGAAAAGCATCAAAATACTGCATAAGTACGGCACTTTTGCAGCCGCATGATTACGGCAGTCCATAGCTTCCCTGACAAAAATTCACCAAGAAAGTTAAATATTCCAAAATTTTTCTGTGTGTAAATTGCTAAATATGTAAAAAACATGTATACAAAAAAGCAAAGCCCAATTCCAAACCCAAATATTTTTTTTATGAGAAGAACATCAACATAATGCATGATTACGGCAGTCCATAGCTTCCCTGACAAAAATTCACCAAAAAAGTTAAATATTCCAAAAATATTTCTGTGTATATATTGCTAAATGTGTAAATAACATGTATATAAAAAAGCAAAGCTTAATTTTAAATTTCATTATCCTTTTCACAGGAAAAGCATCAAAATACTGCATAAGTACGGCACTTTTGTAGCCCCCCTGACAAAAATTCACTAAAAGAGGTAAGTATTCAAAAAATATTTTGGTATATATATTGCTAAATGTGTAACAAACATGTATATAAAAAAGCAAAGCTTAATTCTAAGTTCTAATATTTTTTTTATAAGAAAAGCTACAAAAGCAAATAGGGAGAAGTGAAGCCATTTAGCCATTTTCAAAATCTGATTGTGAAAAAGTAGAAAAATGAGTAAATAAGAGCAAATATAAAGAAAAAGTATTGCTAAATGTGTAATAAACATGTATATAAAAAAGCAAAGCTTAATTCTAAATTTCATTATCCTTTCCACAGGAAAAGCATCAAAATACTGCATAAGTACGGCACTTTTGCAGCCGCATGATTACGGCAGTCCATAGCTTCCCTGACAAAAATTCACCAAGAAAGTTAAATATTCCAAAATTTTTCTGTGTGTAAATTGCTAAATATGTAAAAAACATGTATACAAAAAAGCAAAGCCCAATTCCAAACCCAAATATTTTTTTTATGAGAAGAACATCAACATAATGCATGATTACGGCAGTCCATAGCTTCCCTGACAAAAATTCACCAAAAAAGTTAAATATTCCAAAAATATTTCTGTGTATATATTGCTAAATGTGTAAATAACATGTATATAAAAAAGCAAAGCTTAATTTTAAATTTCATTATCCTTTCCACAGGAAAAGCATCAAAATACTGCATAAGTACGGCACTTTTGCAGCCGCATGATTACGGCAGTCCATAGCTTCCCTGACAAAAATTCACCAAGAAAGTTAAATATTCAAAAAATTTTCTGTGTGTAAATTGCTAAATATGTAAAAAACATGTATACAAAAAAGCAAAGCCCAATTCCAAACCCAAATATTTTTTTTATGAGAAGAACATCAACATAATGCATGATTACGGCAGTCCATAGCTTCCCTGACAAAAATTCACCAAAAAAGTTAAATATTCCAAAAATATTTCTGTGTATATATTGCTAAATGTGTAAATAACATGTATATAAAAAAGCAAAGCTTAATTTTAAATTTCATTATCCTTTCCACAGGAAAAGCATCAAAATACTGCATAAGTACGGCACTTTTGCAGCCGCATGATTACGGCAGTCCATAGCTTCCCTGACAAAAATTCACCAAGAAAGTTAAATATTCCAAAATTTTTCTGTGTGTAAATTGCTAAATATGTAAAAAACATGTATACAAAAAAGCAAAGCCCAATTCCAAACCCAAATATTTTTTTTATGAGAAGAACATCAACATAATGCATGATTACGGCAGTCCATAGCTTCCCTGACAAAAATTCACCAAAAAAGTTAAATATTCCAAAAATATTTCTGTGTATATATTGCTAAATGTGTAAATAACATGTATATAAAAAAGCAAAGCTTAATTTTAAATTTCATTATCCTTTTCACAGGAAAAGCATCAAAATACTGCATAAGTACGGCACTTTTGTAGCCCCCCTGACAAAAATTCACTAAAAGAGGTAAGTATTCAAAAAAATATTTTGGTATATATATTGCTAAATGTGTAACAAACATGTATATAAAAAAGCAAAGCTTAATTCTAAGTTCTAATATTTTTTTATAAGAAAAGCTACAAAAGCAAATAGGGAGAAGTGAAGCCATTTAGCCATTTTCAAAATCTGATTGTGAAAGAGTAAAAAAATGAGTAAATAAGAGCAAATATAAAGAAAAAGTATTGCTAAATGTGTAATAAACATGTATATAAAAAAGCAAAGCTTAATTCTAAGTTTTAATATAAAGAAGAAATAAGACACAAAAATGGAGCTAAATTCAAATGAAAAACTATAACAAATTAATAAAAAAAAATAAGACCTAATTCAAATGCCACCATCATCAGACAAAAGAAAAAATGAGATTTTATTCTTTAGTTCATTTATTCTTCTGTCTGATGCTGTTGCTGAAACGTCACACACTATTGAAGACACTATAAAAGATAGATTAAAAGTAATAATTCAATCTACAATTCGAAAAATAATATAACCTGGTGAGTTCCCAGAAAAGGTTAACTTTGGTAGGCGGCGCTGTACGTTGACACCGCCGTACCTTCGAGCCGTTTTACACGAGTTAAAGCGAAGATTTTGGACATAGTGATTTTTACATTTCGATCTTTTATATTAATATATATACTTACTATTTCGAATTATTTTTCTAAAAACGAACATTATTTTTTTTAATTATCTGAAACTAACCTAATTCAACTTATCTAAAACTAACCTTATTTAGCGATTAAACTAACATAATTTAACCTATTTGAATCTAACCTCATATACACTTTTACACTACCTTTTCATTTAAAAATTAAATTAAAATAAGTTTATATTAAATAATAACATTTTTAAAAATCGACTTTCTGGTTCACACTTTTTTATCTAATCAATTATGTATTTCTTTATTTCTCTCTATAAAAGTACGCAATTGTAAACAAAAGAGTTGATGATGATAAATGCAAAAAATCTACGATTGTAAAATAGATTAAATTAAAAAATAAAAATAACTGTTAACATTAGGAAAATAAAAACAGGCCTATCATACGAAGAAAAAAATAACGAAAATTTTGGTATATAGATCGTTATGTGTAGTTCAGAATCTTCGGAGGAGATAGCTCACGACTTTACAATGGAAAACTCTGTTACGGTATTATCTATATAGATTTCAATTTCTCGAATGAATACAATATTTGGCAGAGAATTTATATTGGTATGTAGAACGACATTTGACAATTATCCCACAAATGTTTCTTTTCAACGAAAAATCGAAATTTATTTTAAGGAGAAATAACGATTATTTCTAACCTTAGGGATGAATTATGAGAGGATGAATTGTGAAGAGTAATGATAAACGAAAAATATATATATGTATGTAAAAAAAGACCATTCTTTCGAGGTTTTTTGTTCTTCGGATATGTCCGAAGTGGTATTCCAAGGGCCGGAGTGGTGGATCATCTAATGCAGTCAGCAGGGCATCGGGCGCTTTGATCGCCGCGGTCTCCGTGGGACCTGGTAATTTCAGCAGGTCCCCGGGGTCCACGTCTAAATATTAATGAGGTAATTACACGGATCTCTCTGCTGGACCTCGGAGTCCAGAATGCCTATCTGATAAACTACCTAGCTGTTGAAATAATTTAATACATCAATTTGGGATTGCAGGGTCTTCCCGGCCTTTTTAATGATATACAAAATATTAAAATACCGCTATTTAGTATATCTGAGATAAAAAATATATTACATATACTATTTACTTATATGGGAATTATAATTTAATGTATTATATTTATTATTATCTTATTTTGCTTAAATTTTGAATCAGAGTCTATATTCTTGTTCTTTTCAATACAATTGTAATAGAATGGATGGGGGGTGCGTTCATACACATCAAAACAGGGATTGATTACAATTTGAGAATAGAGCCATTAGAATAGGAGAAGAGCACGAAATGTACGAAGGATCGTCCAACACGTTTATCGTACTAGAGGAGCTACAATAGAGATCTGTGTACCCGATATCTACTGTACAAGTCCATCGCGGAATGACACATTATCAACGTGACTGACGTGAGAGAATTCTGTCGACTTGTACACTGTGCTTGTCTGACGCTGTTAGCTTCGCCTTAATATCGACTCCAGTTGCTACAGAAGACATCAGGGGTTGTCACACATTCAGAAAATATATAAATCTGTATTTATTCAAATAACTTAGTCCCTATTTCTGCTCCGCGCTTATGGAATTGAAGACTTGGGGCGATGGCGTCGACCTTTCATATCAAATCTTACTTTTCCTTATTACTAATAATTGTATATAGTTGCGGAACTACTGGTTTCCTGTGCTGCTCTTTTCCTGATATTGCACCTTGTACGGGGAATCTGTATAAGACTAATGTCTTAATAAAGGCTTTGTGTGTGTGTGTGTGTATTTATTCTTTTCAATGAACACTTTTCTAATACCATCATATAGAAATATAAAAACATTAGTTTCTCCATTCATCAGAACGAAAATTGTTCAACTTATACACATAGATTTGGAAGCTACATTTTTTAAAGCACACACGCTAAGCGCTAGGACCTAATTTCTATCTTAACAGGCTTTCTTATGCGGTGTTGCAAGGATCGATGTATAGATGTTCTAAATATTGGGGAGAAATTCCAAAAAATACTCTTCAAATGATTACTCTATGAGCCAAACACGCCAGTACAGTACTAGCGATATGGCAGATTGAAGTGACAAAAACACGTGAATATTCAGCACTAAGGCCCTCCTAATATGTATTTCATTCCGCGTGGATAATGAGAATATTTATAGAAAACAGAACATTTATTCTAGACCTAAATATTCAGCTATCACAGTAATATTGTATATTTATTTATTAAAATTTTAAAAAGCAAATCCTAGCCACAAGCACATGAGCTTTTTAGATGGCGCTCTTGTACTTGTGGTCAGTATTTGCCTTTTTTGATTTTAATACCATCATCTGATCTTTTTATTATTATTTTTTAAAATTATTTTTTCACACATATTTATTTATATGGTATCAGGTTTATTCGCCCGCTTATAGGATCTCTTCTAATTTCCAGCACCATCTAGTAACGCATGGACAGAAATTCTCTTTCAATCTACGTAGACAGTACACAAGCCGGGCTGGGAGGAGAGACTCCCAAAGACGACCGTTTTCCTCTGCAATAAATTTCGTCATAGAAAGTTTCCGATATAAAAGTTTCGTAATAGAGGTTTTTTTCCGTTATAAAGTATTTCGTCATAAAACGTTTTTTCTCCATATAATGTATTTCGTCATAAAATGCTTATTCCGCTATAGTGTTTCGTCATAGAATATGTTTACTGTTATAAACGGTCTCTAGTCATATAACGTTTTCGCTATAAAGTATATTTTGTCATAGAGAAAGTTTTCTATTATAAAGACTTTTGTTTTAAGGCATTAACGCCTTTTTTGTCATAAAATTTCTGTTTTACAGAATTTATTCATATAGGGGTTTTCTTTATAAAAAGATTGTTTATAATCATGGATATTTTTTCTTAACATAGCGTTTGGTCATGGAAACATTTTTATGTATTTTTCTTTGGTGTACATTCATTTATGCACATCAAATATCATTTGGTATATTCTAATAAAAGATAGAACACTTTATTAATGAATATTTTATATTGTATATATATATTAAAATAAAAAAATAAAAAGGCATTTCCTGACCACGAGCCTGATAAATCAAGAAAATGGGTTGGCCAAATATCATGTAACAGGCTAAATCAACGTTAAGTTGATTTCTGTTCAACTAGATGGCGCTCTGCCATCTAAAAAGCTGATATACTCGTAGTCAGAATATGTCTTTTTTATTTTAATACCAACACCTGACCTTTTTTTTATTTTTTCACCTATATGTATGTAATATTGAAATATTTTTTATTTAAAATTATATTTCATAGATTCAAATACTCTGTTAAATTGACCACCAGAGGTCACGCTTCCCCTATAAAAACTCATTGTTGTTGTTTCCCGATGGCCGGCACAAACCTTTTGTACATTATGTAAATAAGTTTTTCATTTTTTTATTCTTACGCCTTAAGCCAGGCAGTACCTTTATCTAATTATGTTTTTATATATTCTTTCAGCTCAATTAATGCTATTTTTGATAACTAATTTTATTTAATTATTGCCACAACTGCAGAACAATATCGTAACATACTTTTGGATTCCGGGTACAAGCAAATGACCAATAATTCCTCTACAAGCAATTGATCTCAAAACAGCAGAAACTCTTTTTTTTAAATATAATATGTATGTTATAAAAAATATTTCTACTGATTTTTTGGAATTATTGGGATATAGAATTATATTTGGCCGATGCTGATTATTTTGAGGATACATCAGTATTTTATGATATTGTTTGCAGTCGTGAACAGAAAAATTTATATCATATATTATTTGCTAATTTGTTTTAATTGAGAGTTTATGAAATAAAAAATACATTGTTTGAGAAAAGTACTACCTAACTTAAGATGGGTAGATAAAGAAAACAAAAGACGTATTTACATATTTACAGAAAGATTTGAGTTGAGCCGGTCAACGGGAAATAGGTTTATATAGGGAAAGCGGCGATATTTGGCAGTCTACTTTACAGAGTATTTTGTTCTAGAAATATAATTAAAAAATATGTATATATTTTTTCACACAGACATCTATATACATTTAGTGTCCGTGTCAGAGCAGAAACCATCATAGCAGGGCGGCCATTCAGAGTTTCTAATCCAATTTTCTAAAGATAGACCGACATCCTTTCCTCTATTGATTAAGATAGTTAATCGCGTTAACTACTTCTTGGTTAGTTATTACAGTCTGGTAATTATTATAAACTATTAATTTAATTATATACGCAACTAATGGCTAACCACTCTAATAAAAGACAATAATTTGACACTTATATACACTGGTAATTAAGAGCCAATTAGGAATTTTACATGTATTGTGTAATTACACCCATCCCATGGTAATGTTGTCTTATAATAATCTCTCTTTCTCCTTCTCATTTAAAACACAGGTAAATTGAATAATTTTCTCTGAAATTATTGTAAGTTTATAATTCAACAGTAATTTGTTTTTCTGTTTTGTTGGGATAGGGTATCTTAAACAATGTATCTAAATGATTTTGGTATCGTCCCGACAGCCGATGTTGTTTGAATACAACGGTATTGAATAACAACACGTTAGTTCTTATAGAAATACATCTAGCGTTTGCGCTTCATTATACGTATTTATGAATACACTAAGTAATTGGATACAGTAAATAGGGGGGCTTGCCTCGTCACATTCGCCGTTAAAAGGAACCTCTTATTGAGAACCTTACCAGTTACTCCACAGACAAATATGCTAGATATATTCAAAGAATTGAGTATTTTTACTTCTCTTAAAAGAATGGTCATTGTTATTGTAGAGAAAATTACCATTATAATATTGAAGTGACATCATAGTAACAAACATAATTTAATTTGTGGTGTCGTTTACATGCACATAAAAGTAGGTATAACATTGATTTTGAGAAAAAATATGAATTCAATTATGAGATGAAAGCATTTTTATAGAGATAAAATTTAAGAAAAACACAATTTTAAATTTTAGATAAGATTCGAGTAAAAAAAAGATTGATGCTAAATGTTAGGTTTTGAGAAGTTCTAGATTTAGATCATATAATTGTAAAAGTAAAATTTAAAATGAAAGATTGGCGAAAATGATATGATATGATGCGACTTGAAAACACGAACATTAGTCTTTTTATTTATTTTTAGCTGATTTTTTCCTAATTATACGATTAAGGGTAAAGTGGTACGTTGGTTATTGTGGGAATTGCTCTTTTGAGAATGTGGGTTCTCTCTAACAACCATTTCCTTCATCTTTCTTCCGATTGGAGTTAAAGGTTTCTTCAGGCACCTTTATTTTCGGATGAATATTATTGTTTAATTTCTCATAATATTAATATTTTTACCATTATTATTTGATTGATTATGTATTTATTACATAATAGCAATAATATTTTCTCTTATAATATCAATAATTTCGGGTAAACGAGTATTTCTCCTTGATAAGTCTGAAAACGTAACTTTTGACAAAAACCACCTATAATATTAGGCATTTTGAAATTTTGAGAATCGTTTTCATAAAATATAAATCAATGCTTGTTGGGTTTTTTCGAATAAATAGGACATCACTCGAATCAAGCATTTTTCTCGAACTACAACGTTGAAAAATCGTTACTTTAAAATAGAATACCCTTTAGATAATAAAGAGGCATATGATTGAATAAAAGATTTATATGCCTTTTTATTATCTAAAGATTTAAATATGAATTGCTCTATTTTCAGAATTGAATACCCTCTGTACGTTTCACTATTAATACAAAGAGGAGGAAAGTGGCCAATACAAAGAATAACAACGATTTCCCTACATTCCCATAAACTGGTTGCCATACTCCCCCGTCTTGACGTATGTTCAAGAACCTATCTATCCAGCCATCCTAAACACTCCTCTACCTATAAATAAAAATCGTTATTACCATCGTCTCAACTACTAGAGCTCTCAGCTCTTAAAATAAGAAGTAATCATTGCGTTATTTCCAAATATCTTTAATTAATATATCAATATTTTTAAAATCCATTAATCAAATAAACCATTTATTATTTAATTGTTAATAAACTAATTCAATATGCCTACATGTATGTAGCACTATTAAGTAACAGTTTGCGAAACAATTGTAAAAAAGAAAGAGGTTTTTGACACGGCTGTGACAATGGCTCTGAAATTGCCAAAATTATCGTACAGACATTTTGTTGCCACTTAATGCTGACGTCCTCTTATTGATTTCGGGAAATAGGGTCTTTAAGTTCCTAAGAATGATTTTAAAGAAATTTGTCCCTTAAATTTCATTTTTATGAATTCCTATCTTCTTATTAAATAAACATATACTAAAAGGTGATCAAATATAAACAATAAATGTTAATTAAAACGCTAATGATAAACTTTCCATTCAAATTTATATCCCATGTATAGGTTTGAGAATTCCTCTACTTCTTTTGTTAGGAATTGTGGTATTCTTGTGGTATAACTGTGGTTCCAGGTTTCCCTTGTCGACATTCTCCAAGTGTATCCTACATAGTGTTCTATACGAAACCAACCAAATTTCCACAAATTTATAGAGAAAAAAAAAACATTTTAATCGTATTACTTTAGATTTTTAACGAGATTATTTGCCAAAATAATTTTATGTTCTATCTACAATATCTGTCTAATAAATTTTCGGAAAGGTCTAATATGCTTTGAAATTCGAATAATATAAATTTTGAATACCCCAATTGTAAAGAATAGAGAATTTGAGAAACACGGTAGTGTATTGTGTCACGATTTTTTAAGAGTTGTATTTCGCTTCACGTGGATTTCTCGTTTCAGCCAAAGCTAACCTATTTATGAAGGGAATACAGTGGTACCTCGACATACGTGCGCCCCAACATACGAGTTTTTCGAGATACGAGCCGACGAGCAAGTGATTTTTTGCTTTGAGTTACGAGCGAAATTCGAGATACGAGTTCGGTTCGGTAGTGTTGAAGATATTAATCTGTGATTTTAAATGGGAATTCTGTATGGGGAAATTTGCTTCGAGATACGAGTAATTCAAGATACGAGCAAGGTTGCGGAACGAATTAAACTCGTATGTCGAGGTACCACTGTATATTGATTTTCTAATTCTGCCAAGTTCAAATAGAAACAAAGGGTCGGAATATTTTTGGAGTCAACACTCATTCGACTGCTAGAATTTAATAATACCTTGTGCAGTTACACATAAGCGACAAACAAAGTTCAATATAAGGATTAATTTATCTGTTATCATATAAAAATAATTGGTTCATTTTCTAACATAAATATTTGATGCGTTTTAATTATTCAATGGGTAACTATTTGCATCAGTATATAACTTTTTAATTTAAATTAATATATATCTCTTTAAAATAATAATTAAAATTTTCAAAAATCATCTTTCCTAAAATATAGATTGTATTAGGAGCTATATTTCTTCAAATATTGTACGCGTTTATTTAAGGAAAAGATTAAGTAAATATGGAAAACGATGTTTGAAAGAAAATAAACCTGAATGAAGATATAAAATAAATACACTATTTTATAAAATATATTGTTTCTCTCATTTTTCTTTTACTTGTACGAGATGTGTTTATGTTCTATTCAATATATGACAATAAATCAAATGAAATAATGAGAAGTTTATCTATCGTTTGTAAATTATCTATATAGATAATACCGTAACAGAGTTTTCCATTGTAAAGTCCTGAGCTATCTCCTCCGAAGATTCTGAACTACACATAACAATCTATATACCAAAATTTTCGTTATTTTTTTCTTCGTATGATAGGCCTGTTTTTATTTTCCTAATGTTAACAGTTATTTTTATTTTTTAATTTAATCTATTTTACAATCGTAGATTTTTTGCATTTATCATCATCAATTCATTTGTTTTGAAATGCGTAAAAATGTGTGTTTTGAAATAATATATATTTCTGATTCATTTGATTATGTAAGTACTTTGTTATAGTTTTTCATTTAAATATATAAATTTTCTATATAGATAATACCGTAACAGAGTTTTCCATTGTAAAGTCCTGAGCTATCTCCTCCGAAGATTCTGAACTACACATAACAATCTATATACCAAAATTTTCGTTATTTTTTTCTTCGTATGATAGGCCTGTTTTTATTTTCCTAATGTTAACAGTTATTTTTATTTTTTAATTTAATCTATTTTACAATCGTAGATTTTTTGCATTTATCATCATCAATTCATTTGTTTTGAAATGCGTAAAAATGTGTGTTTTGAAATAATATATATTTCTGATTCATTTGATTATGTAAGTACTTTGTTATAGTTTTTCATTTAAATATATAAATTTTTCGAATTGTAGATTGAATTATTACTTTTATTCTATAATAATTATCTTTTATAAGTGTTTGTTTTAGTTTTTCATTTGAATTTAGCACAATTTTTGTATCTGGTTATCTTTTTTGGCATCTTTTCATCTCTCTTTGGCATCTTTTTTTCTCATTAATAAGACCTAATCCAAATAATTTAATAGTGTGTGACGTTTCAGCAACAGCATCAGACAGAAGAATAAATGAACTAAAGAATAAAATCCCATTTTTTCTTTTGTCTGATGATGGTGGCATTTGGATTAGGTCTTATTTTTTTTATTAATTTGTTATAGTTTTTCATTTGAATTTAGCTCCATTTTTGTGTCTTATTTCTTCTTTATATTAAAACTTAGAATTAAGCTTTGCTTTTTTATATACATGTTTATTACACATTTAGCAATACTTTTTCTTTATATTTGCTCTTATTTACTCATTTTTTTACTCTTTCACAATCAGATTTTGAAAATGGCTAAATGGCTTCACTTCTCCCTATTTGCTTTTGTAGCTTTTCTTATAAAAAAAAATATTAGAACTTGGAATTAAGCTTTGCTTTTTTATATACATGTTTGTTACACATTTAGCAATATATATACCAAAATATTTTTTTGAATACTTACCTCTTTTAGTGAACTTTTGTCAGGGGGGCTGCAAAAGTGCCGTACTTATGCAGTATTTTGATGCTTTTCCTGTGAAAAGGATAATGAAATTTGAATTTAGCTTTGCTTTTTTATATACATGTTATTTCCACATTTAGCAATATATACACAGAAATATTTTTGGAATATATAACTTTTTTGGTGAATTTTTGTCAGGGAAGCTATGGACTGCCGTAATCATGCATTATGTTGATGTTCTTCTCATAAAAAAAATATTTGGGTTTGGAATTGGGCTTTGCTTTTTTGTATACATGTTTTTTTGCATATTTAGCAATTTACACACAGAAAAATTTTGGAATATTTAACTTTCTTGGTGAATTTTTGTCAGGGAAGCTATGGACTGCCGTAATCATGCGGCTGCAAAAGTGCCGTACTTATGCAGTATTTTGATGCTTTTCCTGTGGAAAGGATAATGAAATTTAAAATTAAGCTTTGCTTTTTTATATACATGTTATTTACACATTTAGCAATATATACACAGAAATATTTTTGGAATATTTAACTTTTTTGGTGAATTTTTGTCAGGGAAGCTATGGACTGCCGTAATCATGCATTATGTTGATGTTCTTCTCATAAAAAAAAATATTTGGGTTTGGAATTGGGCTTTGCTTTTTTGTATACATGTTTTTTATATATTTAGCAATTTACACACAGAAAAATTTTGGAATATTTAACTTTCTTGGTGAATTTTTGTCAGGGAAGCTATGGACTGCCGTAATCATGCGGCTGCAAAAGTGCCGTACTTATGCAGTATTTTGATGCTTTTCCTGTGAAAAGGATAATGAAATTTAAAATTAAGCTTTGCTTTTTTATATACATGTTATTTACACATTTAGCAATATATACACAGAAATATTTTTGGAATATTTAACTTTTTTGGTGAATTTTTGTCAGGGAAGCTATGGACTGCCGTAATCATGCATTATGTTGATGTATTTCTCATAAAAAAAATATTTGGGTTTGGAATTGGGCTTTGCTTTTTTGTATACATGTTTTTTACATATTTAGCAATTTACACACAGAAAAATTTTGGAATATTTAACTTTCTTGGTGAATTTTTGTCAGGGAAGCTATGGACTGCCGTAATCATGCGGATGCAAAAGTGCCGTACTTATGCAGTATTTTGATGCTTTTCCTGTGAAAAGGATAATGAAATTTAAAATTAAGCCTTGCTTTTTTATATACATGTTATTTACACATTTAGCAATATATACACAGAAATATTTTTGGAATATTTAACTTTTTTGGTGAATTTTTGTCAGGGAAGCTATGGACTGCCGTAATCATGCATTATGTTGATGTTCTTCTCATAAAAAAAATATTTGGGTTTGGAATTGGGCTTTGCTTTTTTGTATACATGTTTTTTACATATTTAGCAATTTACACACAGAAAAATTTTGGAATATTTAACTTTCTTGGTGAATTTTTGTCAGGGAAGCTATGGACTGCCGTAATCATGCGGCTGCAAAAGTGCCGTACTTATGCAGTATTTTGATGCTTTTCCTGTGAAAAGGATAATGAAATTTAAAATTAAGCTTTGCTTTTTTATATACATGTTATTTACACATTTAGCAATATATACACAGAAATATTTTTGGAATATTTAACTTTTTTGGTGAATTTTTGTCAGGGAAGCTATGGACTGCCGTAATCATGCATTATGTTGATGTTCTTCTCATAAAAAAAATATTTGGGTTTGGAATTGGGCTTTGCTTTTTTGTATACATGTTTTTTACATATTTAGCAATTTACACACAGAAAAATTTTGGAATATTTAACTTTCTTGGTGAATTTTTGTCAAGGAAGCTATGGACTGCCGTAATCATGCAATATGTTGATGTTCTTCTCATAAAAAAAATATTTGGGTTTAGAATTGGGCTTTGCTTTTTTATATACATACTAGCCGAGTGACCCGGGCAACGCCCCGGGTTTACCCGAAGGACCCGCAGGTGAGAAACTATAGAAGAAAAATTTTAACAAATCAGAAAATGAAATTGCAAACAACAGAACTACATTACTTTAAGGACATGAGAGCACATGCACTGTATCACCATACGTGTACCATTTTCAAAGACCCTGCTTAGGATTAAAACTTCTCAGAAGCATAACAATAGTACCAACCTAGAGGTTAACTGGTGTGGATGCATTCCTCTGGGAGTGAGACTATTGAGAAATTCAGTAGGGAGTTATTTTGCTTCTCCGCATTCTAACACTCCAACTGTTAACACTGTGGAAACACTGACTCATGTTTGGTAAGCAATTTCAGGGAAGAAACTATAGACATTGGATTAAATAAATTATTAATTAAATTGCATTAAATAAAAATTATTAGATTTAAATAAATATTATTAGAGTGAAAAAAAAAGAAAGAAATTAACAAATTAGAAAATAAAATTTCGAAAAATACAACTATATTGCAGATAAGATAAGAGGACCTTATTAAAAAATACATAAACAAACTGTAATTCGACACTCGATAATTCGACACTTTCGATAATTCGACACTTTCGATAATTCGACACTTTCGATAATTCGACCATTTTAAAAATCAAATTTACAAGGTTGATTGTTGTTTAAATACAACTTTGCTTTTGCATGCATAAACACAGGCTCTTGTAGCAAGAACCCAAATATTATTTATAGTCATAGCAAAAGCCAACTTTAGTGAAAACTGATGCCTCTTCAGAATGAATGGAAGACTGAAATCTGAAGGAGCAGAAGATATGCGTCATTTATACTTTCACCAATGCCTTTAGGATCTTTGCGATGGAACGCGTATGGTGTTTCAGCGCATGTGCTCTCATGTCCTTGAAGCACATATACTGACAGTGCCCAAAGTTGAACACACTGTATAGTGTCTGAAATATCTTTGGCCCCTTCGGATACCAACCTTCGCTTCATTCTAGAGAGGCGTTAGTTTTCATGTCATATTTGTAATAGAGTTTTGTTGTTTGCAATTTTCTTTTTTTTTTTCCTTTCAAATATGTATCCACTCTGAAATATAGTTTGTAAATTTTTATTCCAATTTATTTTCTTATATATATATGTATTTTTTTTTCATTTCCAAAATATTTATTTATACTTTCACCAATGCCTTTAGGATCTTTGCGATGGAACACGTATGGTGTTTCAGCGCATGTGCTCTCATGTCCTTGAAGCACATATACTGACAGTGCCCAAAGTTGAACACACTGTATAGTGTCTGTAATATCTTTGGCCCCTTCGGATACCAACCTTCGCTTCATTCTAGAGAGGCGTTAGTTTTCACTAAGGTTGGCTTTTGCTATGACTATAAATAAGGCTCAAGGCCAAACCTTGGCTACAAGAGCCTGTGTTTACGCACGGACAACTTTATATGTGGCTTTTTCAAGTGTGCGAACATTGGATAGCATACATGTAAAGATGACCCATATCTTCTGCTCCTTCAGATTTCAGTCTTCCATTCATTCTGAAGAGGCATCAGTTTTCACTAAAGTTGGCTTTTGCTATGACTATAAATAATATTTGGGTTCTTGCTACAAGAGCCTGTGTTTATGCATGCAAAATCAAAGTTGTATTTAAACAACAATCAACCTTGTAAATTTGATTTTAAAAATGGTCGAATTATCGAAAGTGTCGAATTATCGAAAGTGTCGAATTATCGATAGTGTCGAATTACAGTTTGTTTATTTATTTTTTAATAAGGTCCTCTTATCTTATCTGCAATATAGTTGTATTTTTCGAAATTTTATTTTCTAATTTGTTAATTTTTTCTTTTTTTTTTCACTCTAATAATATTTATTTAAATCTAATAATTTTTATTTAATGCAATTTAATTAATAATTTATTTAATCCAATGTCTATAGTTTCTTCCCTGAAATTGCTTACCAAACATGAGTCAGTGTTTCCACAGTGTTAACAGTTGGAGTGTTAGAATGCGGAGAAGCAAAATAACTCCCTACTGAATTTCTCAATAGTCTTACTCCCAGAGGAATGCATCCACACCAGTTAACCTCTAGGTTGGTACTATTGTTATGCTTCTGAGAAGTTTTAATCCTAAGCAGGGTCTTTGAAAATGGTACACGTATGGTGATACAGTGCATGTGCTCTCATGTCCTTAAAGAAGTGTAGTTCTGTTGTTTGCAATTTCATTTTCTGATTTGTTAAAATTTTTCTTCTATAGTTTCTCACCTGCGGGTCCTTCGGGTAAACCCGGGGCGTTGCCCGGGTCACTCGGCTAGTTATATATATATTAAAATAAATATAAATGATATGTTAAATATCTAATTGCTATCAAATAAATGAATATTTATATTTAAAAAAAAATAAATAGATCATATGTTCAATTATATTTTGCGCGTTACCTATAAAAAGATATGTAGAATTAATATTATACGTTTGTATAAAAACATTTTGATGATTCAATTCACTATAGATATTTGATAAATAAAAATAATATATATATGTAGTAATGTATAGTTGTTGTATCCTGTTGGATGGATGCAGTGTGGCATGTTGGTTTGCAGTCGTGGTGGCCACAATGATTAGAGTGGTTTCAGGCGTGATTGGGATTACACAAAAGGACGAGGCATGTTGGATGGCACCATAAAGATGGCGAAAGCGTGAGTGTAGCCGACACTAGTCGGGGAGAGATCTGTCTATAGAGGGGTCTGTCCATCATTGTGTCTCAAAGCCAACTAATCTGTTTGCATAAGAAGGGGGCATACCCGACTTGTTTTTCGGACCTCTTTCCTCCTTCTGGCATCGACTGTCACTCACTCGAAATTTTATTTGTCACTTTGGCAATTACATTATACATTTATACAATACATGGAGACATATATATATTGGAATATATTACAACATATATGAAATAAGTTGAAGTTCTGGTAGCCTCTTGTATAGAATCCTGTCGATTAATTTTGTGATGATGAAGTGTCGACTCTCGCTATACTGTGTTAACCGAGAGGAACAGTCAGGATGTAAAGTTTTCCAGTACCTCTCTGCACCTTGGAAGACCTCTAAAAGTTCTCACAAAATACAGGCAGTCGTGGTCGAGGCAGAGTGGAAAGCTTGGGAATGTCCACACAAAAAACGAAGACACAGTTGCACTAAGAAAGTTTCGTGCACAGATATAAGTTGAGCTAGGAGCGAAAGATGGAGATAGAAGAGTCCTTACTAGTCTACATGGTGAATGAGGAGGACCTTGGTGACAACCGACGTGAGCTTGCGCTGAGGGTGAAAAAAACTGTCAAGTGACTGGGGGCCGTTTCTGAGAAAGGGGGCTTTGCATGTCACCAGGTGTGAGAGGGGGCTCTGCATTCCACCACATGTTAACAGTGTGGGTGGTCTGGTCCATTTTTAGACCTTGTTGTGGGCATTCTAAATCTATCTCGATTTTGACGTTATGACTTCTATCTCTTGCTTAGCTCAACTTTTAATATATTACAGATTTTATTTATTTATCCTCAGTTTGTACAAATTACATTACATATGATGATGTAAAGACACATGTCAATAATACGTATAATCATTTACAGATGTGTTTCTATTATACAACATTAAATCTTATTATAAGTTATATACAATATGGGGTTGTTGGTTTAAATTACCATATATATAATAGAAAATTATATTTATGGATATTCACAATAGGTTTAAACATTTAAAATATACAAAATATGAATGTTTTTAAAATATTATATTTCACTTTTTCAAATATGTAGCTGGGTATAATTAATTTCATATCTAAAGGTTTATATTTGGTGCCTAATTATACATAAACAAATAAATATAAATATCGCATAATTATAATATTCAAATATATAATATGTGACATTTTCATTGCCCATATATGATCTCACTCCTAGCTGATTTCTTCACTGCTGGCCACCCAAATTGCAATACCAAAAAAAGACAAGAGATATCACAACAAAATATAATTTGTAGATAACATGTTGACCAAGTATTAAATGATTAAATTTATAGACTTCTGCGAAGTGCGGTTCCTGCCTGAATCAGTAGTTAAGAGTAGCCGCCATTGTTGGAGATCACCGCTGCCACAAGCCTCGGCATTGATTCAAAGAGACTTTGGATATGTTCTTGGGGTACAGCAGACCAACCAGCTTCCACACGTTGCCAAAGTTGATTTGGTGTGGCAGCTGGGGATGTAATCTGTATCAATCGTTGAGAAACCATGGACCACATGTTTTTTATCGGCGAAAGTTCCGGAGAGCGAGCCGGCCAGGGAAGCAATTCAATCTGGCGATTGACGAAGAACATTTGGACAATGCGTGCCACCTGTGGTCGCGCATTATCCTGTTGAAATATGGCTGTGGCAAGCCCTGAAGGTAAGGAAGGACAACTGGCTTCAACACCTCGGAGATGTAGCGTTGGCTGTTTAAAGTACCGGCAATACGTACTAGAGAAGTGCAAGAGTGATATCCAATACCGCCCCAGACTCGAATCCGACCATCGTGGTGTTGCAGACAGAAGCGTGACTCGTCGGTATAGACAATTTCATTTCATTCTGCCATATACATCCTTCTTTCATCGCACTATTGGCGGTGGAGACGTCTGTGGTTCTGCGTCAAGGGTAGACGAAGCAATGGACGTCTTGCGGACAGACCACTCTGCTGCAAAGGGAGTCGAATGGTACGCGCAGATACTGAATGATGCGTTACAGACTGAATGTGCTGTGCTACGGTTCGTGATGTGACTGAGCGATCTGTCACTGCCATGCGCACAATTTGCCTGTCAGCACGTGAAGTAGTGCACTGAGGTGGATGCGATCGAACATCGGTCCATCGTACCTTCCTGCATCCAACGATCTCATATCCGCATTACAGTTGTTTGGTTTCGTCCAAAACGACTACCGATTTCCCTGAAATATAATCCACAATCTCGGTAGGCCACTATCCTTCCTCTTTCGAACTCGGATACTTGATCAAAAGATGATCGCTGTTTTCTACGAGGCATAATTGATCTTTTTTTTTAACACAAGAAAAACCTAATTGCCGAACTTGAAATCGTCGAAATCTCCAAGCCTTAAATATTGCTTTGAAGAGGAGCCACAGGCGCGCGTGATGTGCGTCTGCGCTGAAATTCTGAAATTTGCATATTCCATCTCCGCAAATGCATGTTGTAAATTTCATGTTATTTGCATGATTCTTTCAGGGTGTTGCATTTACGGTGGTCAGCAGTTTAGCTTAAATATTGATACCGTTTTCTTGATGAGTTTTAAATGCTTAAAATGTTTAGACAGATAAAAGTAGATCAAGGTGTCAAATCAATTAAAGAGGGCACGTGCTTATCTGGAAAGTGAACGATGTTGATGAAACACTATAATCCATCGGAAAAATCACTAACCGTGTAACTGAATGTATTTGATGGCTTTCTGCCATCTATCAGAAAAAAAAAGTTTTCGGAAGCTAAGCAAAGATGGAGATTTTTAAGTGGAGAAGATCACTTACTCGGCTATGGTGGCATGATCAGCTTCAGAGAATCGACTGGCAAGGGTCACGCGGACTTGGAAGTGGCTATACATTTCCGGCTTTTTATGGGTTTATATAGTCTCAAAGACGGAAGTACGGAGCATACGTCTGATGTAATACTGAAGGAGCAAGAAGAAGAGGTCATCGTACCTTCTTTACTACCTTCTGGAGCCTGTTAAAGAATTGACCTGATGACCAATTGTGAAGACAAAAGCTATGTATGAGGGTGGGTATCTATGCTCGAAATATAACGGTGGTAAGAAGTTTGCTGGGTGGTGATCCAATTCAGCTGCTGACGGCAAGTAGACGGGGTCCCCGGTTTTTATCTTCAACTTGGGGGGACAGATGTTTGTCTAGTTATGATTTCAGACCCGCGATTTCTGACATAAAAAATAATTTCACCTATGTTTTATTTTATATTTAAAAATTGATTTTAAAAATTATTTCTCACAAGGTAGCGGAATTATCATTGATATTAGAAAATGGAAAGATAGCCAAAAATATAGGACGTTTACATGCAATGGTTTGAATGAATGTATAAATGATTTTGCGGAATTTGATTATGAATGTGTTGTGTTTTGGTATAAAGTTAAAATTTATAAATTAAAAGTTTAAAATTACAATATGTTGAGATTGTGAATGATAATAAGTATATATTTTCATATTGTGAATTTAGATAATGACTTCATTATTGGTAAATTTAGAAAATGTAGTCAAGGTTATATTTGTAAATTATGAGAAAAAAATAATGATTGGTGTTAAAATTGGATTAATGTTAAATGAAAATATTAAAATATATATTGAAATTTGAATTGGAAATAAAAAAAGGTAAATCATTTACAAATCGAGATGAAATTAGTTATGAGTTTGAGGAGAAAATTTCTGAAAGTTTTAAAAACTCACAGTTAATGAAACTCATCTTGGCTTGTATTCCTGCTCTCGTGGAAATACTCGATTTAGGGCTTGTGGAAGCTTGTAGCTTCTTTAGGGCGACTCTTCTTTCGGGATAGTTTGTTTGGCTGAATCGTTGGAGTTGCCAGCTTGTTCCTCCATCTTTCGCTCCTTCTCGCTTCTCTCTCCTTCGTTACTCTATCCTGTCGGCTCTCGCTTACTCCTGTGGTAACCTAGAGGACATTCAGGTGCAGAGAGGTTTCTTAAAAGCACAGCTTTCCCAGAATACAGGCAGTCATGGTCGAGGTAGAATGAAAGACTTGGGATAGTTCACACAAAGAAAAAAGGACACAGTGTTACTAGGAAAGGTTCCGTAAACAGGAAGAGTTGAGCTAAAAAGTAAGACGGATATTTTTAAGTGGAGCAGATTGCTTATCCGGCTATAGTGGCCTGGTAACTTCGGAGAATCGACTGACAAGGCCTCACGCGGGCTTGGAAGTGACGATACATTTCCGGCTTTTTATGGGTTTATATAGTCTCAAATATGGAAGTACGAGGCAGTCGTCGGATACAATACTGGGGGACCAAGAGGAAGAGGTCATCCTACCCTCAGGATAGCATTTCTGCTATTTAACTCCTCTTCTATAACACAGCTTTATTTTAATATTTACGGTTTATATACAGAGTACATTACATATTGTGATACGAAGGTTCATGTATAACATGCGTATAATTATTTTCAGAGTTGTTTTTATTATACAACAGGTTTTTTTAAATCATATAATCTTGTTAAATAGGTAACTGCCAAAAGCGATAGAATGCTACACAAGAAGCTTAGTTTTAGATCGAATCGGCTCCTGACAGGCATTCGGTCACGATAAGTCACACTCGTAACGCTATTAGGAAAATAATAATTCTCTATATGGCTGTGGATTCAAAAGTAAAACCAACGTGGCTGAGAGGAAATAAAAGTTAAAATTTAGTTCTCAAACATCTCGATATTATCTGTATGTAAATAAAGATTAAACATTAAGTTACTTGATGTTGGATATTAAATGATGTCTTCCCCACCCTATATTTCTAATTAAGGGAAAGAGTTGAGAGGTATTCAAATGTCTCAACAAAACTTGTAATAAATGATCTTTAGCCGATGCTGATTACAGACATCCATCACCTGCACTGAAGTATTTCTCAGCAGCCAAATTCTTTCTGTAAACTTCGATCGGCTCTTGGGGATTCTTTATAAATTCAAATTCACCCTGGAAATATATTAGAATATTGAACATTTTTCCACGTGCACCACTTTTAGCTGTTAAGCCAGAGAGGAAAAATGAGAGAGAGCACTCTGTGTTTATATCTATAGTCTTACTAAACTAACCATTTCATTCCATAGTAGGCAAACTTTGTCACGTTTCAAATCTCATAACTAGTCGTTTCGGTTAACTATTTTCTTTTTTCTTAATTCTTTTCTATATATAGTCGAAGCTACTCCAACTTCTTTCCCTTAAATTCTGGGTTTATGCTTAGTTAATGAGATATATTTTGTGAGGATAATCACATCCAAGAATAGAGCGATATTGTATAATATGTCGCCCTTTCGAGCCAATCCTACTTCTTATCCATACATAATTTATATATATATATGTGTCAATATATAACACTAGAAAGAGATTGTCATGTATCATAATTAGAATAGGTATTACATTCCCAAATGGAATATAAATTTCAACGCGCCAGCTTGGCGATTTCTTGCAAATTTAAAAATAGGATAATAATAAAGTGTCTAAAGGGAAATCAACAAACGACCCAGGCATGGTGGAGTCCCGTTTGAACTACAATTATCAATATTACATAAGAAAAATTGGAAATTTCCTAGATTATCATTTGGACTCTTTCCGAGGATCATCCACAAGTAATTAGTAAGTTTTACGACCGGCTGTTGGACGACCGACACATCAGACCCTCCTGGATCGTGTCGACGGTCTTTGTCATCTCTTAGGTTCCTTCCAGCCTGCCTCGTCCTTTATGTCCTTTAAACCCTAGAATCCTGAAACCACTGGGCTCATGACTGCTGTTGGTACGATATATACAAGGGAGGTTCCAAAGGTGATGCCTTTTTGCCTAAAAATTGAATAATATTTGACCTACTTTATTCAAATTATAATATGTTGTTAAGTCAAGCCTTATCTAAATATTATCTATTTTATTTTCAGATATATTAAGTAAGTGTATGGAATCAAGACAGAACCAAAGAGCCGTTATTGAATTTTGGAAATGAAGGAATGTTTATTTCAGAGATTCACCAGAGACTGAAAAATGTTTACAAAGAAACCACAATCGAAGTAAGTAATGTGAGAAGATGGATGAAAGTGGTGAGATTTCTTTGGATGACAAACTACGTAGTGGAGGCCATCAACAGCAACCAACCCTGCAAACGAAGACAAGGTTGATGACTTTATCAGTCATGACCGAAAAAAATATCTGAGTGTTGTGTAATATTTATAAATTGTTGGGTATAATGCTATAAAATCAATGATTGAACATCTATGTCATAGAGAAATCTGTTCAAAATGAGTTCCAAGGAAACTAACCTCTGATCAGCGTGATCAAAGGGTTCAACTATGACAAGAACTACTGGATCTCTACGAGGCTCAAAAGGACACTTATTTTCAAATATATTGACTGAAGATAAAACATGTGCATATATTCATGACCCAGAAACTAAGGCACAATCATTAGAATGACATCATTCCAGCTCACCAAAATAATTTTCGAAGTTCAGAGGTCACCCAATAAAGTGATGGCAACTTGTCTTTTGAAGCATGCAAGGTGTAATACTTATTGAATTTCTAGAAGAAGGTAACACTATGAACAGTTCTCGTTTTACAAAGGATCAGGGAGCTAAGAAAAAATACCAGATATTTCTCTTAAATCCGTCAATTTACACTATGACAATGTACAGCCGCCCCCCTCCTTCCAGATTTCAGAGGCTATTGATGGGCTGGTCACTGGTTCCACAACCCCCATACAGCCCTGATTTGTAACCTTGTGACTTCTATTTATTCTCCCCGAAGAAAATGTCTGATGAGACAAATATTTGAAAACTTATAGGAAGTAAAACAGGCCATAAGGACATAGTTGAGAAAACAACCTTCAGCCTATTTCCAAAGCAGATTTACAGCGTGAGTTCAATCGCTGGAGGAAATGAAGACTCCGCTGGAGAATATTTTGAATGCTACTATTATATTCACAGCTATTTGGTTCATATATGTACATAATTTTAATTGAAAATATTCAATGATTTTCGAACAATGATTTTGGAACAAACTATGTATATATTGTCACATTTTAAAAAAAATATTCAAAAATATTTTTATTTTGAATTTCACTTTTATATTAATTAATATTGGTTTTTATTATTATCAAGTATGATAATTTTGTGACATATATAAATTGTTTCAATCGCGCTTCCTTCGCAGTGAAATTGCTAATAAACCTCATCCTTGAATTAGCACTGGACTCTTCAAACGCAACACTACTGAACAAAACCTGGTCACCCCTCTACATCCCAGGCTGGTGTAACAATATATAATCAATGCTATTATTATCACTTTTAACTTCTATAATTAATTTACATCCAATCACAAATAGATATAACAATATATAACTGCTATAGTAATATATTTTAATTGTATATTTTAGAAAAGTAGCGGTAAAAGAATATATCACAATGTGGTAAATAGCTTTTAAATCATTTTTTAATTTTCCTTTTTTAAATATATGTTACCTTTAAGGTTATTTTACATTTATTATCAATTCGCCAACAAATTACTTTTCTTAATACAAGGCGTCAATCATGATTACACCAGAATAAATTCTTTCAATTTTCAGGGTACATCTCTGATAATTTATAAAATAATTAAATTAAAATGTCAATCATCAATAGGTACCTATACATTAAATTTGAACTGATCCCAAAATTAAAAATAAAATGTTAAGAACTTCTGTATAAAAAGTTGTAGCACATGAAAATACAATAAAATAAAGACCGAAGTAGCTGACAAAGGAAAAAGTGGGGGCTTAAAATCTTAATACAGGGTGTCACTGACCAAGTAGATTCTTGCACAAAGATATTATTGGTTAAGACCCGGGACGCCTCTATTAAAACTCGCCATCTTGGGGTCAAAGAAGTTTATATATAGCTCCCGTGTCCATCTACCCAACTATACAGCTCCAGTCGTGCTTTTATCCTTTTTTAGCTTCGATCTATCTTAGTATGGAATCTTGAGTCATCTGTATGCTTCAACAGTTCGGTGACTAGGATTGCCCCCTCTACATCACATATACATACGTTGACTTATATATAGAGAAGATATTTTTTTGATTATGTATTATATCATTATTGTTTATATTTTATAACACTCTCTCTCACTTCACGACTATTTGAATGTTGTATGTGTTTGAGGTTTAAGGAATTAAACAATATTGACTTAATCAAAGTTCATTGATGATCAGTGTTAACTTATCTAACTTCATACGATGGCTGAATCTCGCTTGTTAAAGATACAGAACATGAGTGAGAAGAATATTAATACTGACAAATCCGACAAGCCTTAACCTGGTGTAAAAGAATTGAGAGTTAGTGATCGAAAACTTGAATCCTTGATTCAAAATACATACGGCATACTTTCATTCTTAAACTGGTTCCGTTTTTTGTTGTTATTTCTAAAATAAAAGATGAACTGATTTTCTGGTGATTATTTGAAATATCTTGAAGATAGGCAGTTTCAATATGGGCCGATATAAAAGAGTCTATAGTAGAAATCAGAAGAGACAATCCAGGTGTATATACGACCAAGGATAAGAACAAACTATTCCATTTTATATTTTACTCTTGATATTTTTAGGTTTATATAATTTTTATATGTTAATTGAGGTTTTAATGCAATTTCATAACCTATAACGGTCAAATTTCGTTGTACATCCGTGTTACATTGGTAGAGCTCTGGTGACAAGGCCATCGAAAGTAAATTTTGCCATTTGGTCGAGCCTTCAACTGGGAGATGAAGGTGGAGGATGATCCGTCATATCAGTAGAGAGTGGAATTCAACGGTATTCCAACATTTTACTTATTATTTTTATTATTTTTCAGAATTTTATTTTTGTTTATAATTTAACTTTTGTTTTTAATGTTAAATTATAAATATGAAACCTCGCGTATAAGCGGACAAGAAATCCGAGATATTACTATATTTTGTCTTGTCAAAAAATATTTATGTTTAACCTTATTCTGACTAAAAACATACACATAAGTATTTCACCAAATCAAGCAATATGTCTTTCATACCTAACGTTCCCACAAGGATTCCATAGGATGGAAGTCTATGCTTCTTTGTTTGAAATCACCCTTTTTCAATGTATCCACAAGACCTGCGCTTCCTCAGAAAAGTAATAGTTAATAACACAACTTTTTTGCTATCTTTTCAATATCTTCACGTTGTTATTCTGAGATATAATTACTTGAGAGGATGATGTGTAGTTGAGGGTAGCCAACGTATTTGAGCGCTGTCCAGGGTTTGCTGAATAGGCGCTAAATACTCTCTCTATAGGGAATTGCAATCTTTTCATTTGGCAACTTCCCCTAAATGTATTTTTAAGGAATGTAGCTTGGGCAGTAGCAGCACTTTAAATGGATTTTGAACCCCCGCCAAATTGGGGGGCGGCATGGCGGTCCGGTGGCTTGTTGCAGCCGATGGATTTGCTGAAGGTCTTTTGGGAATTAATTTATTTTGCTCCAGCTCAAGTTCTGTGCCGATCAATTGCCGAGTGGCATTTTGCCAGATGTAGAAATAGAGAATGGATTTGTAGATTCCATTTGGAACTGGTGAAATTTGTTTTTATTATAATATATACGCGCGCGCTATATATAGGTATATGTATTTATCAAGTTGTGTGATTACATGTATTATATATTGTGAATTGTATAATTTTTTCATCTATGTACATATTTGGATGCTTTTTGAAAACTTTATGTACATATTGTTCTTATTTATATTTATTAAAATAAAAAAAAATTGCCCGATGAATTAAACCATAAATAAAGAAAGGGATGTCCGTCTATATATAAATATAGTTTCTATTTTTTTTTAAAGATTTTTATAAATAATTAAAATATATTATTACTTTAAACTATATATATTAGTTGAATTATGTATTTTTATTTAATATTGAATTTTACTATTAAGAGTGTTTACTGATGGATAAATTGAGTAGATAAGAAGAATAAATTTGAGTTTTTAGATTATATATAATATATATATATATATATGTTGTAATGTGTTTTATCCTGTTGGATGAATGTCGTGATGAGTTGGTTGAATGCAGTCGTTGTGGCCTCAATGTTCAGAGTGGCTTCAGGCGTTAATGAATTGCATCAAAGAACGAGACATGTTGGACGTGAAAGTGAAGCCGACGCCGGTCAATGCAGGTCTGTCAATCATAGTCTCTCAAAGAGACTGATCTATTTTTGAGGAAAAGGGGGCACACACCTGGTAACCCGACTTTGTTTTTCGGAGCCCTTTCTCCTGTATGGCGCCGGCTGTCACTCAATCTAATTTTATTATTTTGTTTTGCATCACATGATGGCCAAACTAGCGATCTTAATTGTGTTTACAGTGTTGGTTATTATACTATAAATTAGATAATAAAAAGACATATATTGAATTTAATATATATTAATAGTGTATTATAACACTATGCGGCGCTGAGTTTGTGTATACAAAAATGTAATGCCTCGATAAAGGTTGGTGTTCAGCCAGCCGAAATATTGACAAAATAAATCTTTTTTTAAAATCCAATATATGCTTTTTATTATCTAATGAATTAAATATGGAGTGTTCTATTTTCAAAACGATATACTATAAATATATTACATATGGAATATATAAGTATATATAAAATATATATTACAATATATATATAAGATTATATCACAATGACTGTGACTGTGAAATAAATTGATAAAGAAGCAGCAATCTCTCAAAATATTTTGAGAAAATTCTTTTTTATTTTCTTTACAAACTCAGGTACTCCCTTTTATATAAACTTATTTGATGGATCGTCTTTTGACTGAGAATATATATATATGATAATTTAAACCAATAACCCTATATTATGTAATACGATTGTCATGTTGTATATAGAACTAATTGCAGATTTATAACTAATTATATGCATAATTGACATGTCTCCTTGCATCACCAAATGTAATGTACTGAGGATAAATAAATAAAACTATATAATAGATTAAAAGCCAAGTTAAAAGCAAGATTGAGAGATCACAAAGTAACTTCTAAAGATAGATTGTTAGCCGACAGGTAGGCGCCAGACTCGAGTAACAGCGACACGTGCCGTGTCTCGAGTAGCAGCGACACGTGCCGTGATGCAATTCTCTTTGTCGGAGAGGTAGTATAAATAAGACCGGCCTTAGCGACAGTTAGTTCAGTTCTAGTCAGTCCCGGTCAGCGTCACCCCTTATCGCCGGTTGTCACCAATTCATCGACCATGTAAAACAGTAAGAAACCTTCTCGATCTCCATCTTTGCTTTTGGCTCAACTTTTTATCTATTCAAGGAACTTTCTTTCAACTGTGTCGCTTCGTTTTGTGTGTGTGGACATCCCCAGCTTTTCCACTCTGCCTCGACCACGACTGCCTGTACCCTGTGAGAACTGTTAAAGATCCTACAAGGTGCAGAGAGGTACGGGAAAACTCTCCACCCCTGACTGTCCCTCGCGGTTACTACAGGTTTGACCCTCGGTTGCCACAACTTATAGCGAGAGTCGACGAAGTTCTACAACAGGCTTACCAAACCCCAACGCATTATTACAGATAGTCGACAGGATCTCAACACAATATTACAGATAGTCGACAGGATCTCAACACAATATTACAGATAGTCGACAGGATTACCACAACGAAGGAGACCACAACGAAGAAGGTAAAGACTGTCCAGATAGAAAAGAGCCAAGAAGCAAGATGGAGGAGCAAACCAACCCGTCCAACGATACAGTCGAACAAACTATCCCCAAACAAGAAACGACATTGGAAGAGGAGGAAACGTCGCCGCCCCAAGATACCTCCGCAGACCCACTGACACAGATCGCCGATGCCCTGAGTAAGTTACTGGTAGCCCGATCTCCTAGGGAGATAGACGTAAGTCCATACGATGGTACTTTTGAAGCCCAAAGCTTTTTCGACAACTTCGATGCCCAAGCAGACCGAACTGAACTGACCTACACAGATCGCCTACGCAAATTACCCTGCTACCTACAAGGTAAGCCCCTCCAATATTTCCGAAGCCTACGGTTAGATAGGTTATATTATATTGAAGCCCGCCAGAGATTGATAGACTTATTCCCAGCAACGACAGAAGCGTCGTTTGCACGCTTTTTGGCAATCAAAATGACACCCCAAATGTCCCTAGAAAACTACTACCAAAACAAAACTGTTATGGGTATGAAACTCGACCTACCCGCCGACATTTTAATTGAATCTCTGACCGACGGACTACCCGTCGCAGACCAGCGATTAGTCGCAACTGTGCAGCCAAACACCATTAAGGAATGGTTCGACCTAGTGTCAAGAATAACTCAGTGTGCCACCAGTGCAGTGAACCAGCGCCAAGTAGACAAGGCTCCACACCCCACCTACCACAACCCACCACCGCGGTACAACAGCCAGCGGCCATCACGTGTAACATACCCAGTTACACCTCCCCCCTCGCCTTGCAAGTATTGCAATGCCATGCACTGGCACTCCCAGTGTGGACAACGGTTCCCACGGGACCAAACACGCCCAGTCTACAGCGCCCGACCACACACAACCACTGTACCAAAACGTGGTACCCACACCCAGCCCAAGGTCCAACCTCCGAGCCATGTTCCCCAAGTCCAAGCTGCAAGCCCAGACGACTCTGCAAGCCCCGCGAGCAGCTCAACGGTAGGAAAACCTGAAACTTATTTTCGTTGAACAATTAATAATATGGACTGAATTGTCACCAAATGTAAACTTGCCCTTTTTAATAGACACGGGAGCATCTATAAACCTACTTAACTTAGATATTTTAAGAACCATAGAAAATAGATTACCATATAAAATTATTATCCATCAGTACAGTTTAACTATAAATGCAATAGCCCACAATGTAAATACCCTTGGATATATTTTTTTAAAACTTAAAATCGGTAACCTCACCCAAAAACTAAAATTTTTTATAGTAGAAGCTTCACTACCTTTTGGTATTTTATCTATTAATACCCTTAAAATATTTAAATTAATTATAGATTTTAATAATCTCCAAATTTATCAAAATAATGATGCTCTCCCAACGAATGTCTATAAGTTCACCAAGTGCAAACAGGATTTATGTTCCACTCAACCGAGGGAAACTGATATGTTTACCACTTTCCCCTCGCACCAGTCCTGTTTACACGTGGCGGACTCTACTCCAATTATATGTTCACCCCCTATATCTCCTACCCATGATATTGAGATTTCTATACCTTCTAATGCGGCACCTCAGTTAGAACATTGTCCACACGAACTCCACCGAATTCTATATGAATTCTCACAAGTGTTCTCTACTAATAAATACAATGTGCCCAAATTGAACATACCACCGGTAAAAATCAATACCACCACAGATAAAATAATAGCATTACGCCCATATAGAGTGCCACTACACGACCAACAAGAAATACAAACCCAAATAGAACAAATGCTCCAATATGGAATCATTGCCCCGTCAGTTTCACCTTATGCCAGCCCCATAACGCTTGTTACCAAACGTGACCAAACGAAACGTTTCTGTATTGATTACAGAAAACTTAATGAAATCAGCGCTCCAGACGTACATCCTTTACCCTTAATAGAAACCATTCTTGACAAATTGTCAAAAGCCAAATATTACTCTTCTGTAGATATAGCATCCGCATATTGGCAAGTGGAAATAGAACCTAACTCACGTAATCTACTAGCTTTCGTGACGTTAGATAGTCAGTACGAATTTTGTAGACTTCCTTACGGATTTAAAAATTCACCACAGATATACCATCGTGCCATAAACCAGGTCATGCAAAAATATAAACTAAATTTTGTTACCCATTACTTCGACGATTTCATTATTTTTTCTGACACCCTAGAGGATCATCTACAACACCTACAACAATTTCTAACAGTGTGTCAACACGAAAACATCAAACTTAATTATAATAAATGTTCATTTTTTAAAACAAAAATAGATTTCTTAGGATACACTGTTACCGCAGGTACTTATGCACCGCAGACGCGCAACCTTGATACTATAAATGCCATAAAACCACCTAACAATCAAAAAACACTACAATCATTTTTAGGAGCAGTAAACGTTTATAATAAGTTTATAGCAGATTATGCCCGCTTACGAGCACCTTTAAATAAACTACTTAAAAAGGATGTAAAATGGAATTGGAACACAGACTGTCAACAAGCTTTCACCACTCTCAAAGAGAGTTTAACCAGTAACCCAGTACTACACTTGTATCAAGTCGGTTTACCATGCCGCCTTTATTGCGACGCATCCACCCAAGGGATTGCCGGCATACTCAAACAGGTACACCCAGACGGACAAATACATCCTGTGCAATATTTTAGCCGCGCCCTTAGGGCACATGAGAGAAACTACACCGTTTCCGAACTTGAGTGCCTCGCCATCGTCGAAAGTGTAGACAAATTCCGAATATACCTCACCGGTATAAAATTTACCATATACACAGACCATCAAGCTTTACAATGGCTTAAAACTATAAAAAATCCGTCAGGCCGACTATTTAGATGGAGCCTGAGACTATCTACCTATAATTACGAAATACACTACATCAAAGGCAGTCAACAGTATGAGGCAGATTTACTCTCAAGAAACCCCTTTGTAGGATTTATCAGTACTGATATTATAAAACAGCATCAACCAACAGCATCCCCCTTCAACATTGATACAAACGGCTTACATACCATTACCCGAAAAGGTGTAACTAAAATAATAATTCCCGAAACCCTGCAACATTCTCTCATGAACAAAGTTCACCAAAAGTATAACCACCCAGGCATCTCTCAGATGACCCGCATAATTACTACCCAGTACTACTGGAAAGGTATCTCTAAATCTATAGAAAAATTTGTCAGGTCGTGTCACACCTGCCAAATCATTAAAAGACCCAAAGGTAAACCCTATGGTGCCCTCGGACAAATTCCACCACCTCAACAACCATTCGACTTAATCTCTATAGATACCATAGCTGGATTTTCGAAATATGGACACTCCAAGACCTATCTACACGTAATAGTGGATCATTTAACGCGATATGCTTGGACCTTTCCATCAAAGTCCACCAGTACCCTAACGTACATTCAAACCCTCAAGACTGTACTACAGCAAGGATCTCCAAAACGTCTGTTATCTGACAGAGCGCCCGCTTTTACCTCAGAAAAATTCCGTAAATTTCTAATAATCCATGGTATACAACCTCTTCTAACTACCAGCAATAATCCACAAGCAAACGGTTTAATAGAACGCTTAAATGCGACCATTACAGGCAAGCTCAGACTAGCTTATCTAGAAAATCCGAAAGCTTCCTGGACTCAACTAGTTAAACGCGTCACTCAGACGTACAATAACACACCCCATTCTGTCACAAGTTTTCCACCTACCTACTTAATGTTCAATGTTATCCCCCCAGATCTAAGAACTCATCTTAACCCATATCCCGAGATAAATATAGCTCGAGAGATAGCAAGCTCTCGTACTCAAAATAAACATAAAAAAGATAAAGAAACATTTGATAAGCAGCACAGAACACCACATTTCGAAGAGAATGATCTTGTTTTGGTAAAAAATTACAGACATCCCGACACAGGTAAATTAGCACCATATTTTACTGGACCCTACAAAATAATTCAAATTATTTCACCCAATGTCGTTCGAATAGATCGCCCAAATCAGCCACTCAATAGAGACAGTGACACCATACATGTCAATAAATTAAAATATTACACAGAGGATGTGTTGTACATAACACCTCCACAGCCCCGATTCGTTCAACACCCACAGCGATTGCCTCAAGATGTATATTTCATTGAATTCAATCATTTAACTCCAGATATCTTTGAAACACAATTATTCCGAATTATACCGCCTACAAGCTCACAGCCTTTTTTACATTTAAATCCCAGTATTTTCAATTAGGTCAGGAAACAAACTGCCAGAGTGGAGGCAGAGGAATTTTCTTCCAGCCAGCAGGGTGACTCACAACGCCCGCCTACATCAATAAACAACCCAGCTATGCCGGTCGGCATCAAAGGGCAACCGCCATGTTAAAATGACACCTCCAGTTGCAGTTCGCCTGTACCTGACACGTGATCCAACTCGCGGGACGAATAGATTGCAGCACCTAAAACTAATTGACTTACCAATAATTACCCAATTCACTTATTAATTTGAATTTTAATATTGAAAAAAATATCATTAAACTTTATATCTTTAATTATCATCGTGTGTTTTACAACTTTTACATTGTTTGCACGCCCAGTGTGGAATTTTTTTTTGACGCAAAAGAACAATCATCAATTATATGACTTTTGGGTACGCTTTTAATATGAACAAACACAACATTACCGGCTCATTCGTTAGGAATAAAAAAGGATTTAACCTCTCATTTCTCCATAGGTAACGCAATGTTACATGGAATAAATTCTGTTAAATTAATAGTTTAAATGATTTTTTCCCAAGCGTAACAAGCCGGCGTTTGGGTAGGCTCACCTAAAAATTTTGCAGACCAAACTGCATAAAACGCTCTGCAATCTTTTTAGCGCCTAAGACAAGCACTACACACTTCATGTATCCAAAGTCCCCATCTTCCACTACACTACATCATTTTTAGGGATCAAGATCGCTCCCCGTCTGGTCTCACATAATATAATCGGGAAGATCTGGCAAAGACCAACTTCTCAGACCGGACCAAAGCGACATAGGGCCACATTGCCTCCCCATAGGTCAAACTAAAGACACCAATAATCTTGGACCTACACCTAGACATTGTGTGAATATGTTCCTTTCTTTTTTTTTCAGGAACGAATATTTTTTGTTTTCTTTTAACTTTTCTTCAAAAGAGACATTTTTTGCTCCATTTGTTACTACTTAACATTTATATAATCATTAATAACCTTTAATTATATTATATTTTTTTGTATAAAATCTTGAATAATTATTTTTATTTTTATTTTTTTACTTTTCAATTATAATCAAATTTTTATTCCAACATTATTTTAACAATTTTATTGTAACAATTTTATTCTTCATGATATTATTTTAGTATGGCAAAACATTTAATTCTTTCAATATTTAAATTTTTAATTCATTATTATATCTTTTATATATTACTAATTCTAATTATTACATCTTTTATATTTTGCTAATTCATTATTATGTCTTTTGTATATTACATGTTTGATTTTATCCCCTTATACTGTTGTTATCCGCAATCATATTTCTATCTTTTTATTCACTATATTTTTGTTTAAATAACTTTATTATATGACAATGTTTATCATCAACTATCGGGCATCTACAACAATCGTTTTCAACAATCATATTCTTTAACTAATTCCCTATACTTTATCACTACCTATTTCAGCCATTGCTAGAAACGACAGCACTGCTTGACAATTTTTCTTTTGATTTCGTAATTCAACAAACTCTTTGAAAACACCGTTCCCCAGAAGTACAAGTCTCGACTTTTGGTCTGAACACGTTTCAAAAGTTTATTTCAATCATCCGCAGAGCACATCACCAACGCATGCACAAAGCGTTCACTTTTTTCAATTTTCAATTTTTTTCAGCACTAGCGGACCACAATCAACCTTTGATTTCAAGTCAAGTCAGACCACCTACTGTCGCTACAACAATTCTACGTATCGCATGGCTCTACCATCCCTTTCAATCATATTAAGTCTTTTCTTCAACAACTTTTCAACCCAATAACCCTACAATTGTGTCAAAGCACTGTAACCTTAAACAGGATCGCAGGTGAAACATTGCCAAGGAAGACGCACAAGTCTATATCCTCGCTTTGCACCTGGATCTCAGTATTTGATTGTCTGTGCAACACTTACAATTGCATATTCTTCAACCCCTAACCCTTTCCAACGCCCGCCAACAATCTTTTAGAACATCATTTTTTATCATCATTATTTTTAGCAAACAAAGGTTTTATCTACAGTTCTCTTTTATAATGAATATCATAACTTTTAAATTAAACATAAGTTTTATTTTTATAATTTTCAAATATAGCCAAATAAACATCTTGTTATAGCCCTTTACCCTCACAGTTTTAATTAATTAAAATAAATTCTAATTACTTACCTGTGTTAGAGAGGCTTTACCCGCTTAAACCCGGATAAACCCTTTCACTCCCGGGGCCCATCTATGATAATTTAAACCAATAACCCTATATTATGTAATACGATTGTCATGTTGTATATAGAACTAATTGCAGATTTATAACTAATTATATGCATAATTGACATGTCTCCTTGCATCACCAAATGTAATGTACTGAGGATAAATAAATAAAACTATATAATAGATTAAAAGCCAAGTTAAAAGCAAGATTGAGAGATCACAAAGTAACTTCTAAAGATAGATTGTTAGCCGACAGGTAGGCGCCAGACTCGAGTAACAGCGACACGTGCCGTGTCTCGAGTAGCAGCGACACGTGCCGTGATGCAATTCTCTTTGTCGGAGAGGTAGTATAAATAAGACCGGCCTTAGCGACAGTTAGTTCAGTTCTAGTCAGTCCCGGTCAGCGTCACCCCTTATCGCCGGTTGTCACCAATTCATCGACCATGTAAAACAGTAAGAAACCTTCTCGATCTCCATCTTTGCTTTTGGCTCAACTTTTTATCTATTCAAGGAACTTTCTTTCAACTGTGTCGCTTCGTTTTGTGTGTGTGGACATCCCCAGCTTTTCCACTCTGCCTCGACCACGACTGCCTGTACCCTGTGAGAACTGTTAAAGATCCTACAAGGTGCAGAGAGGTACGGGAAAACTCTCCACCCCTGACTGTCCCTCGCGGTTACTACAGGTTTGACCCTCGGTTGCCACAACTTATAGCGAGAGTCGACGAAGTTCTACAACAGGCTTACCAAACCCCAACGCATTATTACAGATAGTCGACAGGATCTCAACACAATATTACATATATATATAATAATATATAAATATATATAATATAATATATAATTATATATATTATATATCTACTTATATAATTGCCTTATTCTGTCTGTGTGAAGTTCACGGACAGATTTTGGTCATCAACACGCGCATCATCATTATGATCATTATCATTATCTAATGATAATTATTTATTTATCTACTTATATAATTGCCTTATTCTGTCTGTGTGAAGTTCACGGATAGATTTTGGTCATCAACGCGCGCATCATTTTTATGATCATTATCTAATGATAATTATTTATTTTTCTACTTATATAATTGCCTTATTCTGTCTGTGTGAAGTTCACGGATAGATTTTGGTCATCAACGCGCGCATCATCATTATTATCATTATCTAATGATAATTATTTATTTATCTACTTATATATCTTCTACTTATATAATTGCCTTATTCTGTCTGTGTGAAGTTCACTGTGTGAAGTTCACGGATAGATTTTGGTCATCAACGCGCGCATCATCATTATGATCATTATCATTATCTAATGATAATTATTTATTTATTATATATAATTGCCTTATTCTGTCTGTGTGAAGTTCACTGTGTGAAGTTCACGGATAGATTTTGGTCAGAATGGATAAAATAAAAAAAGTGTCAAGGGATGGGAATCGAACCCACGACCTTCCGCTTACCGGGCAGATGCCATGACCACTAGGCTACCTAAGACAACGATAGGTTATTTTAAATTATATATAAATTAAATATTAAAACTATATATTCAAATTATTCTACTTAGCTCACGAACAGCGCTCTCTATCAAGGTTATAAATACGTTTAAAATCGAAATCTTTTCAAAATTTTATTAATAATAGTTCGCTTACTAATTAGAATACTTGACCTAAATCGAAATATTTATAGACGCTCGCTCGATTTGAAGATTTATATCGTAACTAATCTGACTGTAAAGTTTGGAGCGGGACGTTTCATAAGAGTGACATCCATGGCGCCAATTTATAATTGTAACGAATAGTGTTTAAATAAAACATTTAATCGGGTAAACCCGGGCGTTGCCCGGGGCATTCGTCTAGTTCTTATATAATATAATATATAAGAATTTATAAAATATTTTTTATGTTTTTATATAAAAAGTCATTAAGAGCTAGGGTCCATATTAAAACTCCGGCAGTAACGCATGATATATAAGGAATATAGTGAGAGAAGAGGTGAAGAGAGTTAACGTATAAAAGCAGCAAAAGAGAGAACCATGGTAATGTACAATTCAAGAAGAAGCCAGGGTATGACAGGGTGGAGATTGAGAAATATCTCTCTCTGTTACTTTCTTTTTCTACTATATTTTGCTCAAGAAAATGTGCTCATAAAGGTGATAATTCCTTATCAAAAATGACTTTGGTAAATAACAAACAGTCGATTCAAGATTGCACGGGATAAACGTGGTCAGCTCAATATATAGAATTACAACATAATTCTGAAAATGACCCAAAAGAAGACGGGCAATGAATAGCGTCCTAATACTTTCCAATTTCTCGCGGAAAATATGCATAGTAAATATAAGCTTGTAACAATCGAGATATTATGCTTATATAGAACACTGTATATAGAGTATTAAACAATTATTTGATATTCGGTACAGTACAGTTCTCATTGCGCTACCAATAATAACTTTTGCAATTGAAAATTATTTATATTTTTTTATAGAGGGTTAAACATTTTATTTTTGTTCATAAAGCTGTTTATTCAGTATATTATTTTCGCATGAGGAGTTCGCTATAATACGATGACAGAGAAAGGAGACTGCCGTTTTCTCCCTCCAAATATTGGGGGGAATACAGACGGTCACTTATTCGGTCAATCTGAAGTTACAATATGTATGGGGATATTTAAACTACGATCAAAAAGTAACAGAACATTTTAAAAATAAAGAGTTATGTATATATTTTATATAAAAGTAATCTAATTTAAATTTATCATTTATAGAACAAACTACTCTGTAAAGTCGACCACCAGATGTCGCAGCTTTCACTATATAAACCCATTGTTGTTGTTTCCCGTTGGTCGGCTCAAATCTTTTTGTAGATATGTAAATACGTCTTTTTTTTTTTAATTTATCTACTCGCCTTAAGTCAGGTAGTATCTTCGCAAATTATGTATTTTATATTCTATAAGCTCAATTAAGGCTAATTCTGGTCTAAACTATTTTTTATTATTTTTACAACGACTGCAATATATCACAAATATACTCATGTATCCTTAAACAACCTAAGAAAATTCAATATCATACTAATTTTTCATAATAAATATATATATTATAAACTATTATATAGACGCGTTTGGTTCTTTTAAAAAATTAAACAATTTCTAAAAATATTCAAAAGAATCATACGCGTCTATAATAGTTTCGAATTTTCATAACAGATGCATCATAATATATATATATATATATATATATATATTAGAGTAATTTTGGAATATGTTATGTAAAATATAATAAATTATGATTCACTGATTTTCAAAATAAGTATGATTTAAACATTGAGTCAGGACAGCAAGCTGATTTTGTATTAGATAATACCATTAAGAAAATTTAGAATTTTTTATATATTTGTTTGTTGATTTAAGCATAAGAGGTTTGTTTTTATAAATATAATAAATGATTAGATGGATATAATAGGATTAAAAAAAGGAAAAATCAAGCAAAGCTTCGGCCGTTACGCGTCATAGGCTTGGTAGAAAAAGGAATAAGCGAAGAGACAGGTTTGTAGAAAAGCGCAAAGGCAGAACGATGATAATAATTTCACAATACACCTATCCCCCGATTTACATGGTACTTTTTTTACACGTTTTCGCTTTTACACGGTTTTCCAAATAAGTTTTTTTTTGTTTTTATCGCACTATACTAAATGCTACTGTGATTGAACACATGCGCTGTGTACACATCTCACGAGGAATCCCGAGCTTATGTGCTGACTACATATTTTAACCTGTCAATGCATTTTATTTTTATTTCTATGTACACCTATCCCCCGATTTACATGTTTTTCTCAGGAACGTATCTACCGTGTAAATCGGGGGATAGGTGTAATATAAATTAAGCTAAAGAGAGTGAGAGAATTGTTTTCCTTATTTTCTCACTTGAAGAAAGATGATACAATTTTTTATTTATATATATTTTTATTAAATTAATTTTTGTGATATTTTTTATAAAGCCTATTTGAATGTAAAACTAGTTTAAAAATAGAGGACACAATATAAGACAAAATTCTAATTAAATAAACCTAAAATATTTACTATATAAAATTTGAATAGAGAATGTAGCAAGTATAATAAAATTTAAAAGAGTAAACCTTCCGAGGATTCGGCACTGATCAAAACTGGCAAACCTATTAATGTCACATTTACCTAGGTCTTTGTAACTATACATTATTTCTCTTTTCATCCTATTATATCCCTCTATTTATTTATTATATATTTAAAAAACCTCTTATTCTCAAATCAACTAACGAATATATAAGAAAATTCAAATTTTCTTAATGGTATTATAGGTATATAAAGAGTGTTACTTTAGAGAATAAAGCCTGAACAACAAATAAGACGGGCAACATTAGTCATAGCGCATATGCAAATTTCATTGTAGGAAGATAAAGGTTATTTCTTTATAACGCTGGCGTCGGATTTTTTAAAATATACTTTTGTTATAAATTGAATATATATTTTACTGAAACATTAAACTTGTTAAAAAGAAGGCGTATGGAGATGAGACAACTTCAATATAACTCAAGTACATTTCTTGTTATCATATTTAAAGATGGCCGTCAGAGTATATTGAGAATGATTCAAGGTCAGGGCATAACTTCGACTACGGAGCATAACATACACAGAAGGTTGTGTATTCACATACACGCGCGATCATAGAAAAATAACTTCAGAAAAAATAAAGCCACATCAACTAATAACTTGGTAATATTCATTGGTTGATGTGGCTATGTTTTTTTCTGAATCAAATTTCAACCAACAAAAAATCATTGAAAGAAAAATAACTATTGAAACGATAGCGGAAATATTTGGGATTTCATATGGTAGCTGACAAAGCTTTGTTCATGAATATGTAAACATGAAAACCGCTGTAGTTACTTTGTTCCACGACATCTAACCGTACAACAAAAACAGAATATATTATAAATTTGTAGTGATTTATTTTGAAAGTACAATTAATAAAAAACCGCGATATTTTAAAAATCAATAATAACTGGAAATGAAACTTGGTACTATATTTATGATCGACAGACAAAGAAAAAATCACTTCAATAGCACATTCCGAGTTCTCACCGGGAGTAAAAAGTTCGTTTCGACCAACCAAAAGGAAAGTAATGCTTATTGTGTTTTTTTTTCACTACAAAGGAGTTGCACATTATGAATTTCTATTCCAGAGGAAACTTCTATCAATATAAAAATATATACGGATAAATACGTTTGCGTCTTAGAGATTCAATACGAAGGAAAAGGAATAAGACCTTTTAGCCTCAATAATGGAAGTTGCTTCATGATAACGCTCCTTCACATAAAGCTACCAGGGTTATGGAATATTTAGCTGAGCATTCTGTGACTGTTTTATCATATTCTCCTTATTCCCCAGACTCTCCCCTGTCTTTGGTTTCAATTACTAAGCTCAAAAAAGACGCTTTAAGAAGAATATTTTCGTCATCTACAGAGGTTATTGATAATTGCGACGGATGAAATACACAATATCAGGAAATTTGACTATGAAACCGCTTTCAAAAAACCTTTTGACCGTTGAAAAAGGTTTGTAGATATTGGAGGGTCCTATTTTGGAAATAAATGATTAATGGAATGATTCAACTATTATATATATATATATATATATATTTATTTTAACAGGTTATTTATTTATTTTAACAGGTTATTTATTATATTCCTTATCAAATGTTATTTAAAATTATATTCCTGCGGGTTACAAAATACTTTACTTATTGAAGAACTAAACGAATATAGTTTTGTTTTCTATGGGGAAATTAATAGTTTGAGTGTGATATTTAAACCTTCAAATTACTATACGAAATGTTAACTTGAGAAGAGCGAACAGGAATGATATATATAAATGAGTCAATTCCTCTATTCAGACAGATTAAAGAATGCGACTTCCAGATTCGACACATCGTTATCTATGGTGGGTCAGTATGGTGAAGATAAAATATCCACATTTTAATGCGCTACGATAATCACCTTTAACTTCAAAAAATATATTAAAGTTGTAAGTAGCGTCCACACACCCATTCTACAAATGTATTATTTTATCATAAAACTTTATTACCTATTATACCAGCTTTATACACCCAAGATAGAAGACATTACAATTTCTGTGATAGAGATGTATGAAAACATAGAGTCTATCCATTGGGCACGTCAACAACAACAACCTATTCTAGTAAAAATAATTCTATATACAGTTACGAGCGTCATTCCTCATCAACTCTGTCACCGTTTGCTTTTTTTTTTTTTTGGAATGGCGCCCTCCTATTGGTTGGCTACGCTCACGCCACCTTTGCCCCCCCCCCCCCCATCATGCCTCTCCCACTCGCTTTTTCGTTTTTGTAACTATTGTGTTGGAGCGGGTCGCTCCTTAAATAAATGCATATATTAGTTAATAACTAAATGGAATCCTCTCTTTCTCTTTCCCAGTATGAGACGCCTACGGAAGCCAACAGTACATAGACAGATAAAGCACATAGGCTATAGTTATTAACTAATATATGCATTTATTTAAGGCGGCAATTTATAATTGTAACAAATAGTATTTGAATAAAAACATTCAATCGGGTAAAACACGGGCGTTGCCCGGGTCATTCGGCTAGTAATATAGAAAGACGGGGATGTAAACACATAATAGGTAGAGAATATATCGCCTTCATGAAAAGTATGTCACGGGGTAGGTGGCATTCGGGCATCAATGTTATTACAATTTCACAATAAATAACTTTAGCGTATATGTGAACTTAGTAATGTATTAAATTGTTATATTGAAACCTAAGTGTGTTCCATGTGGTTCCAAAAGACTGCTAACACATGTGCGGGTGTGTCCAGGGGGATACAGCTATATCGCAGGTAGGTGTCTGTCCGGAGGGCAAAACTAATCGATCGCTGTCATCCTTAAATGATTGCCTCCGTCTTACCGCCGTCTTAGCGAGGAACAAACCAAAGTCAAATAAACTGTCATGTTGGTTATGATAACCATTTGTTACTCCGTCTTTTCTAAATGATGAACTATGAAACCACATATACAGAAAATTAAATAATGAAACTCTCTCTCAAAAATAATCACATTTGTAAAAACAAATTTTGATACAGTGTGATATTATTTTAAGATTGATATTCTGTGAAAAACTCTTTTTAGAATTGAGGAATTGAATGTTTTGAGTTTAGAATACTTAGGAGACAACAAAACTTTGTTCTCCTTGTGTTAACAAAGCGTTCTCGTGTAAGAAAACGCCAGAATATTGATAAGCCACTCTTCTCGTCATCGCAATCGTTGATTTCAAACAGTAACATAGAAAGACTATCATATATTAACTCTAAAGAGACTTGAGGCTGGTGTGAATAAATTTCTTCAACTTTTTATAATTGCGCAATCCCCCGTAGATAAGTGTAAGTGATGGGCTGTTAAAATGGAAGATTGATGTATTGCTTTGAGTATTGCTATGATGTATTACTAAAGAGAGTATTGTATTGTTTGTATTCCTCTTTTATTTGCACCGAATGTAGAACATCAGTGAATAGTTCAGTTGAAGGTGTCCAAGCAATTCTCTGGGCTGCACAGCTCGCAAAGATAAATCCAACAATCCTAGGAATGACCATTGTCCTGAACCGAAGATCCGCTTTCGCATCCACCTGTACCTTTGGACCAGCACGATCATCTTTAGTGGCGGAAATAATACAATCCCTAAACATAGCAACCCCATATTAAGCTGTGCGGGGTACGCGGATATTCAAAGATATAGGAACGCGATTCTTGAGCCGTGTATGACAAGTCCTGGTCCCCGGGTCATTTTATGATTAATTATGCTCGTCTACATAGAGCAGTGCTAGTTAATGATTTCTTTTAGAGTAAGGATATTCAGGACATGGATCGTCCAGCCATATCTCCTGAAGTCGATATGTCAAAGATATGTTAGGAAGAGTCATTGTAGTTCGTCAGCTATCTACCAGGGAACTCTCTTCGAACCAAATCTGTTCTTTCTGAAGAGTGGAATGTATTGCCTCAAGACCTCGTCCAAAGTCTATTAATCGACATGATATATGGTTATGAGCGTTGAATAGCTGTTAGAAGTGAACTATTATATTGATTCCTGTTATTGGAGATATTCTGCCTCATTTTTGAGTAAATTTGTAATCATGTGAATAATCCGTTTATTTTCAAATCCATAGAGGATTAGATAGAGTAATCCCTTGAATAACCTATTTATGTATCGAATTTTATAACTTACAATAAAAATTACATATTTTGTATTTGTTCCTCAAATTCCGGGCATCAGTATAATTTTAGCAAACACCTGAGTAAATAGCGGGATGAGAGAGCCGCTCAGGAGTGGGAAATAGACATATTATAATGTCAGTGATAAATAAAATTATAATTTAAAATAAACAAAATAATTTGAATTTATGAATAAAGCACATGGCATAGTATACATTGTATTGGATTAAAATGATACGAAATGTTTTGTTATAAAAATAAGAAACTTATAAAACGGTTTAATATTGTATTTTGACAAATATGACTTTTGTAAAACTACTAATTCTTCTTTATAGCCTGATTATCCAACTCTTCTCACCATCTTCAATCTTTTCTCGCTACATATTTGTATTAAATAGTAATATTTAAAAAATTAGTGTAATGTCTTTACGTCTAATTACGTCAATGTGAAAAATAGATCATAATTAAGAAAAATGCACCTCCTCATCGTGCAACTGAAATTTGCTGATGGCTCTGCCGGAATAAATATCAACTATTCGTTAATTTTTAATTATTTCAGTATTGGACAAATACCCATTCTTGATTATTCAAGAAAAACTAACCACTTACGCGTTTGGGGCTGTTGGCCCTCGTCAGCGGGATGCAAGCTGTACCTCAACAACAACAACAACAAAACTGGTCACTCAGGCATCCTGAAAAATCATGAAACGGGTAGTTAATTCCAGAATATTTTACAATAGATCATAAGTTATCAGGGGAATACATTAGTGTAATACCACACACTTTAACCACTTTTCCTATAAATAGATCATTTATCAAGTGTCCAGTGATAAACGTGAGGCATTACCAATCTGACCATTAAACTAAACTACTACGTCAGTTAAAAGATGTTCCCCTAGCTTATGTATCCATTACGCTAGGATTTATAAAGTGGAACTTTGATTAATGTGGAGTTTTTTTTCTCAATTATTTAGTCCATTTATCTCTCTCTCTCTTCATTTTAATATTTCCGACTATCATCACATGTATATTGAAACTTTCTCATTTGTCTCTCCTTGCTATCATTTCTGTAGGTTAGAGAAGATATTTTCAACGAGATCTGCACCTCTCTTCACTTCCTACCTCGGTCTTGTATTCAACCAAATCCATGTTGCTCATGAGATTAGAGAATATGTATTATTTTATACAGAATGCCGAGAATTAAAGGTCAAATATGTAAAACAGATTGGAAAAGATGAAAACAAGAATATCCTAAAATAAACACAATATTAACAACAATAACACACACATTTGCTGACACATTTCCAACATATAAAGGAACACAGGTCACTCCTTTGTCTTTTATCTGAACGATGACCTCATTACTCCTGAGTTCCCAATGAGCAAAAGAGGAATCCATCATATCAACAATATATAATAGTATAAACGCAGAAAGAAGTACTGTAGTATATTTCTGTCTACGAAGTACTTTTCCCTGAACCCAAACCCAATTCTATATAGAGTTACGAGCGTCATGCGTTCTTCATCTCTGTCACCGTTTGCTTTTTTTTTTTTTTTGGAATGGCGCTCTCCTATTGGTTCGCTACGATGGCGCCGCCACTGCGCGAGACACTTTGCCCCCCCCACTCGCTTTTTGGTTTTTGTAACTATTGTGTTGGAGCGGGTCGCTCCTTAAATAAATGCATATATTAGTTAATAACTAAATGGAATCCTCTCTTTCTTTTTCCCAATAAGAGACGCCTACGGAAGCCAACAGTACATAGACAGATAAAGCACATAGGCTATAGTTATTAACTAATATATGCATTTATTTAAGGCGCCAATTTATAATTGTAACAAATAGTATTTGAATAAAAACATTCAATCGGGTAAAACACGGGCGTTAATGATCCAACAGGTCCACGTGTCTAAATTAAAACACGGGCGTTGCCCGGGTCATTCGGCTAGTATACCCTAATAGCGACTCACCTTTGAAAATCCATCACCAGAGTCATATGGCTATGAGGGAGATGTCAGATTTTGGCCGCAGTTTACAAAACAGATCTGATATAAGATAATTGCGATATACTTCTATAAAAAATATTAAGAAATTTACGCAAATTTCTTCATTACAAAAACACCGTAAGTTTTCGAGATCTCGCTCTTCAACGGCGAAGTTACAACTGAGAGATTTAGAATATCTCCCTCGTGCTCACTCTTAGTTGTAACTTCGGCCGTTGAGAAGATTGAGCTCGAAGGTTCGCGGTGTTTTTGTAATATAGAAACTTATTGCCTAAGGTTTTTCGATATTTTATAAAATCAGATCTACAAAGACGTAAAGCCCCAGATATATGAGTGTTAGCAGACCCTCTCACAATATATAATATGATTCTCATTTCAAACTTAGTACTTTTTTGTTAAATATATTACTATTTTAAGATAATAATCTGTTCTTCTTTTGTAGGGATTTCAAGCCTGAGTGCGCGGATTAAATATCAAAAATAAACTCATCTCTGAATGTCGTATTTTCATTTTAATTATTTTATATCGTAACATATAATGATTACCACACACGAACAACTATCTTATCCAACTTTATTCAATGAATAAATGAAATTTATTATTGAGACAGACCTACATCATATATACTTCAATTAGGTATATTTTCTGAGTGATTAGTATTGGACCTCTCTCCAGCTATTTCATCGATTCATTATCCATTCAAACTTCCTCCTAACAAACAATATTCTAAACATAAGATCATAACGCGCCAAATATGTGAAAAAACCAACAAGAAAGAATTGTTCTTTCCCAAATAAAACAAACTATTTACTGCCCTTACTGCGATACAAGAATATTGAAAGAGATTTGTTGGTGGTGAACCCTCACAGCCGTTTAGTCAATTTAATCCATCTTTAAAAAGAGGCATGGCGGATTAAATTGGGGAACCGCTGAGATGCTTCAACACTTCTCGGTCAAGCCTTCCTTATGTCTCTTTTCATCGCAGTAAGGATAGTAGAATGTTTTTTTTTTTTTTGGGGGGGGAAACAATATATTTCCATTGCAGTAATTCAGTGCAGCTATTCAATTAGTATGGAGTTTAAATTAGCGAAACACTGAGAAATCTCACCAATACTTTAACGTGAGATAAAGCTATTTTTAACCGAAGGGCTTGGAAGCCCCTCCTCTCACCGAGTCTATAAAGAAGATAGCAAACACTCCGCACTAAAATGAAATGTGGTTGATGTCATGAAGTGTCTGCTGGACGTCGTGGAGAAGTTAGCGGAGAGGCCACGAGCGAACCAGTAGATAAGGAGGCAAGCACGTAGAATAACTCAAAGTTGGTTCAAGTACATACGATAGACTTGGGTAGAGCCAGGGACAAAACTAAAGTCCAGAAAAACAAGTTAGTAAGCTAGCTCGCCTGATTGAGCTGTCCGAGGGCATTAGAAGACAGCGGACAAGTGGCTTAATCTTCACCTCAAGCACCAGTTCGTCTGGAAACTACCCTCTCACCCTGTAAAGCAAAATGGCGGACAATACTTTGCGCCAACGTCTGCGTTTATGCTATTCTGTTTTACCGTTACAGTATACTACATATCAAAAAGAGGAGAATTTTATGAAATATAAATGTTGGGATCGCAAGATGTTCACAGTATCACAGAGTGATAAATATAAATACCATTTTCAACTTTTTATTTTTTAATCATTTTCAACAAAAAGTTTATTTATTGTTTTTCATTTCAAATACAAACAATAAATTTTAAATGTAGATTTGAAATTAATATTTTATTTAAAAAGTAATAAAGGTGAATATAGAAAATAAGCTATTCCTCTATTAAAAATATGTATTTCCAATTTATCTTACTGTGAAATATATAAATAATTGTGTATATATTTTTTAATCAGAGAAGTGTTTTTAAAAGATGTTCATTTTTAGATGTATTTAGGAAAATAATTTGTGATATAAAATTTCGAATTTTCTTTCCGAGAAAAAAAAAAACGTGTGTAATATTTACAGGCTGGTGGTACACAAAAGTTATTTCGCCTCTTTGAAAATTTTTTCATCTAAATGAAATATTAAATTTATAGAACAATTTATAATTATATTCTTCAAATAAAAGGCATATAATGAATTGAGAGTATTTAATTACCAATATTTCAGAGTCGCATATAAGTTATAGTTGAAAAATGTCCTATTTAGAGTCAATGGTGAGGAAAAAATGATATATAAACAGTAATATTATATATTTAAAAATTACTGACTGTATAAATTTTGTACTAAGGTGCGTGAATATTTATCAATATTAGCAATATGATCTATTTTATTGTCAAAATTATTTTGTGCACTATACTTATAGATATTTGAAAAAAATATATTATAATTCATATAAGTAATACAAAACAAAAATGTTCCATAAAATAAATCATATAAATTATATTTAACGTGCCATATATAAATATAGGAAATGAAAGCATATTAAGACACGAATGTTTTTTTTACACATAAAAAACAAACTTCTACTGTTTTTACTGCGTAGAAAAAATATTGGGGGTATTGTGGCTCATCAGTGGTGAACCCTCCCAGCGGTTTCGCCAATTTAATCCACCAGACCGCTTCTCAGAGCTCTTATACTTGATTGGACGATTCTGCTTATATATGCTACACTGAAGGGTTAAATCTCAGAAATGTTATTCAAGCAAACTATGGACATAACCTTCAGGACAGTATAATTACATTTAAATATTTGCATCGAGCAATGCTCTTCCGTAAACAATAAGGACAAGGCCATTTAGGCATAAATTAAAATAGAGCAATAATGTGCAATATACAAGTACTTGTGTATATCCTTATATCTATGAAAATGAAATGCGAAATCGATGTTTGTTATCGCTTCACGCAAAATCTACTGACTCAATCATTATGAAATTTCGCATGTAGGTAGCTGAAGATTTCGTTTAACATATAGGCTATTCAAAAAACTAAAAAGGTTAATGTGCTTTTTTTGAAAAATAAAAACCAAAAAGCGTTAGTTCCAGCCTTTTACCGCTTGGGCGCAGCACTGGTCGCGACAATAAATGAATTTGATTGGTTAATAATTAACACGTGGTTTGTTTACACGATGAATGTTAGTTTGTTCACACGATGAATGTTTTTAAAAGGTATGATTATCCAATCGCCGTGAAACTTTAGGAAGTTATTTACTATACTACTGGGAAGATTTCTGGTTTGAATTTGATTTGAAATAAATATTCTTTGCAATTTTATTTGCAAATTTTCTACTTTCACTCGCAAGCATCGCCTCTAGCGGTGTATATATATAAAATGGAAGGATTTAAAAGCACGAAAGTTTCTTTTATACATAATACACACTTCTACTGCCCTTACTGCAATGAAAAAATATATTATTGGGAGGGCTTGGCTCATCAGTGGTGAACCCTCCCAGCGGTTCCGCCAATTTAATCCACCAGACCGCTTCTCAGAGCTCTAATATTGTATTGGACGATTCTGCTTATATACGCAGCACTGAAGGATGGAATCTTAGAAATGGTTTTCAAGAGAACTATGGACAAAAGCTTATAGGACAGTAGAATTACATTCAAATATTTGCACCGAGCAATGCTCTTCCGCAAACAATAAATACAAGGCCAGTTAGGCATAAATTAATACAAAGCGATAACGCGCCATCTGTACATATAAAATGGAAGGATTTAAAAGCACGAAAGTTTCTTTTATACATAATACACACTTCTACTGCCCTTACTGCAATGAAAAAATATATTGGGAGGGCTTGGCTCATCAGTGGTGAACCCTCCCAGCGGTTTCGCCAATTTAATCCACCAGACCGCTTCTCAGAGCTCTAATACTGTATTGGACGATTCTGCTAATATACGCAGCACTGAAGGGTGGAATCTTAGAAATGGTTTTCAAGAGAACTATGGACACTCTAGCGGTGTCTGGTGAAATTATATTTATAAATTGTAACAATGCTTAAAATGTTTTCCAAGTATAATAAATTTAATTTGAGAATTTAGTAATATAATATTCCAATGACGTAAAAAATACTTGGCATATAAATATTAATATATATTTAAAGAAAAAATTGTAACGATTTTGTGTTAAATGTTAAAATGTAATGTTAAAATATATTTTTTACATTGTTAATTTAATTTGCTGTTGTTTTATAAAAATGATGATGCAACTTTAATTGTTGTTGTGAAAATATCTTTATTTACGGAGCTGCTAACCATAATAAATGATTTTTGAGCCCCTAATTGTTGTTGTTTATTATCGTTTGTTTATATAAAAAAATTACATTGTATGTGATGATGATAACAAAAATGAAATTTTGAATTAATATATATAATTCATTGAGAAAAAAGAAATAATTAATTTTCAAATTCACAAAAGTGACAATATCCTATTTAAAATATAATAAATGTTTTCAAAAAATTATGTGTTTCAAAAATACATTTAAACGCATAAAACAATATTCATATTTATATACGTTTATAAATAAATATATAGGTGGATTGGATGTTTTCTAGAATCGTTTTAACAAATGTTCGTTAGGCAAACTTACTCGGATAAAAACTGTGCGAAGCTGGGTACATTCGCTAAATACAGTTATTTACAAATCTCCGTTTGTGGCAAGATACTATTCCTTCAACTTCAAATTACCGAGTGGACCAATTAATACTGATTTTTTTTTCAACTTATCGAGTATTTTTCAAGGGACCGGGAAAAAATTATCGAGAAGGTAGACAAGTATAGATTCAGTAGGGATTGGATGTTTGCTAGAATCGTTTTAACAAATGTTTGTTAAGCAAACTTTTACTTGGGGCGAAGCCGGGAACATATATATGTGTTTGTCGGCTATGCACGCCCTCAATATGTAACTAATCTCGTTGACATTTGAACAGGACAGAGAGTTAAATCTGGAAGAGTTTTGTTTGTTCACTTTAACCAATAAAAATTATATTTGACCAAGTACTGAGCAACAATATTTTTTTAGTCAGAAATGATGATGACAATATTTCCGTATCATGCTTGATTGCATTAAAAACTTATTTTGGGGAATATTCACTAAAGCAGACCACGGATAAAGCCAGATAATGATTAATAGTAGGCAGGAACAAAATTCTACCAGCGAAACATTCACTCGAGCAGAAGACACACGAAGCCAGGTCATCTCTATATATAAAATATCGTTTCTCGGCCTTTTGGCTAAGATCATGTAGTATATCTCTAGATATTTTTATTGATGTATATATTTTTAAAAATCTATTCAGTAGAGAGTGGATATGTTTATTATTATAATAAATTTCATATATTATATAAATATATGACATAACGAATTATATTATCATAATATTCTGTGTGTTCCCGAATATTATTATCAATAATATTCGTTAGGCAAACTTTCACTCGGATAAAACCCGGGCGAAGCCGGGTACACATCCGCTAGTATATATATAAAAATAAAAACATTAAGACAAAAATGTTTCTCATATATATAAAATAATCTTCTATCGCCCTTGCTGCGACGAAAATAATATTGGCTCATCAGTGATGAACCCACCCAGCGGTTTCGTCAATATAGTCCACCAGGCCGCTTATTAGGGCTTCAAAAATGAAGAACCCCACGGAGGCTGGTGGAGAAGCTTGGGTCTGGAAAAAATACTTCTTTAAGTTGGTAGTTGGGGTGAAGTCTGCCTGGACAGACTTGGCTTTGGTGGCTGGGATGGCAAAGTAGTCTAGGAGGCGGCGTGCTGGGACCGGCAGGGGAGGAAGAATCCTTGAGCGCGGAGGATCGCGTTCCTAGGTGTTGTGTTTGAGTTCATTGGCCAGGTCATAGGTCAGGTAACAGCGTTTGTTCAGGAGGCTCTCAAAGTAGACAGTGTATTTGTGTTGGCCATTATTATTGCAGTAATCAAATATTGCTTGATCTGAAGACTCGATAGCGCATAACATGAGGGACGAGGTGAGGAGAATCCACAGGAAGTTTGAAGTGGGCAGGGCTGGAAGCACAGAGTAAAAGAGATGCCATGCTTTGAGATTGGCTAGAGTTACTAGGTCACCCTCTGTATGGGCTCATTGTTTCTGTCTTAAATTAGGAACGCGGACGGCCATCCAGAAGTGCGGCTAATGGCAAGAAAAGTTGGCCGGAAAAAAAATGTATGTCCAGCAGTTTATTATGGCAAGCAGCAGCCGTTCAGGAAAAACCAGCGGCGTGCGCCGGAGGCAAGAAATTGGCGACTATTTCGTAGAAGGCGGTGGCAACTGAATTTAGCCAGAACAGCGATTATTAGGGTAATAAGATTACTATAAACGGACACCGAGAGGCAAGGTTTGCTGAAGGGGACGGGAAAAGTCGAGAAGAGCAAACCAAAAGATATTTCCAAGTCAGAGATATCGGCGGAACCCCGAGGTACAGAGCTATTTATCACCCAGATTTCTGGAGCAAAGAACTCCAACTACACGGGCTGTCCAGGTCACTAGTGTCGAGTTATTCAAAGCACTTCTAATCGCGTCCTAAGTAGATTACTGACCTTAACCAGTTGACCAGGAACTTCCAAGCTAAGGTTGAGTCTGTAGGTCTGGCCATAGATGTAGGGCTGAGGTGGGTCAGTCTAAGCTGTCCAATATTTGCTTTTCAAACGTGTAGTGGATGCTCCGGAGCTGAGCGGCCCCCAGGCTGACGCGGAGACGTAGGAAGGCCGGGATTTCCACCGAGTGGAAGATTTTGATCCATTTTATATGGATTGAGCAAGTTAATCGTGGAACAATTGCACGACTTTTACGAATGAGATTAGAAAAAATGAGATATTATATTTTCTGGTATATAAATTGTCTGGTCGAATTATGCTTTCAAATTGGTGATGGTCTTACCAATAGTGATAGATTGGACAAGAATTTTAAGTTCAGGATCCTATTCGATCGTAATTTTCGCCACTGGAAGACACAGGCTTGTCTCTTCCTAGTTTCAAATTGTTTCCGTTCTCAGTGCTTCGTGAAGCAATTTTATCTAGATAGTCATCATGGCTTTGGTCGTCAGACGACTCTGAACCTGAGTAATCAGGGTAAAATTATCAGCATAGGCAACCAATAAACTTTCCCTCATGGGAAGTATGATAAAGAGAAACCGAGCGATGATATTCTACAAAATATGGCCTAGTGCGAACCTTGGGGGTTCAAAGCTGAAATAATGTAGTGGCCTTGGTCCTGTCTTCCAAACAACTTGCACAAGACAGATTAGTAAATGGGGCAAACCAGGCGTTCAAAACCTTGTATGATGGCCGGTCTCCAGACGGTTTCAAATGCTTTGGTAATGCCTAAGCTTTCCATTGTACACTAACACTTTTACTATTAAAACATTCATGACATTATGAAGAGCTCAGGAGGCTCCCTCAACAATCACTAATCTTTACAAATAATGAGCAAGATTTTTAAAAATGATCCCTCTTATATATAATATATATATATTGTACTTTGACAATCCTTTATTCAGACGGTTTTATGATTGATTGATCTTATTTTTCAAGTTTTATTCGAGAAACCTGTCCTACAAAAATAATAGCGGCTGAAATAAGTTGTAAAAATACTAATGGATTGATACAGAAGCATGAATCGTACCTATGGATCATCGAAGGGTCGTTATACCTACAGGCATGCAGGAATCTTGAGGGGAGGCTGGGAGATCATGGTGGGGAGGGGCATTCAGGACCTGCTGTAGTGCTAAGTCGGGGTGGGGTTCAGAACAGTCAAAATGTTGAATGTCAGTCAATAGAGATTTTAACGTGCCCTTGACATTTGTGCACCGTTTGTTAATGGCCAGGGCAGTCAGGCGTAGACCTCTCCCACGAAAAATGTTTTCGGTTAGAGGCAAGAATAGCGTGGACGTTACGAGAAACACTTCCGATGTTGTTGATCTGTAAGAATTCGCACCGCTTTTCTGATACCAGATGATGGCATGCTGGCAATAAGGATGCTGTTTCGGTAAAAAGTGCAACGCGCTGTACGAGGAAAGCGAAGAAGGGGGTTATGTGCTAGAGTAAATACGTAAAGAGTAACCTGTGGTTAGCCCCATGATACTCGAGGCAGATTTCAGATATATAAAAACTTTGGGAGTCGAGGTGATTTAAAGAAACGTAGAGCAGGCATTGAAACTTGTAAATCTGTCAGGAATGGTGGACACAGTTGCTTGATGACATCAAGGAGAGAAAAACCTATCATGAAGACCGAAAACACTAGGACGCTCCCTGGCTGGAGTTTTCAAGAAAAATCAAATTAGTTGAGCAAATTCCTTGAAATGGCGAAGTTAGTGGGCAGATATCCGAGATGGAAAATTGCGCAAAAGAAAATCAAGGAATTGGCGCTTAGCCTACCAGATTTGTAGAGGCAATGAGAAGGAATATAACTTTCTCCATAAGTTCTAACATATAGTTTTCACACACACAAGATCGATGGTCCTTATCACAGTATTACAAGATATCCCAGTAACCTCAATGGTGTTGATTAGCAGAGTTTTTGTGACGGTGCGTTTCCATCATGTACCAAACCAAAATACTTTAATATTTCCAAAAGGCACGTGTATTCCTCATATACGCTAGAAGTCGTTGAAATCAATTCTGATAGGGTAAAAATCTCATTACTTTGAACAAGGAGATTTCTTTGAAGTAATCCTGGACGTTCTTTAGGTCAAGCAGCTACTCCAGTATATACAGTAGTGTACCTGTGAAAAGGCTGAATAAATCGGTGCTTCTGTTTTCTTTTTTTAATTCCAAATATCAATAGAAAAAGCTTGTATGATATATCGTTGCCTACATTTCGGAGTTAAAAATAGGGTGAGGCAATAAAACTTCCGAAAATAAAGCTGATAGCGGAAGAAATATCAGTGGGAAAACCGGGAAATCCGCTTCAAAGTAACGAAAGCAACTTCCAAGTCGGCGAAGATAACAGCGTGCAATGTTTTGGTATTCAAAGCTGTTTTGACCTCTCGCCAGACACGTAGGAAAATGAGCCTTCTAAAGCGGAGAATGCCTACTCCGGCACTAAGAAAGGAAAGCCTTAGTCGCTTTAGAAAAAGCTGATGACATCCAGGTAATCGCCCGTTTTATATTATGATGATGAGTTATTCGCATTTGAGGCGCCGAACACTGTGCGCCTTAGGGACGAAACGGATGATTTTCTTTCTAACATAAATCTCAAGACAACCGCTACGCTTCGTAGGAAATTATCATATTGAAAAACAGCTAATCATAATTTGACGTTTACGGCATCACTGTCTTCCAGGGTGAAGGTCGTAGCTGTCGGTGCAGGATTTCGTGAAACGGGTGTGAGAAGCACACCCGGTAGATGGTGAAGTATTTGCACAGCTATGTTCTCAATTAGACGCCTGAAAACAATTCCAATTCATTATTCATATTCAAAGATCTCGATCCACAAGCGCGAAACGCTCGAGGAAGGCCTATAGTCTTTTTAATCAGCATCAACAGACGTTGTTTCACACCTCGAAAGGATTGGCTGATTCGGTTGATTCGATTTTTTTCTAGCGACGCGAAGAGCATTAAATTCTTTATTTCCGCAAGTAGATTTGGACTTATATTCAAACATCTTTTTCATAGTTATTTCATTGAATTCTGTTGTTTATGAAGGCTTCATTTACGAGCTTTGACACTCGTTCAAAGATGTGCCGCAAGGATATAATTGTATTGAGAGTACCTAAAACATATCTACCTGAAAAATGATCGTTCGAAAGACGGTATTCAAGATCCAGTCTAGTAGTGGGGGATACTTGAGCCAATCACTTGCGTCAATTCAGCTTCTAGCGACCCTTGTTCTTGCGCAGCTTCGAAGAAGAAGCTGGGACGCCTGTTCTTGTATTGACCATATTAAACTTTCAGATCAATATAAATATACTATATAGATCTTCAAACCAAATATCTAATCGAGCTTCTCTCATCTCTTTACTTTTCATTAATTCATAATGGATATATCTAATTGCTGATTCTTCAATAATTATTTATACCTATTTCAATGAAAATTTAACATTTGCTGGAATTTCTTTTTGAATTAAAGAATTATTATAAACAATACTTAAAGTTACACCGCATGAGTTTCTTTTTTTTGTGAAAAATCAATATTTATTTCAAAGAGAAATATTTACTATTTCTAACTTTTTTTTAATTATTTTATTTTATTTTTTTTTTATAATAAAGAATTATTAGGAAATCTGGTGTGGGGGTTTGCCATTTCATTTTATCCTTTTATTTCTAAATCTGAGTTACTTTGGTTAAACATAATTTAACATAATCTAACAAATATATTATCTCAAGTAAATTTATTTATGAAAAATTTCAGGCGTTTATTTGCAACGGTTATTACTATTTTTCTTATGTGTCGCCACGCTTTAATTACACCATGTATTAATATATATAAGTCCTCTCTCTGGGTGTTTTTTTTTATTTTCATTAAAAATGTCAACGATAATTAGCATATGTAAGTAAGCGTTTACCCAAAAAATCGGAGTAATTGCAAATTAGGAAATTAAACGTTAAATAATTACAGCTCATGCTATGATACATAATAAATAAATTCGAGGGTCAATAGGCTGTAGCCGAGGCTCTGTCGTCTGGAGGCATTCCAGCATTTTGTCTTCTGCTCTACTTGATTGAGGTTTAGGAAATCTCTTTAGATGTCTTCTGTGTTCTATATATGTTTCTGGGGTCACACCGCAGGTATCGACAAAACGGAGTAGTAACTTTTGACATGGCATTTTTGTGAGTAAATCAATAATATAAATTATATTAGTGAGTGTCAGTCCACGCTAAGGTTTGATTATATAAATGATTCTATTCAGTTAACCTAAGTTCCTGGATAGAATACAAATATAAACCAGAAAAATTGAAGTATATTTATTTTAATGTATATTTAGACAGTATTAGCTCTTTGTTATTTATTTTTACGATAACGTAGTATCGTTTACCATAGCTCTCAATCATTTTATCATATTGTTTTGTCTACTCACACAATTCTGGCCTCAACTACCCGTTTCATGATATTTAAGGATGCCTGAATGACCAGTTTTCTATTTTTTTTTTTGGTCGTTCAAATACAGCACGCTGACAACAGCCCGAAACACCAATGTGGTTAGTTTTACTTGATTAATCAAGAAGCCATTGACCAATTCTGGAATAATTAAAAATCAACGAATAGTTTATATTTATTCCGATAGATGGTGCAAGCCCTCAGCAACTTTCAGTTACACGATAAAGTGTATGCCTTTTATTTTTCTAAATTTTTTCACCTTATCCCATTACAATTCCACATTTGTACTATTTTTCATAGTATCATCTTTTCAATGAAATAATCCCTTGCATCAATACTGAGTAAAATCAATCAGGCCTCCAAGGAAAAGTATATTTTCAAAACTTTTTTATTCTCTAGCTTTCGGGTACGGACGCCCTTCTACAGGAGAAAACATGGTATAAAAAGTTGTAGAAAGGCGCCCGTGCCCGAAAGGTAGAGAATAAAAATCTTTTGAAAATACACTTTTCCCTGGAGGAATGATTGATTTTACTCAGTATTATCTTTGTTGTTTATTTTTAGGATAACCTAGTATCGTTAACCATAACTCTCAATCATTTTCTCAAATCAAGAAAACTATGATTAAATCTGTTACAGTAAAAATAAAGATAAAATGGTATTTACCACAAAGTCATCCAATCCACCTCACAGAATATGCCGTGAAGTCATTTACCCGCTGTCTCTCCAAGTTTAATCCCAAGTTTTAAGTGATAAGCATTCAGATGATAACACCGGTGTGACGAATATATGTAAATTAGCGATATAAATTAATTAAGGAGTTGTTAATTAGTTGGCCAGTCCTCTGGAGTAAGTCCTCTGACAGACACCTACTTTTAAATTCATTACACAACTTATCTCGCCTTTTAAAATTAATGAAAATATTTTTTTTCTTTTCACTTAGTTTGTACACCTGGTTACTTACCTTAAACTATTGTAATTTGAGATGGGAAAATGAGACACACAGCTATACTCAACTATTTGCAAAATTATACATATAACACTACTTTAAAAATAGTGTTCGGTAATATATAGATTGCTATACTGACACTATATTTTCAACTCAATATCAAATTATTCTCAAACTTTCTTCAATCACGGTAATATGTATAAACTTTTTGATACTTTATTCATTTTATCTACTTTATCTTAACGGCGCGCGTCTTTACCTTTTCCTATGCTCTATGTATTTTATTTATATAAATATATATATGTAAAATAATGGATAGAATATTTATTCAAAATAAAAAAAAGCGGTAAGAAATTGCTATACTGACACACTATTTTCAAATCGATATTAATTTACATTCCAAGGATTATATTAAGTTTAATCAGTATTAAATCGATTTATATACATATATGGTAATTTAAACCAACAACCCCATACTGTCTATATAACTTGTAATAAGATTGCCATGTTGTATATAGAAACACATCTATAAATAATTATGCGCATGATTAATCTGTGTCATTGCATCACCTATGTAATGTTATTTGTACAAAGTGGATAAATAAATAAAATCTGTAATAGATTTAAAAGTTGAGCTAAAGCAGAGATCGAGCATAGTATTGCCAAAACAACAAAGTCTAAAGAGGGAAGTCATAAATCAGGTAGAAATACAATTCCCACAAACAAGGCCACCCACACTGTCACATGTGGTGGAATGCAGAGACCCCTCTCACACCTGGACAGGTAAAGGCGCCCTTTCTCAAACGCCCCTGTCACATAAGGTCCCCCCCCCCGTCTTTTAAACTATAAATACATCACCTTACAGTGACTTGACAGTTCAGTACAGTTTAGTTTAGTTCACCCTTAGTGCAAGCCGCGTCGGTCGTATGTCGTATGTTATGTCGATCTCATCCAACATGTAGTTAGGAAGAACTCGTCTATATCCATCTTTTCGCTCCTTAGCTCAACTTTTATCTGTTACGGGACTTTCTTAGTGCAACTGTGTCTTCGTTTTTTTGTGTGGATATCCCCAGCTTTCCACTCTGCCTCGACCACGACTGCCTGTATTTTGTGAGAACTTTTAAAGGTCTTCCAAGGTGCAGAGAGGTACTGGAAAACTCTACATCCTGACTGTTCCTCTCGGTCAACACAGTACAACAAGAGCTACCAGGACTTCAACATTATTACATAGTCGACAGGATCTCTACAAAAGCTACTGGATTTCTCATCTCTTATTACATTAGTCGACAGGATTATACAAGAGTCAACAACCAAACTTCAACATCTCATTACATGAGTCGACAGGATGACCAAAACGAAGGATGACACATCGAAAAGGTAAGAAGACTGTTCAGATAGGAAGCGAGAAAGAGCAAAGATGGAGGAACAAACCCGCCAGTCCAACGAAACAACCAAGCAATCTCGCCCCCCAACAAGAGACGATATTTACGGAAGAAACGCCGCCCCAACGGACTTCCGCATACCCGCTAACCGATCGCCAACGCCGGAAACAAGCTGACCACGCCAACGACAGCCCCGAAATTCCCGCAAGTCATGGAAACCAAGCAGCGATGTACCCAAACCCTGTGAGAAGTTCTCCACCTTCGACTTGACATCATCGAGACAATGCTCAAGGCAACAAGCGACAAACAACTTTCCAGAAGTTACAAGCTTCTACAAGATCTACATGGAGCGACTTCCCCGACAGCAGGACGACCACCAAAGACTAAGTCTCCTGACTGAACTTTCATCCAAATTGTAAGTTTTTAAAAACCTACCTTAACCTTATCCTCAACTTCACAACTTGATTCAACCTAAATTTTGTATTTATATTTTCACTTTAAGCATTTAAAATCAATTTTTACCTTTTTATATATCATTTTTTATTGAATTTTTAAAACTCTCACACTCTCATTTATCAAATTTATTTTAATTTTTAATCAGATTATAAATTTCAAGTTATTACTCTCAATTTTACTTAAAAAAAAAAAAAATTTTCGCCCATCACGCATTTTTACAAATTTGCCAATCTTACATGTCGTTCTTAAATTCACCTCTATAATAATATTATCCAAATCTACAACTTAAAAAAAAAAATCATTATTATTATTTTTTTAAAAATCTCATCATAATTCTCAACTTATTTTTGTTTTACTTATTAGTTATCTTTATATCAAAAGACCAATATCTTTATCAATTCTTAAAATTTGGTAATGTTCACCATTTTAAGTAAGCGCCCAATTCAAATTATTTGTAACTCTCACGACATTGCCCTTTTATAAGAATCATTTTAACGCTACCATAATCAACGATTTGAAAAATATATTCAAATCTTAAATGTAAATTAGCATAGGTGAAACGCATTTTTTTTAATTGCAAAAATCGGAAGATACAATATCTTCAAAAACGCCACTAGGGAAAACAACTATCTTTCCCAAAACAAGTTAAAAATAAAGATTCACTCCAATTCACCGCCAGTAGCTAATTTAAGTCACAGCCTTCCAAAACGATTACAATCGTTAATATTCGAGGATAAATACACTCCCTCGTCTTTTCCTTTTTACATGCATGATTGGTCATCAACACATTTCTTTCAAAAAACCTTACAACACCCTCGCATCACTATCTCAAATTGGCAACAATTTGTAGTGCGCGACTTAACACACAAATCCAAATTTCGAGTCACACAAGCGCCACTTAGCTCTATATCGTCGCCACAATAAAATAATTTCACATTACGCGTGCCACATCCACTAACAATCAAATATTCTCTCGATGTGTTTCATACAACAACCACCCATGACTTTATTAAATTTGTTATTCATGGTGAAAAAAGTTAGATTTGTACCAAACTAAGACTTCACGTGACACCTTTTCATTCACATTTCTCACTTCGAGTCACAGTGCCACACCACAAAACTTTTTCACTTTTCAGGCCAAAGACGCCTTCACGCCTGTGACGCCACATCTCAACTCAAAGCGTGTCCACGTTGAAAGTCGAACTTTCACCACACATCTAAACCTGACAACACTGAATAATATTTTTTTTCTAAACTAACTTCGAAACACAACAACTACAAACATCGAGAAAACTATATTTTCAAATAGGCAAGAAAATTGCCAAACTTCAACAAAAGAAGAGAGAGAAAGTCAGTTTCAAGCAAGACAGAAAATAAACACCCCGCACGTGTGACCACCCCAAAAATAGAATTTCCGTGAAAAAAGGAAGTGGACGCCCTTTTTGACGCCACTCCCTTGGTCACTACTATCTTTTGAGAATATCTTTGGAAATGCCCTCTCTTCCCCCTCAAGGCAGATCTTCTTGACCGCTAGCTTCATGACGCCATTTTGAACACATGTGTCACACTACTCATTTAGATTTCCTCGAGAATCTCACAAATCTCACCAACGAGATATCACAACACAACATACTTTAAACATTTTACATGTCAATTGATAACACCAATTAAAACAATTTGGTTAAGTCTTATATAGACTTTTTAACGCGAAAGAGAAATCATTCTCTACATACCAGCATTGAGGACAAACGAAAAGATCATTTCACGTATTCCCAGTTTCAGAGTCATAGAAACACCGATGTTACCAAAGGGATATAATCTAGTCACACACCACAACTGTAACTTTTCGTCAAAAGAGACAATTTTTGTTCAATTTTACACTACTTAAAATTTATCCAATCATTAATAACCTTCAATTATATTATAAATTTTGTATAAAATCTTGAATAATTATTCTTATTCTTACCTTTCAATTATATAAACAAATTTTTTAATCCAACATTTAAAAAAAAAAAAAAAACCTTTAATCAAATTTACTTTTATTTTTCATGATATTATTTTAGTATTGTAAAACATCTAATTGTTTCAAAAATTATTTTTATTTTATTATTTATTATATCTTTTATATATTACATGTTTAATTTTGTCCACTTACACTTTTTGTACCCGCAATCATATTTCTATATTTTTATTCACTATATTTTTTATATTTGCTTAAATACCTTTATTTTCTGACAAAGTTTATCATCCACTACCGGGCATCTACAACAATCGTTTTCAACAATCATATTCTTTAACCAATCCCCTATATTTTTCATCACTATCTTTTCAGTCATTGCGTCACATCAATGTAGAAAAACGACAGCACTGCTTGACAATTTATTTTTTGATTTCGTCCTGAATGATACATCCTGACTGTTCCTCTCGGTCAACACAGTACAACAAGAGCTACCAGGACTTCAACATTATTACAGTAGTCGACAGGATCTCTACAAAAGCTACTGGAATTCTCATCTCTTATTACATTAGTCGACAGGATTATACAAGAGTCAACAACCAAACTTCAACATCTCATTACACATATATATAGCAAACTGTCGTGATCTTTAAATTCCAATAATAGGGAGAAATATATATATATCCCTCAAATCTAAACAGTCAATCGAATATCTACCACTTGGTTATTGCAGTTGATGGCCAAGCAGTTTCTCCTTTGTTTAATAAGACAAGGCAAACGCTGGATTTTGGAAACAAGAAGCCCCCTGGAAAAATGATTAATTTAAGGTGGTTCTTAAACCATGGGTTAGTTCAAGTGTAAAGAAGGTTTGACGGGGAGTCGGAATAAAATCCTGAAGAAGATGTTTCCTGGTCATGTTCGCTGAATCTGTTTACTCTACCCTGACCGTGAAACATCTGGTTCCGACTTGAGAGTCACCTGATGACCTCGACCAATCAGATGGTGATACGTCTTAGCAAAGTGGCTGACATGACGTTTGAATGGGTAAGCAGCATCTATTGTTCACCCCGTTTCTCTCTCACCTAGGGGTTTTAACCGACTTACACATTCTGCCTTTGTCATAGGGATGAATTATATTTACACTTTTGTTCAATAATTTGTTACAGAATGAAAAGGTTAGATCATATACATTACATCGGAGGTATTGAAAGATTTTTTCATAAGGTAGAGACACATTAAAATTATTTACAAAAAGGAAACAAAAGTGGTTGAGGTGGGATGTTTTGCAGGTTAGGTCTAGGTGATACATAAGATACGTTTTTGAATTGTGACCATTAATATATGCAGTTATCAGCGTCATAATCAAGCAACAATTCTTAATTCTGTCACCGTTTGCTTCTGTGAATGGAATAAATACCCAAATAAGGCCATTTCTCATAACCATCGGTGATTCAGTGGTAGAATGCTCGGCCCGGGTTCGATTCCCGGCAGATGCATTTTTTTTTTACAATTTTTAAAACTCATTTATATATTATACAAGAATGACATCCACGGCGCCAATTTATAATTGTAACGAATAGTATTTGAATAAAAGCATTCAAACGGGTAAAACCCGGGCGTTGCCCTGGTCATTCGGCTAGTATTAAAATATATATAAACAAAGGTCGTTTCTCTCGTAAAAATAGACGTCAATACTAGACGCGATCTATTGACCGTCGCTTTAAACTAGCGTCCTCGGGTCTGTGACAAAGCCACAACACCAGCTTTGGAAAACTGAGAAGCGCCACATGGAGACCATGGTTTTGGGCTATGGTCCTCACTAGTCCAGGGCGGGCCTTATTTCATTAGACTCACAATGGATAAAATTCAGCTTTATTCGAACGCAAAGATCTGCATGTCTTTGAAGGAAACCCTCTGACTGGTCAAACATATCGTGATGAGATCCTAGAGTAACATGTTCTTCCGTTGGCTCACACAGAAGGCACAGATTTTGTTCTTTTTTTTTTTTTTGCTTATCCCTAGTACACGTTATACAGGCCATGGTAATCATTTTCAGTAGAAGTAGGCGACTGCTTTTACTATAAGTGCACCACATGTCTACACATGTGAAAAGCAGTTCGAATTTTCACTTCTAAATGTGCCAGAGCCCCGTTTGGTTACTTGCACTCGCTGGTGGGGTTAGACATTTGCAAGAATCGGGGGCCATTGGAGCATTTTTATTTTAATCAGAAAAAAGTGCCCCATGCGGGAATCGAACCAGGGTCGTAGCGGTCGAAAACCAACGGTTTAGACAATCCTTCCACCGACCCCCCGGTTTGTTCTGATTGAAGATAACGCTCGTCCCCACAGAACGAACCTGGTAACTCAGTATCTTCAAGACACCGAAATTCAAAAAATGGACTGCCCAGCCAGGTCTTCAAATTTGAATCAGATAAAACATGCTTGGGATGCCCTTGGAAACCAGTAGCCGGTCTTTGTCCCTCTCCCAGAAGCCTTGATGTGTTCAAGACTGCTATCTGAAGAGAATAGGTTCTAATTCATATTGAACTGATTAACAACCTTGTAAAGTGTATGAGAAGAAGATGTCAAGATTGTATTGCTGTAAGAGTGGATCACACCCATTATTAAGTAAGTATATTGTTTTCTTAAACATTCCTAAATATAATTTCGGAGCTCTGACTACTAATCATCCCTAAAGTTTGATAAACATTTTTTAGAGTATTTACAATACAGAAGGAAAGACAAATATGTTTCGGAAAATATAAATATATGTTTTATATGAAACCTCTTCCTTTATCATTTTATATTAGGAGTAAAATAACAAGGATAACTCAACTTTTGGCCAGCAGAGTCTAATACAATTTTATATTTCACAAAGGCATGCATAACTATTTCTAGTGAACATATAAATATTGTAACTATTGATGAAAATCTTTATATTTATCCAAATTCGTTCAATCAGACACAGCTTCTATTTATTACAGAACTACTGAAAACGTTTGATCAGTTGATATTGTCCTCTGTGGGGACTTTAATACAAGCCATCCTATTTAGTACCATCATACACCCAATTCTAATGGTGTAAGTGTAAAATGGTAAACATAAAATATTTTGAGAAATAGTACAGTGTGCTGTGATCAGGTGGATAAATTAAGAAAAAGGCTCATCTCCTTATCTCTATAAACGAATAGTATATATTTATTTCAACAGATGGCGCAAGCCATCAGCAACTCTCAGTTAAACGATGGATACCTTTTGGTTAATTTATTCACCTTATCCCAGTACAATTCCACATTTGTACTATTTTTCACATATTTAATTTTGTTATAAAAGAACAATTGTGCGCATATATGTCCTAATTCAGAATATCAATGTTTTACCGATCATATGAATGGATAATTGCTATCAAAATTCGACCTATACCACGAATATGCAAGAATATCTTACTCTCAAACTTAAAATTTGAATTTAGCATGGAAAGATTATCAAATACGAGTTGCTTGAATAATATTATCTGTATGTTGTCTATAAGGTTGCATATATAACCTTAATACACTGGTTTACAAAATTAAGGTAACAAACACTTAATGTTAGTTTCTTTAAAAAATATAGAATTTCCGTGTTAAGTTTAAACCTTGACTCATAAATAAAAAGAACAGGAGCCCACTGATTTTGGGTCCAAGACTGATGTTGTCTGCACCAATTTAGACGAGCCTTTTTTTGGATGGCAGTGAGAGGGATACAAACCTTCGACCTCCTTGCATACATCCCTCTCTCGTTGAGTCTTCTGTAAACTGTTTGCCTTGATATCATGGTCCTGTGGTCGAAGAGAGCTCAATTGTTAGCTGTCTGGCTGTCATGGTTTTGTTACGTTTGGCCGTTTACCTTAGATAACATTCTTCTGATGAGGTTGTGATTCTCGAGCGACCTTGTCCTTCTCTTCTTGAGATATCTCCTGTTTATTGAAATTGTTTCCATAGATTTGAAACCACTTTTATTGACGTTTCGAGCCATCTTGCAACTTCTATTTGGGACTGGCCTGCCTCTATTTTACCAATGGTCCTCCACCTCAATGAGTCTTCTAAATGTCTATGACGTTCCATGTAGAAAATGTTTTTTAATTTTTTTTTCATGGATAAAAAGACACGCAAAAGCGGACGCTTTATAGAATCGCCATAATTAGCAAATTAGGTAAAGTATTAAAATTATTTCTATTGATAGCTAAAGCGTGTGTTGCAATTTGCACATCATATAATGCTTTTTTATTATTTTTGTTATTATTAATTTTTAACAAGGATTTAGTATCTGTTAAATTAATTTTGGACACTAGTGTATAATAGTGGTAAAATTCAAAACTCATTTTTTATGACTTGCAAGACCAATAGGTCATCAGATCCAGTCACACCATAATCTACCGTAAGCATTATTTATTCATTTATTAATAAATCGAATAAATGTTTCCAAATGTAATGTTAGCATTGAACCCCAGTTTCTTTTTTTTTCTTAGCGACGGAATTCTAACTAAAGGATAGATTAACAATCTATTAGAGACTTTGTCAGCTGGTCTCATACCAAATAATTTCAACAATTACTTTGTTCAAGAATAAACTGAATAGATTATATTCATTTGAATTCGAGGAAATTTGCATTTCAAACAAAGTGATGCGATTCAGAGATTAAGATAGAAAAAAAAAAAGAAAAGCACAAATCCCAACTACTAGATCAGTCGCCGTTTCATCGAGTCGCTGGGCCTAATTAGAGTTTCATAAAAGTTGCTTTCAGCTAAAATAATCAGCGCTAAGTCCCATTAATTAACAACTTGGTAATGAGGATGGTCACCCTAATGGAGTTGGGCAACCAAATCCTCCGATAATATCTGTCCAATCACCATTGAGCACAGCTAATCACAGCCAATAAGTAGCGCCCATCTGAACCCCAGAAAATTCCTTTTTACCGCACATACTACATCTCCAATCTACGGATCCTGCACGGCTAATGGTATTTTCCAAGTTCTTACATCTCTCATGGGGCACATGTACAACATTAGAAAGTCGAATTCAATTACATCCATTTCTATATTTACTCATATCTCTATATTATTAATAAAGCATCAAAGCATTATTGATCCATACAGCAAAACAAGATTTGAAAAAGATAATTAGAAATTAAATTCATAATGTTCTTCGAGGACACAAACGATATTCTTTTTTTTTACCATATGTATATATGTATGTACGTCAGTATCAATGATTTAATAACCATTTCTATTTTAAACATATGCGCAGCCATATTTGAGACTATTAGAATGTACACCAAAAGTCATATTTGTTTTGTATTGTCTTAGCTCATCTTATTTATCAAAAAGACATCAGCAGGAATGTCCACGGCATCATAGACCCAGATAGATGATGTCTTTAATAGCTGATGGCCATTACCCAACGCACCGTGTCTCTCTCTCAGTTTTAATATTTTCTATCAATTTTATCTGGGACCTTATCATTTAATGGCCCCACCGCAGTAATATAAATGCTAATTTAAACTTCGATATTGTGTGCGAATTCCAGTCAATTTCCTCTCAAATGTTTAAAATATTTTTTTCTCTAATAAGAGAGGCGCTAGTTGCGAGGGATAAGAACATTCAATGTTGATTTCTTCCCCAAGGTATTTTATCTATTCAATTAATAATGAAGATAAAGAATAATTAAATTTGTGTATACACATATATCTATGCATCAATTATTCTAACAAAACTGTATATCCATAGTATTACAGTCTGGAAACAAACTATAACGATCTTCATATAAAATAAAAATAACTCAGGTTTCAATATAAAAATAATATTTTTACAAAGAGTGTAAACGTACTTGTATTAATATGAAAAATTTATTCCAAAATGTCAACATTTAAGAGGGTGTTTTATTCTCAATAGTAAGATTTTGCAACGCTGTATCTCGAGAAAATCGCGAGATTCGAGAGTGTTATTTTTTCGAAAAAAATAAAAATAAACAAGTATTGATTGATATTCCATAAAATATTCGGAATGCCTAAAATTTTAAGGATTTTTGTAGAAAATTACGTTTTCAGATTTTTTGAGTTAAAAAACTCGTTTAATTAGATTATTAGTATTATGAAAGAAAATAATATTGCTATTACTAAGTGCACAATCAATCAAATAATAAGGGAAAACGAGTCCAAGTTTAATATCTATGAAAATAAGCAAAATATTCCACTGAAAAAAAGGTGCCTGAAGAAACCTTCAACTCCAACCGAAATGAAGATGAAGGAAATGGTTTTCAGAGAGAATCCACTTTTCTAAAGAAACATTTCCACAATAGCAAACGTAGCACTTTCTACATTGACCTATTATCAGGAAGAAATCAGCTTAAAATATGTAGAAAGGGTAAAGTTGATGTTCTCAAACCGCGCCATATCCAGAAACGCAAGACCTGCAGCAGGGCCCTTTATGAAAAGAACCTGGAAGGTAAAAAATAGAAGAATGTTGTTACACTGGACGAGGCATGGGTTTATTTTTTTCAATCTACAGGGTGATCCAAAAGTCCCGCACTATTTTAAAAATTAATAACTCCGCGAATATTTGCGCTAGAGCAATGCGGTAAACACCATTGCGTTCAGGATGCAATGGGATTTTTTATGGCAAATAATGAAAAATTCGAAATTGATTTTAGTTACAATTTTATTCGCCAGATGGCGCTCTACCAGAATCAGAGATTCAGCGGCCAAATTGTTTGATAAATTGAAAAATATAACTGATCGACACGTATTTTTCCTTTTTGAATACCAGGAAAGAACCCTAATAATATCAAATAACAAATTAATAAAACACCACTTCGCCAAAAGTATGAATAATTGGTTAACGATTTTCAAATACAATCAGAGATATGTAAAATAGGTAAATGCAAATTAAAACATGTAGCATATAGAAAATTGATATTTTAGATACGGTTTGTTTCCAAAGATAATAAATTTCTAATATTTTTAATTCAACTTTCACTCAGTATCTATTATATTTATTTTAATTCATTCGAAAAATATGTATCATCTCTGATGATTTATTTTACTCTGGAATGCCGTTGATGTTGTCGTGTCCAAAGAAGAGCTTCAGATGTCTCCATGCATCTCCATCACAGCAGCAGCAATATACACTATCTTGGGTGTGTAAAGCTGCTGCTCTGGGTCTATGTCAAATTTCTGCAAGGCTGCGGCCATTGCTGGGCATGAGAATATGTGAGTAGGTGTTAGTTCCACACCAGGACAGTTGTTGCATGTCCTATAGGTTATTTTGCCATCTGGATGTATTGTCATTCCTTTATAGTGTTTTGTTCTAAGTCTTGTTATAGGTTTTGTCATTTTTCTCTCAGAGTTTATTTCGCATTTTGATCTTTTCTTTTTTTTTTGTTCAATTATCTTGTTTTCTGACAAAGAATCAGCGTCAAATAATGACATTTGTTCTTTCCTTTGGGTCAACCTTCTGGCTTCCTTTGCCAATTCAAATGCCATTTCATTACCCCCGATCCCAGAATGGGCAGGGATCCAATGTAGAATGCAGTTATTCTCCAATGGTTCCAGTTGGGTAAGTAACGAGTGTATTTTCTGTGTGATTTTAGTATTGCCCTTCTGAATTGCTTCTATAGCGGATATGGAGTCGCTGTATATTAAAATTCCTTCTGCTTGATGCAGGGATGGTTGGTTAAGGCATACATCAAGGGCTTTCCAGATAGCTGTCAGTTCAAGTGAAGTTTAACGAAATATGTCCTGCTCCTTCTTTGATTTTTGTTCCATCTTGCAGTATTATGTTAATTCCGGCCCCTCCATTACTCAGGGTAAGGTCTGAAGATCCATCTGTATATGCTGTTAAAGGGCGTGGCCTAGCATTTTTAATCAATAATTTGTACTGTGAGGACATAACTGTTAATATTCCAAACACATTAGACCTCGAAGCCCAAGGTATCAAAGTCTACCTCAATCAAAACAAAGCCATCAACATATACAATATGTATCACCCTCCAAACAATACATTTATTGACGATGGAACAATGGCTCAATATTTCTTACAGACAACACTAATATTTTAGGTGACCTTAATGCCAAACATCAACTATGGGGATGTTCTACGCCAAAAACCCAAGAGGCAAAATACTATCAAACATATTTGACGACAATACCTTCTCATGTGCTTAAATGATGGGAATCCTACCCATCATTCTTACAAGCTATAATACTGCACAAGCCCTTGATATGAGTTTTTACTATCCTGACATTTTCCACAAATGCAAATAGCAAATATTAAAAGGTTTTGGAAGTGATCATTTGCCTAATTTGATAGAAATTAGAACCAAGACCAAAATTAGCTCAATTAAGAAAAATTCTGGAACTTCAAAATGGCTAATATGATATCTTTCGAAAACACCATTATTAAATCAGCCAAAATTTCAATATCAAGAGGTTATATCAAGAAATGGATTCCAAATTATACACACCAGGCAAAAAATATTCAAACACTTATAACTAAAAGAAATGAACTACAAAAAAGTGCACCCAAAACCAAACAAATTGTAGAACTGAACTGAACATTGTGATTGCAAAAATAAAAAGATTATACGTAAATGTGAAAAGGGAAAAATGGAAACAAACTTGTGAAAACCTGAACCCAAGAAACGCAAATACAAAACTTTGGAATTTGGCAAAACAAATTGACAGAGTCCAGCCACAAACTGAAAACACAAATATCATTAAGAATACAGATCGTACACCAGCAACTAATGACAAAATTGCTGCCAATCTTTTAGGTAATTCATATCAAATAAGTAGTAAAATCAAGGTTGAAAAAAGGCCCAAAAGATTATACATGACTGTAAAAATGTCACCAGCACTCATAATATTTTCCATGAAAAAAATCAATATGAAAGAGCTAGCTTATGCATTAGAAAACACTGACCTAAACAAGACTCCTAGGCCAGATGGAATCCATGGCCGAATGATATCAAACTTGGGCAAAATTGGCAAAGAAATACTTCTTAATATTTTCAATAACTCCTGTCTTTTTACTACCGATAAAAAACTATACAAAATAAGACCAAATATTATTCTGAAAGAACGACAATTGCAATATAATAAACATCCTAAATATCTCGGCTACACCCTGGATCCAAAAATTAACTCCAGTAAACATATTGAAGGAGTTGTTAGAAAAGGAAGAGACCGACTAAAAATCTTGAAATATATTTCAGGAAGAGTGGGGAGCTGAAGCAACAACATTAAAATTAACTTACACATCTCTAATGAGACCTATCTTGGAATATGAGTATCAAATCTATGGTACAGCATCTGAAACAAATCTAAAATCACTGGAAAGGATACAACTAAATGCAGCTAGAATTATTACAGGTCTTCGAAATACCTGCCCTAATAATATTGTACTTTACGAGGCAGATAATATGCCCTTAAAGGATAGAATAAGCTACAATCTGTCAAAATATATAAACAAAATCAAGAGTTATGAAAACAAACACAGAACTTTCAATTACATACTTAATTGGGAACCCAATATAAGACTCAAAAAAGAAGGCCCTCTCCGCCTGGCCAAAAGAAATGGATTTTTAAAATATAAAGTGGAAAAATATTATTTAGCTGAAAAAATATCTCCATGCGAACCACTAACAAAATGTTATTTTTAATGCCACTTTAAACGAACCCACCAACAAACAACACCAAAATCCAGAATACTTAAAACAATTATCATTAATTAATAAAATTCCTAAAAATGCAATAACTATCTATACCGATGGTAGCAGAGACGAGTTGGGACACACTGGCACAAATGCCATTGAAATATTAAACAGAAGAAACCCAGAAATTTGCTCAGTCTTCAGATCAGAACTTATAGCCATCTATGAAGTCTTAAAATCCATCAGAAACACTAAACATCACGATATATGGATTCTTACTGATAGTAGAAGTGCCATACAACACTTGAGTCACACAGGGGAACTTAGAGACAAAGTAAGCAGGAACATAATTGGTGTTCTCCAAAAACTCTCAATACCTCAAAAATTCACCTTCAATGGATACCCTTACATGTTAGCATTGAAGGCAATGGAGCTGCTGATGCGCTAGCGAAAAAAAGGCACAAAAGAACCCTTGCTACAGAAAAATAAACTTACTTTTAAAGAAATAGAAACAGTAGCCAAAATAAACAAGAACTGGAGGATCCCACCTAAGCACAGTTGGTACACCCTAGTAGGTACACTCATAAGCCAAGTAACGGTATCCAAGCTAGTGCTTGGACATTGTACCTGGAAACACCACCTCCCAGACAACGTGTCTGGAAGGATTTCTATACCGGTGCCCTTTAATCACAGCAAAATAGGAAACGATCTACTGTGTCCAGCGAGGACCGCGGAGAGGCGGCCACCGGTCGACTCTGTTAACTCACAGCTGAGGAAAAGCTCAGGTGCCACGTCGTGGGCTTTCTCAAGAAGCTTGCTGTGATTTCTCAGCAGCTCACTCTCGATCGCGCCCCTCGCCCTCCTTCTCTCTTCCTGCACACCCACTACCCTTGGACAAACCAAGACGTAGGGGCGTGCATTCACATCCCTTTCTCCATAGACGCAATCGGGGTTTCTCTTAATTTTAAATCTGTGGAGACTTGGGCAAGAGCCCATGTCCCGAACTACCCTAATAAGTTTGTGGGACATTACCTTACAGAGGTACTTGGGTGTTGTTACCCCATTGAATACCTCTCTCCCCTTAACACTGTTCCTCTATCTGTCCAACCATAAGTCCTGGACGTGCCCCCTGATCCTCTTATAAACTTCTTCCTTGGTCACTGGGGTCCTCAGTGATCTACCTCTAAAGCATCCTGCCTTAGCGATCATGTCTGCGAACTCATTACCTTCGATGAGGCTGTGTCTCCTAAACCAAGGGAGCTCCGGAGCCCGCGTCATCATCTCCAGCTCCTGGATTATTTGATGCGCGAGTTACCCTTTCTCCAGATTGATGGCGACGAGGGCCGACATACAATCTGAATAGAGGCGGTCCGGGCTGAAGTTCTTCTCGGCACACACTCTGAGGGCTACCCTGATCGCAACCAGCTCGGCTGAAAAGACCAATTCGTCCACTCTGAGTGTTAAACTTTCTTGGAAGATCAGCTCTCCATTAGTGTATATCACTACCCCAGCTCCAGTATTGGATCCAGACTTACTCCCATCAGTGAAAACCTCCGTGCCAATCCCTGTCGGCCCTCTAGGACTCCAATTCCACTTTGGCAACCACTGCGGAGGCTTCCTTGGGTCACTCTTCGATTCCAGGGCCCCCGCTTTAAGTCCCAGGGCATCTTCCCTGTTCTCCCAGATCTTCTGTCTGATGGTCTCCTCCTCTAGTTTCAATCCCAGGGGAATAAGCCCAGCGAGGACCAAAAAGGCCTCACTGCTGGTAGTGCGATATCCCCATGTGATTCTGAGTGCCGCTGTCCTCTGCACTCTCTCTAGAGTTGTTGCCACCTTCTGATCCCTGTTTCGGCGCCACCAAGCCCCGGAAGCATATAGCAAGATTGGCTCGTCACAGGAGAGGCAGAGGTTCCTAAAAATAGTACCCTCCTTCTCCCCCCCCCCCCCCCCCCCTGTTGAGAGCCAACCAGGACAGGCCTGCACAACGCCTCCCTGCCTCTCGCCACCATCTCCTCCGCCTGGTATTGCCAACCCATCTTGTCATCAATGACCACCCCCAGGATGGTCATCCTATTGACCAACGCTAGCCTCCGTCCTTCCATCCGGATAGCCGGCTTGTGTTCCCATTTGATCCCTTTCCTTTTAGTTCTTATGTCCCTAGGCTTAAAGCTGAGGACTTTAGTTTTGGAGACATTGAACTTAAGGCCAGTCATGGGCCCATATCGAGAGAATTTGGAGAGAAGTTTCAACACACTTCTCAGCCTTCGCTCTCGAAGCACCCTCAATGATGAGGAACTGGTCGTCAGCATAGAGAACCAGCCTGGCTCCCTCATGGAGCTCCTCCTGGAAAACGGTGTTTACCAGGATATTCCACAGAATAGGTCCGCAGCAAGAGCCCTGGGGGCAACCCCTAGCACAGTTTCTTTCCAACTTCCGCCCACCAAAACTGAGGCTAATCCGTCTATCCCTCAGGAAGTCACGAACCAAGCTGCACAAATTATCAGGACAACCCATGTCCATCAAATTTCTCATCAGCTTGTTCCAGCTCATGGAGTTGAACGCACCATCAATGTCCAGGGCCACGAAAAAAACCCAAGCACCCTTATTTAAGCCCATCTCAACCCCCTCTAACACCTCGTTCAGAGCTGTGGTTGTGGACTTCCCTTCCCTAAAACCATGTTGGAAAGAGGAAAGGAGCTCATTACTCTCTAGCCAGTGCTTCAGTCGCTGAGTTAGTAGGCTATCCAGGACCATACCTAGACACACTAGTAAAGAAAGCGGACGATAATCATTAGGAGAATTACCCTTTCTACCAGACCTTTCGAGAAGCACTACTCGGGCAACCTTCCATGCCCAAGGAAATGTACCAGTGTCCAGGCACCTATTGAATAACCTGGAAAGAAGCGATGGGTGCATCCTTACCAGGGCTTTCACGGCCGTGTTATTGATCCCTTCGGAACCAGGAGATTTCCTTTTCCCGAACTTGAAAGCTGTCAGTTTCACCTCATTCTCAGAAAAGGGCGGATCCACCAAACCACAAGTGGTCAGAGAGATCTCGTCCTCTGGTTCCTCGTTTCCGAAGTGCCGATCCAAGTTGTTTTTATTTTGTCTTCTGCTTTCGAGCGAGTAGGTCTAGAACACATTCTCTCTGAATTTTTTCATTGTTGGTGGATGAAACAGCACCAGTGATTATTTTGGCCGCTTTTGCTTGAACACTGTCTAGTCTTACTTTTAGTGATGAGCTTGAGGGAGCCCAGACCGGTGTTGAATATTCCATTATCAGCCTTATTAAGGTGGTATATGTTGTTCTGAGAATTCTGGGCTTTGATCCCCAATTTGTTCCACATAGCCTTCTCAGAATGTTTAGTTTTCTGATAGCTCTATTTGAGGTGCTAATTATGTGTTCTGAAAATTCCAATTCCTCATCAATAATAATTGAAATAATTTTGTTGACATCTTGTCAATACATGCACAGTCTGCACTATTAAAAAAAGATAATATGCATTATATACACTATGTACAATGAATATGGCGCCTCTGCCAGCGCTGCAGAGTTTGGTGGAGAATCGCCAGTGGGTCTCCAGCGACACCACGCATTTTACGATCTACGATGAATACGTAGATCGCGTACTTCGCCGCTTAGGAGATGGTGATAGCGTGGTCCTCGAGACCAACTGGAAAGATCCAGGACTGCAGTATCATACCTAGGTATTATGGATTTCTAATTTTATCAATTATTTGTTTGTTTATGCTCATTTTGTGGTCATATTTATGCCTTTTTCCCTGTGAGTGTAGTAGACGCATAGGTTTGGTTTTATTGGGTTTTTGGTCATTTGGAGTTCCATTGCCCACTTCTCCAGTTCTCTCATTGATATGTTCAGTATCTTTTACGATTTTTCTATGCTGCTACTTGTGTGCCATATGGCTATATCAACTGCATAACAGGCAACCTTTGTGTCTTCAGTGAGGTAAGGATGGATGTCGTTAATATATAGCAGATAGAGTAGAGGACTGAGCACAGATCCCTGAGGTACACCAGCCCATGTTCTTCCTTCCTTGGAAATTTCTCCATTGACCCGAATTTTTAACCTTCTTCCCCTTAAGAAGTCTGCAATCCAGATTAAGGTTTTTCCTCTTACTCCGATGTTGTGCAGCTTTTCACGTAATTTCTCCCTCCACACTCGATCAAAAGCTGAGGTCATATCAAGGAATATAGCCGTGGTTTTCTATGGCGGTTTTTCCTGGAAAGAATCTATTATTGATTGACAGAAGTAGAACAGTTGATCAGTCGTACAGTGCTGGGATCTATAGGCAGTTTGGTAGAGGTTTATTTTATTATTGTTAGTGAGCCAGACTATGAGCCTAGAGTGGATAATTCGTTCTGGTATTTTACAAAGTATGCTGGTGAGAGCAATTGGCCGATAGTTCTTGTATTCCTTGGCATCTTTGTTTGGCTTCAGTATTGGCACTATAATTGATATCTTCCAATTCTTTGGTAGTTTACCAGTTTGCCATGAAATGTTCAGGTTTCATAGGAGTTGATTATTAGCTTTGTCTTCAAAGTGTTTAATCATTTGACCAAAGATTAGATTATCTCTTGGTGACCTCTTGGATTTTTTTTTATTGATGAGTTTAGCTCATTCAGTGTGAAGTCTCTCGAGAAAATATCTTGTTGATGAAAGTTTCTTGCTTGTTTAACTAACTGGTTTATATTATTTTTAGAGTCCTGTATTCATTCGTATAGTTGAGTATGGAAGGGCTTGAAAGATATTCAGCAATTATGTCAGCCATCTGTTTGTTCTCGTTCTCGCTGTTCTATTCATATCGGTTAGAGTATTGGAGGATTGGTGTTGGTTTTGATTGTTCTCTAACACTCTAATCATATTCCAGTGTTGGATGTCCTTTCTTGGATCCATTTTTTCGCAGAATTCTGCCATTTTTCTTGTTTGCATATCCAAATTTCTTGTTCTATTTTGTGACTAATTTCAATGAGTTTCTTTCTGTTTTCTTCTGTTTTATTTTTTAAGAATTTCATTGATATTGTCTCTCTCTCTAAAATCATTGCCTCGATGTTGTGGTCCTTCCAGTAAGGTATCCACAGGTCTTTACGTCTTCCTCTAGGTATCGATGCTTTTGCAGCTTTTTAAATGTTCGAAGAGAATTTTTCCAAGTTTTTGTCAAGCGTTCTGTAATTCAAATTTTCGTTGCACAGTTCTTCAAGCTTTTCTGTGATTTTTTTTTCAAGTCGGCTTTCTTAAAGTTCCATGTTCTTTTATTCTAATGGACATTCTCAATTTTGATATTTAGGGTTGTTAAAATTGGTCTGTGGTCACTGATTGCACCTCTCAGGATTTTCCATTGTGTTGTGTGTGCGATGTTGTAATTGATCGTTGTGATGTCTATTGCGGATTCTGTGCCTGTGGACTTAGATAGATATGTGTTCTATCCGTTATTTAACGGTGTAAGGTCGAGGTCGGTTAGCATGTCCTCAACCTGCTGACTTTTGTTATCCAGGACAGGTGATCCCCAAACTGAACTTTTGGCGTTAAATTCGCCGAGTATGATTGTGATATCCGAAGACGCTTCACTTAATGTCTCTATTGTGTGTACCCATACAAAATTAAAAGATTTCACGAGCTGAAAGTTGGCGATTTTGAGATGCGTCAAGAATTCGCTGCAAGGGTTTTCCGGCAAATTGATATTGATGAAAACTGGCTGTCGAATGTTCTGTGGACAGATGATGCTCACTTTTCTCTAAACGGAGTATTTAACATTCAAAACAGCCGCATTTGGGCAACAGAAAACCCTAGGATTTTTACAGAAATGCCACTTTACCAGCCTAGAGTTACAGTTTTGTGTGGGTTCACTTCTTTTATTATTGGGCCATTTTTCTTTGAAAAATCAATGGAAGAACTTTTAAAACCGTTTTTGTAACTGGTGAACGTTATGAGAAAAGGGTATTCCCATATTGCAGGGCAAAAGCACTAAGCGAAATAACATTCATGAAAGATGGAGGACCTCTTCATATCTCCCGAGGTGCCTAACAATTGCTGAAGGATACGTTCGGTGAAAATCGTGTGATAAGTCGCCACTTTATATACCAGTGGCCTCCAAGATCACCAGACTTGACGCCTTGCGATTTTTGTTTATGGGGGTACATTAAATCGTGTGTTTATCGATGCTGGCCTACCACATTGGCCATGTTGAAGGCTTCTATCAGATGGCACGTTTCATCAATTTCAACAGATATGTTATTTAATGCTGTCCATTCTGTCATTTATGTCGTGCAAACCTGAGTGTTATAAATTCTCGAATAACACTGGTACACACAATTTTTCTCCTTATGTTTAGTTTTTCGCTTTTCGCTCATTAGAAGAAATAGCATACGAAATATTTTCTGTACACCAATAACTTTAGAAATTTTGTGAAAAAAAAAAATACAAAATGATTTTACTACCACGTTTTTCAACGCAAAAGGTCGATTTAAAAATTATTTTTATTTGAGGGGACACATTTTTTAAAATTGTGTACAGTATAATAAACAATGATAACATTTTACAAGCCCATAGGATATTTGGAATAAAGTACGACAAATATATTTTGTCACTTCCTTCTATATTTCATTTGTTGGATCATGACAAATATCCAGTTAAATAGTCAAGGGCCGCCAATCAGTCAAGAAACTACACATTTCTTATAGCAAGAAATCCTATTAATAGTGCCATCATAATTCTTGGTACTATATTAACATTTCAAAAATTCGTGTATTGATATCAGCAGTGTTTTTCAAACATTCAATCTATTTCACAAAACCTCATATAAAATATAAATATTTTTGCTACATGTTTAATTTGCATTTACCTATTTTACATATCTCAGATTGTATTTAAAAATCGTTAACCAATTCTTCATGCTTTTGGCGAAGTGGTGTTTTATCAATTTGTTATTTGATATTATTAGGGTTCTTTCCTGGTATTCAAAAAGGAAAAATACGTGTCGATCAGTTATATTTTTCAATTTATCAAACAATTTGGCCGCTGAATCTCTGATTCTGGTAGAGCGCCATCTGGCGAATAAAATTGTAACTAAAACCAATTTCGAATTTTTCATTATTTGCCATAAAAAATCCCATTTCATCCTGAATACAATGGTGTTTACCGCATTGCTCTAGCGCAAATATTCGCGGAGTTATTAATTTTTAAAATAGTGCGGGACTTTTGGATCACCCTGTATATAGATTATAATATACACAAAAGAGTATAAATTATTGTATTGAAACCATAATATTGTTTTATAAAAATAGTATTTTGAGTAATATGTAATAAATATTCAATAAAATCGGTAATATCCTTTTTATTGAGAAACGAGAAATCTGACTCTATATAAGAACTCCTAACAGTGCTCTATATATTAGAATCATTCAATAAATCCACCTTCCTTCTGTACATATTTGATACAGCGTTGTTGACAACTTGCAAAAGCATTTTACTAAAACGTCTTATCCAATTCTCTGAACCTCCCTCTAACAGTTTGGAGTGAAATGTATCACTTTAAAATGTTTCATCGCATTAAAACCTCTTTAATCTTCTAAACAATCAGAAGTGTAAGGGTGCGAGGTCAGGGCTGTACGCAGTGTGAGACATCAAAGTCCACCCATACCTTGTGATCTTCGTCAAAGTCAGGTGCGAATTCTCAAATTATCCTGGTGAAATTTGATATGGGTGTTCTTTAAATTGGGTGTTTTTGTTTAAAATTATTTTTCTTTTTTTTTATGATTTGCAATACCTTTCCTTGTTGATAAAACAATTTATTTTTTAAACGTCCCTGAATATCAGTACTTCTTGATCCTAAAAGACAAAGATCATGATTTTGCCCTTGGAAATGGAAAGCCCTATTTTTTACTTTACAGACGATCTTTTATGGCCAATTACATCGATTGACGATTTAAAGAAGGATAATAATGATAAATTCAAGACTTATATCATGACACCTTCAAACACCTGAGAATGTTCTGATAATTATCCACGAGTTCTAAATGGTTCTTTTTCCGAATTAGCATCATTTCTCGAGTTAAAACTTGACATTTATTTTGAGCAATATTTTCGATTTCCAAAATCATTAATAAGTTTAATAACACTTACTTTAGATAGGTAGAGCTTTTATATTATTTAATAAATCGTCATTGTCTAGTTATTATTGATCAATTCCTCCGTTAGAGCTAAATTTCGGCCCGTCACTACAGAGGTTGGTCTACCTGGCTTTTCCTGATCACTAATATCAAAAACACCATTCTGGGAGCGTAAATATATATTGTAAATTTTAATTCTGGATGAAATATGTAAATTTTGAAATCATTTGGCTATGATAAACTTCTAAATTTAGAATTAATGATTAAACATTATATAAATAACTTATAAATAAATAAAAACCTTTTAAAAGCTTTTATTAAAATGTACTAAAAAAAGGAGAATAAATATTTTATCTACTGCTATTCAACAATTAGATTTATATGAGTTAAAATAAAAGGGTCGGGGGACAATCCTATATTGAGTGAAGATGTAAAAAATTTAGCAAACATAAAGACTTGATAATCATTTGAATCAGTTCATATTGAATTAAACAAGTTTAAAATTTACGACTATCGTCCCCACACCCACAGCCTTTATTTTTACTCGTATAAATCTAATTGTTCAATGGCGTGAGAGCTGAAATATTTATTTTTTTCTTCCTAGTACATTTTGTTAAAAGTTTATTTTGTGTATATACAAATGTATTTTTATTTATTAATTATTTAAGTTATTCCCCATTAAATATCTCTCTCTTAAAAAAGGTATTTTTAAATATATATGTTTTTACTAATGGATATATATTTTTAAGATTTATGAATATAAAAGGTGCCTCTTCTCCCTTCAAAATAGACACATAAAGGTAGGTCAGGAAGGAGTCGTTGTCATAGATAAACTTTACTATCTAAACACCTCTTTGGCATGTTGTGAAGATTTGAATTGATCCCTTATGGATCTCATGGTATCAAAGCCCGCTCAGACTGACAAGAGCCATATCTTGAAACCATGATCTCCAGGTGGGAGTTTCTCAGTTTGCCAAAGCTGGTGTTGTGGCTTTGTCACCGATCTGAGTCCGCTAGTTTGCCGAGACGCTCAATAAATGCAACTTGTTTTTAGCTTCTATTATGACGGAAGAGTGAGATGCGACCTTATTTTTTTTCTAGATCGTCAACCTCCTAGCAAAGTTTCCATATATTAATTGTTGGAAATATAAAAATGAAAAGCATATCCTGACCGCTCGCCCGAACATTTCAGATGGCAGAGCGCCATCGATTGAAACCAAAATCAAATAACCGTTGATTCAGACTTAATCCATAAAATCGGCCAATCCACTTTCTTGATAAATTAAAAAATCCATCCACGAACGTTTACAGATCGTTGGATCCACAGGGACGCAGACATGTTGAGTCGAGGCCGGGTGGAGAAAGGGGTGCAGAGGCAGCCTCTCTATCATCTCCACGTTCTGCCTAGAGAAGGTGCAGCGAAGGAAAAACGACATGCCGTTGTTGATGCGGAGGTTTATATGTTCTTCCCATCGTCTAGGGTGATGGGCAGGGCAGCCTTACGCGCTAGTATGCAGCGGGCTGTGCGTATGATGACTCGTTAGAACAGGGTTACCGTCCTGCTCCTCGCCGATGGTATTCACTCAGCAAGACCCGCAGGTTTTCGTCGAACAGACGACGGAAAAAGCTAGTCAGCGACGTGGCGTCAGAGAGGGAGAATCGCGTTGGCCAATGAGGAGGACGACAGGGTAGGCGAAAACTCCAACGCAGACGCTGATACATCGGTCAGGAGCCAGAAGGTCGGGTGGTCGGAGAAGGCGGTAGCAACCGATGATGGAGAGGTTAAGAACTGAGGCGGTGTCAGCGCGAGGATGTCAGCAACCGCCTCGCAGTTCGGGGACGTCAAGACGGTGCCAGGACTCGGTTGGAGTAGAGAAGAGCCATGCGCCGCTCTCTACCATCTAGGAGTAGACATTGCGGTTGCCATGCTGCGCGACCAGCACGTCAATGAGGCATGACAACTGCAACTGGTTCCCGATGTCGATGAGGTCTAATCCTCGGAGAGAGGGCGCTACCGGGTAACTAAGCGGTGCGCTCCGACTCCCAGATGAACCGCGCCAGACGGGCTTGGATCTTGTGGATGGTGTAGTCGTTGGCAAGTAGCCGCGGATGTGATGGACCACCCAGGAGAACACCAAGGCTTTGGCCCGACAGATGAGAGAGAGGCCGTGGGGCCCACCTCGTTATGGAAGCCTTAAACAGAGCAAAATTGTGTTTTTCTTGGGCGGAGTATTGATTTCACTGCATCTCAGGGTAGCTCAGCACCTTAAGCTCAACAAAGGCACGCTAGACACCGCACCATAGACCCTTACTCTTGATGGAATATCCCTTTATCCCCAAGGCGTGCCGGAATGCTTCGAATATAGAAGTCACTACACCGAACTGCTCCTCGCAGCGGAGGAGCAGGACGATATCGTCGGCCTAGGCGAGGACATTCCCGGAGCCCGTAAAGATGAAGAACCGTAGTGATGCTGAAAATTGCGGCGCTGATAGGCACAGCTCTGTTGCTCATTGTTCAGAAAAAAAAAAAGAGTATGGTATGAAGGCCTTCCACTCGGACCGTCACTTCCGCCGTGTCATAGAGGAGTAGAAACCACTCGATGAAGACCGTGGAAGCTGCATACAGAGCATCAGGGACACCAAGAAGCTTCGGTCTAGGGTGTCGAAGGCCGATTCGAGGTCGATGGAAATTACAGCCAACTGCGAGCAGCTCTAGGCAGCTTCTCTTCGTTCGTACAATTCATCAGCGGCTTCGATGAGTTGTAGCTACTGGAGCCGCTCGTGAGGAATATGAGAGAGGTTGATGACTGTCACAACCTGACCGTAGACGTCGATGGAAACGATGTCAATGTGTTTCGGACACAGGACGCGTTGCCGCAGGAAGGCGACGCCCGGCCTGAAGAGGCAGGCAAAGCCCGAACCCTGATAGCTGTAGGAAGCACAACGACATCTATGAAGCCTAGGCAGAGATTTCGCATATCATCCATCAAGTAGGTGTTAGTCACCTCCTGCATGAAGGCGACGTCCACGCGATCTTGGCGTAGGAAGAGGCAGTGCTTGATGCTCCTCTCGCAGGAGGCAAGCCTGCGGGCATTGATAGAGGCCAGAGTGAAGCTCATTGGGAGCACGTGTTCTTGGATTGAATGTCCAAGAGACGCTTGTAAAATGTTTTCTAGTTTGAGTAGCTTCAAAGACATTTAGTTAAGCACGATCTTTTTGGCATTTCTTATTTTCTTGAGGATGTTCTGCAGGCTGGGAACCAAGACGAGAATCTCTATTATTTTTCTTTTATCCAAACCAAGAAGTGCGGCTTCGTTGAAAAGGGGATCTGGGGATCCTCTCTAGCAGTTCGTTTAATTGCTTGCGAGTTTTAGAGCCGTTCCTTAAAAAAGATGGTGATATACTCATCGTCTATCGAGAGACACTATCTGCATGACTGGTAATTCCTTTTGGTGCGGGGGTGCTTGCGCCAGGGCAAATTAAGGAGGTGGAGTAGGGGTCAAAGTGCTTGAGGTTACCGGGATATGTGGGTCAGCAGCCACAGTTGGAGGCCCAGGACTGCGGAAGGCCTCATGTCCATTGGATGCAGTGGTAGACATAGTTGCGCCGTTATTAGAGGGAGCCTGCCCGCAGGCATCTGCAGGCTTCTTGGCATTCAAGGGGCAGTTTGGCTTTACGGTGCCCTTGCTTCTGACACCGTGAGTATTTCACTGCGTAGAAAAGCAATGCTGGGAGGTTCTCCTCCTTGAGTCGGATGTCCATGCACGATGGTAATCTCTACAGCCTCATGCCTTTGTTCAGAAAAATAAACACATCTCGTCTACTGTCCTTGAGTAAAAATCCCCTCGTTTGAGGAACACTGGGGCGATGGATGTGATCCGCCCGCAAGGCCATAGAACAGCGATGATCTCAGCATCCTCAAAATAGAAGAGCAAGGTGCTAAAGATTAATTTCTTCACCCTTCTCCTGAAGGGGAGTTTTGAAATGGGCATCCTCAATTACAAAGCCTTTCTCAATGAGGTGCTCTACGAAAACCTCGCAGGGTTGCGAGGTCAACGAGTAGGTGGATCTTCATTTTGGCCAACTGAACGATGTTGGCGCCCCCGACCAGATTGTACAGTGCCTGCACAGCTGATTGAAGTCGAGCAGTGCTCTACGAACAGGCATTGGTCCAGGGTTGATGCTTGCTGCGCCCTTGATTCTGAGATTTGCTTAGCCTTTTCTCTTGGGTAGGTGGTGGACGCTTCGCAGGAGGCGATGACACTCCTCTGGCTGTCTGTGATGTTGCCGGACTCAGCCATTGGTGTACGCGGAGTAGCTGATGTCTTCCAACTCTTCCTGCCCAACTTAATGAAGGAGCAGAGTTGCCAGCAGACTCATGGTGCTCCGTGGCCTCCGCCGTCACCGCGGTAGTTGAAAGGCCCCATCCAGCGGCCGCTGCCAAATTTTCACGTAATTCTCTGACTGAAGGCGAATTTTGATTATCTCGACTTTCGCCCTTCACAATGGAACTCTTCATTATTTCGGCTAATTGCTCGACGTTAGTTTGGTTGATCTTGACGAGAATCATATAATCTTTTGTAGAAGAACTTCCAGGGTCTTTCAGCCAATATGTACAAGTATTTGAGGTTTTCGTATTATTGAAGCTAGAAGCAAAAGGTAAAATTAGGTGCAATAGCCTATTAAAAATACCTATAGATTTGCGGCCCTCGAGCTTGGGTGGGAGCTCGCGCCCACGCGTCCACACGGGGGGCTTGGAGATATACACGTATATCTGATTAGGACTTCAAACGAGGAAACAATCATCAAGTCCAGGTTTCTCTCTTTATTCCTTCAACAATCATACTGATCAAAATTTTATGAAATATAACCTCCCCATATTATTTTTACAATTATTTTTGAACTATTCATTTATTTCTTTAAAATAAGCTCAGAGTAATTATACATCTTCTTCTTTCTTATCTCCACACTGGGTGAAATAGAATGCGTCTGCCTTTGTCATTAAGACTGGGAGCACTACTCAGTGGCAGGCCGACTTAGCTCCAAAATAAATGGCCGCCTCTGACATGAGGAACAGACGCCATGTGCATCCGCTCCTAACATGGAGTACAAACGCTGCTCATCCTGTATTCTTGGATTAGGAGCCCTTACGGGGTACTATCACCCGGGCCAGCTGAGCCCAGGTTTTTTTTAGTGAGCTTGTTACTGCTCCCCCTCCTCCTTTTTCATCCGGGCTTGGGACCGGCAAAGGCGGAGTTGTAATTATACATATTTCAATCAAGTCGGTCGTGATTTTATTGTTTAAAATATGGCCCATTAAAATATTAAAATAATTGATTTATCACAGCGGTGAGAGCAAGGTAAAACTACTTAAATAGTCAAAATTAATGTTAAACATTCACACATGTGTCTTAAATAAAAATGAGGGAGTACGGTGAAAGATGTCATCATATATATTGAAAGTATAGATATGCGATTTCTGTGAAAATCATTTTTCACATTTATTTTTACTTTAGATAATGTTAAAATATATTAGTGTGGGAAATATAAATTCACAAATAAACCTCTCTAAAGAATTATTGAAGAGTTTTTATATAAGGCTGTTCTAAGCCTTCGACTGTGCCGTTCTAGATCTGTTGGTTGAATGGGTTATGTTCTTGTATTATTATATGGATACATTACTACAGTACCTAACACTTCTATATTTGCCTCACATTTTATGATCACAAAATAAGCAAATTAGTTTGATATTTACTAGTTGTAAATAATAGGGTAAAATTCGGTCAAGATATAATAATTATTATCCTTTCACAAAATACTACAATTAGATATTGGTTTAACCTAAATAGGACTTAAATAGAGCTTATATTTTTAAATATTATTTTATATATATTTTTTTTATATTTGAACTTCAACTTCATCCATTCACATACTTGCTAAATTTATTTATATTTCATTAGTATTTTTAATTAAAAAGAGTTGAGTGGCCTTTGAATCATCTTCATACACATGTATGTATAACCTACCACTCCCGTGTTCTGCTTGAGTGAATGTTTCGTCGAAAATATCTTGTTTTTGCCCATAAAACATGTTCAGAAAAATATCATTATATATCATTAATATAAGTAAACTATCCTAGAAATTGGTTAATTTTTATTTTACTTGGTTGGAATTGTGACAAAACTTCCAAACTCAAAACCCTCCTGTAGAAACTCTAGTCATATTTGTTGAATATTGAGGAAACGTATGCGGAAATAACAGACAAGTAATTTATATATTTGTTTTAGATTTATTTGCATTCTGATATAGGTATGTTTATAATATTTCCACATTTTCACTTTTATAGACATGCTTATACTTTATTCCCCGTTTATAATTTAAATATAAGTACACACACACGTTTTACAAATTAAAGTGAAAATAAGAAGGCTTTTTTCTATCTTCTCATCCAAATTCAGACTGCTAAAAAGAAATATTTTTACTATATTCTTGTTAAATAGCAAGCAAAAGTTTTTTTTCATTCCTGTATTTGATGAATTGAATTATTGACATCAAATAAAACATCAACATAATTTTAAAATATTTAAAAAAACTACTATCTTATTTTTAAACAGGGGCAGAACTAGATTTCAGGATTATAAAGGGGCCATCTATATATTAATTTTAATATAAAGCAATAACACGCCATTTTACATGGCAAATCAGAAAATTAAAACGCGAATGTTTTTTTTTTTTTTTTTTACACATAAATCAAATTTCTACTGCGACTGCAGTACTGCTTACTGCGATGAAAAAAATATATTGGGAGGGCTTGGCTGGTGGGGGGGGGGCAATAGAAATTTTAGTTATGTGTGAAAGAAACATTGGCGTTTTAATGTTTCAATTTTCTATATTAGTTTTAATTTGAAAACAAAACGTTCTAGGATGTCTTACAAAATTTTGGAATTTTTTTAAAGCCATACAATAAAAGAGCATGTCTTAAAAAAGTTTCCAATCCCGTGTCATTTCCAGTTAAGATAAAGGTTTACGACAAAAAGGTCTACTATGATTCAATGTGTTGGAGGAATATATTGTGTTAAGTCAGAAGATTGGCGTGAGAAAATGGCATTTGATGAACTCGTCTGTCGAGTTAAATTGAGAAGCGAATCTCTTTTTCTCGAATTGATTCTGTACCTGTTAGTTCAACGGATTGAGAGCATCGCTCGAGTGTATCCAGCTTATATACCACGCTTATCTATTGTGAACGTACTTGAAGGATTATTAGAAGCACTAATTATCACATCAATATGTTACATATGGAAAATTAATATTCTACCAAACAGAGAGGTTTAAAATCAAATGTTACTTCAGTATTTAATGACACTTCACTCATAGCAACTTAATAAAACACGCTGTGTGGTCAACAAAATTTGCCCCCAAGAAAACCTGATAATGTTTCTAGTGTATTCTTTCATACTCTGAACTCAAAATATAAAAAGAAAATTTCTATCGCCATTTCCATCTCGAATTGATTCTGTACCTAATAGTTCAACAGATAGAGAACATCGCTCGATTGTATCCAACTTGTATACCACGCTTATCCACTGTGAACGTACTTGAACGTAACTTGAACTATCACATCGATATGCTTCCTATGAAAGATTAACATTCTAACAGACATGGAGAATATCAAAATCTATAAATTCATCTCTTTCTCTACGTTATTTCAGTATTTCGTGACAATTCACTCTAAGTCGTTTAAGTAAACATGCTGGTAAACAGCATTTGCCCTCAATAAACCCTGATTGTGTTTCTAGTGTAACGTTTCATACTGAACTCTAAAATATAATCAGAAAATTCTAATCACCTATATATATGGTATTTGCGGGACAACCATTTTTTATTTTTGTTATAGGGATAGACACAGTAATATATGCAAGAAATCTTACGTAAGCAATTTTGCATAAACCTTATTACATTATACTGGTCAACCACAAAATATTTTTCTTTGTCTCAAAAGAATCAGAATTTTATCTTAATGTAACTTTTGTGCCGATTCCAAATTTACTGTTAGTTTTGTTTATCACGGTAGGTTTCTGAGAGACACCTGCTTGAATTTTTTTTTTTTAATATATAGGTCTATATGAACGAAATATATTTATTTTATTGAAAAGTAGTGACAGTGGATTTTCTTCTATACTTTGCCTGTGGTACATCCCTCTTGAGTGTCCATAAGTAGTCAGAAAGCATACCGGGACTCCATTTACCTTGGTACCGCTTCTCTCCATGCTTGATATATCTTGATTAAACCTTTCATCATGGTAATTACTAACTGCATCAAGATTGTCGTGTAAGTAACCTAGATGTAAATTCTGGAAATGGATCTTGAGAGACATGTTACATTCCATTGTTTGGTAGGAAAGTAAAGGTTCCTTCATTAACAACGTAACTGTATATTAAAAATAGCAAATATAAATTGTAATATACTGTTCATATGTGTATATAGCTGTGTAGGAAAAAAATCGTATTTAGCCATACGTCTTTATTATCGACCAGAAGGATATATAGGATGAATATAATATTGATCAATGGTACAACTACTAATAGAAAAATCATTTAAATTTTATAAAATTCTAAATTTTGTAGTTATATTCAGTTGAAAAAAAAACCAAGGGTATCTAAACCGATTTATATATTTCTTATCTTTTTAATTTGTTACTCTTTATAAAAGAAGGTTACCCCTTCGACGTTTCTCATAAATATAAAGTAACCAGTTACATATGACTATAACTAAGGAATATGAAAAGTTTCACATCTGATGCGATTTAATGAAGCGACGGCATTTTGAATGTTCGAGCGAACGTCCGGCCTGTGGCAAGTCTCCAGCCAGACTTGGCACCCTGTCTGTTGGTGACACACTTTCCTTGGACCCTGAGGCATCGCCATAAATCATCAATTGTCTGGTTGTAGCTTTTATTCCTTTATTGTTCTTATTATCCTATATTAGACATATATATGATTCGTGTTCCACCTGATTTATTGAATGATTGACTAACCACAGAATGGTTTTAATAAAGGTTTATTATTACTATTTATTTTTTTATTCTTATTAGTAGTAGTATAGTAATAACGGTAGTATGTAAAGTCATGGAAATGCAAGTAATTCATAAATATCGTTCTGAACTTTTCCGACTCCATAATATGCAAATTAGCTTGAAACTGTGTGATTAGCCTATCTCAAAGTTGAAACTATTAAAATGACCTTTCCACGTCCTACTTTCATCTAGATAGTTAAAATATTGTGGAAATATATATGTACAGTAAAATGCATTATACTGGGAATCACAAGTGATTAAATTTTAAAGAAATTTGAGATATGGATCTTGAGAAATAAGTAGCCAGAAGAACCCCCTCTGGCAGCAATAAGAGGACTTATGCCTGTGCATTGAGTCAGATAGCCTCTACAGGAATACCTTGCTTTGCAGCTTTACCACGATTCCTCAGTTCATCGACAGTAGTGACTGGCATGTCGCAACGAGCCTGCTGCCCGGCCCCACCATTGGCTAGATATTTTAAATTAGTGAGAGATCAGTAAAACGTGTTGGACAAAGTAGTAGCCGAATATTTTCTGAATTTAGAAAGGTCCGTGCAATACCGACAACATTGGGTCGTGCATTATACTCTTAAAAGTAGTGTTCCCAGGCCTCGAATAAATGGTATGTCCTTGACACATCATAAATTAAATGTGGGCTGTTCAAAGTGACGGCAATGCTAATAAGAGGTGATTGAAGCGTGTATCCAATAGTACCCTATACCATCACTCCAGATGATAGGCCTGTAGGATGATGTCGAAAGCACGCTTGAAATGTACCTTTCCCACGATGGCGCAAAACTTGGATGCGGCCTTCATGGCGCTGTAACCATAACCTATGATAATACGACGTCACCACATTCCCGCGTTCAAGTTGTCTTTGAAGGTTCATTGAATGAGCCCTGTCTGTAATGTAGCGACGAGGGTAGCCGGGACCATGGTTGCCGAGCTGACAGGTCATGCTGCCGCAAACGTCGTCCAACTATTCGAACAGACATTTATAACTTACAAACGGGTAGGCTACACAATTTTTTTTACTTGTTAAACTCAGCAACGTGTGGGTAAGAATTTCTCCTTCTTACATTAGGAATAACGCCAACCTTTCACAACGAAACAACGTTTCAAATAAAATTTATGTATAACAAACCTTTTATATATATATAATTAAACATTTCTGAGGGAAAATTCTGCTGTCCTCAAAGCTTATGTCCATAGTTCAACTAAAATACCCATTTAAAGAGTCTAGCATCAGTATCACTATAAAAGGAAGATCGAAAAATGCAATATAACAGCGGTATGGTAGAATAAACTGGCGAAACCGCTGGGAGGGTTCACCACTGATGAGCTAGGCCCTCCCATTAATTTTTTCATTGCAGTAAGGACAGTAAAAATTGTTCATAAAAAAAAAAAAGAATCATACGCGGCTATAATAGTTTTTAATTTTTATAATAAACCTGCTGTATAATCTCCTCTGTAGATGTCCCTCCAGACGAAATTTTTCATAAGTGCGTTGAAATCTAATATTTTGCTTGTCACAGCATCTTCCTATCGTGTACATATCAGGCCAGTTGCGTGCCTCCTTCTTGGTGTAGTAATTTTGATGGCCAGTAGTGTAGCATATTACCGCGTCGTAACTATGAAGGAGAAAGTCCTAGAGTAATATCTTTTTGTGCGTTGTGTGTAGACACATATTTACATGATGTACAGGCGTATTAGCGCGTCTTCTGTTATATGAAATTCTAATTATTATTAACACGTATCATTTTGTTCAATAAATTGATAAAAATAGAGCAATCCCTCGAAATATTTTGAGAAAAAGGTTTTCTTTTTTTTTCACAGATCCAGCTACGCCCTTTTTATATAAATTGAAATGTGTAAAAGAAAATTAATTATTCACTGTTTGTTATTTCACAATAACCATCTCCATATATTGTATAGTGTTACAACTAATTCAATTGAAAATTTAATTACGTAATTTCACAGATAATCAAATTTATATTTTAATGATAAATATTCATTTTACCCGGTACTCCTAGATTTTAACAAATAGCTGATATTTCATATCAGAAATCTGAGTGAATATATATATTAAGATTTTTCATTTATATTGCTGTGCCAAATAATTGGAATCAACGTAAGAATCACAAACACTGAATACATTGAATTTTATTTTTTGCACTTCAATTCTTTTAATTAAAATGTTATAATAATGTTTGAATATATATATGAAGATTGGTAGGGTAGTAAGTACAGGGGTCAAAACTATCGCAAGGTTTATTTTTGATAGAACGAAACAATAGAAGAATCATCTAAACAATTTCTCAATCAATTTGATTTATACCTATGTATTTTCAAAAGTTTGAAATATAATTGAAAATAAATTTCTCTATTTTCTCCTTCTATAAATTGGATTATAAAGTATCATAGTTATGTTTGTGTCTTTCATTGTGTATGTCTTTTTATTATTTTTATACTTTAGCATCGAATTTTCATTTTTTCTTATGTTCCTCTTCTATGACGGGTAACTGCCGAACCTTCAGCGTGAATCTGTTATCTACTCCCAATTTGTCAGTAAAAATTGAAAACATCTTTTGGAAACTTTAAATGTATACCTATAGGTTACCCTATATATAATATAAACCCTATATTCTACCATTTCCCTTAAACTTTCTATAGTCTTAATTCATTGCACAAAACTATTTTTATTTTTCTATATATAATCATTTAAGTTTGTTGTTTAGTTATGTATTGCTTATACCGACATTATATATCAAAATATGTATTTATTTTAAAAGAATAATTAATTAATTCAGAATTATATATACACATGTGTATATGAATATATATATATATATATATCTCTATATATATAAAAATGAATGTTTGTATGTTTGTATGTTTGTTTGTCTTTGTCTTTGTTTGTATGACTCCTATACAAATTCGCAGTAGATCACTAATTCAAACCAAAATTTCCATACATAGGTAAAAAATAACGGGGAAGACGATAGGCTATTTCAAAAAATATATAAATCAATTATTAAAACTATATATTCAAATTATTCAACTTAGCTCACAAACAGCGCCCTCTAGAACGCGTGGGCATCTGACGGCGGCGCGCGCCCATTGGCTGTTTTATACTCTTTACTTTTGTTTAGCTTTTAAATAACATATTTTCTTCTCTACTTTGCCTATTTTTATCACTATTTTATACTCTTTTCTTTTGTTTATCCTTTAGAGATCTGAGATGCCTCCCAAGAAACGCAAACCTATTGGAAAAGTCCTACCAAAAGTGAGTAAAAAAAGAAATGTGCGAAGTGCTGAGACTGCTGTGCAACGTGAGCATCGTCTTAGGATTAATCGAGAAAGGGCCAGTACTTCGAGAGCGGCGGAATCCGTGGGACAGCGTGAGAACAGGCTTCAACAAGAGAGAGACAGGGCCAGTACCTCAAGAGCGGCGGAATCCTTGGAACAGCGTGAGAACAGGCTTCAACAAGAGAGAGACAGGGCCAGTACCTCAAGAGCGGCGGAATCCGTGGGACAGCGTGAGAACAGGCTTCGGCAAAAAAGAAACAGGGCCAGTACCTCAAGAGCGGCGGAATCCGTGGGACAGCGCGAGAACAGGCTTCAACAAGATAGAGACAGGGCCAGTACCTCAAGAGCGGCGGAATCCTTGGGACAGCGTGAGAACAGGCTTCAACAAGAGAGAGACAGGGCCAGTACCTCAAGAGCGGCGGAATCCTTGGAACAGCGTGAGAACAGGCTTCAACAAGAGAGAGACAGGGCCAGTACCTCAAGAGCGGCGGAATCCGTGGGACAGCGTGAGAACAGGCTTCGGCAAAATAGAAACAGGGCCAGTACCTCAAGAGCGGCGGAATCCTTGGAACAGCGTGAGAACAGGCTTCAACAAGAGAGAGACAGGGCCAGTACCTCAAGAGCGGCGGAATCCGTGGGACAGCGTGAGAACAGGCTTCGGCAAAATAGAAACAGGGTCAGTACTTCGAGAGCGGCAGAAACCCCACAAGAACATACGGCCAGGATTCTGCATGTCAGGGAAAGAACTTTGGCCTCACGAAACTCGCGTGATAGACTTTCCAATTTACTTTTAGAAGGTTTTAATTATGATTCGTGCAAAAATTACGAACAACACCCAAGTATTACTATCGGCCAAATGTCTATAGTATGTAACTACTGTAAAGCAAAGAAATTTAAAGATGAGCCTCCTGGCTTCTGCTGTAAAAATGGAAAAGTTTATCTTTCACCTCCGCAATTACCACCAGATGAGCTTTTTTCTTTGATGTCTGGCAATTCATCCGAATCCAATCATTTTTTAAGGAATATAAGAAAATACAATTCATGTTTCCAAATGACTTCGTTTGGTGCCACATCATTTTCAGAAGAAAGTGTTTTTCCAACAACTTTCAGGGTTCAAGGTCAGGTGTACCATAGAGCAGGTTCATTATTACCCTCACTTGATCAGCCTCCCCAATTTTTACAAATATTCTTCGTGGAAGATGCTCAGCTAGAGGTGAACCAAAGATGCCATTTCAGTTCTGCCTTGCGACATGGTACAGTATTGTGCCTACAGCGTATGTTTCATCGATGCAATCAACTTATAAAAATATTTAAAACAGCATTGGAGAATATGCCATCAGATGAATACAAGTTAGTAATAAGGGCTGATAAAACACCATCAGGTGAACACGAACGCCGTTTCAATGCTCCTCAAAGTAATGAAGTTGCTGTAGTTCTATCAGCGGATGAGTTTAATCAACGTGACATCATTATACAACGCCGCAGCAATGCACTGAAACGCATTTCTGAAACACATAGATCTTATGATCCACTTCAATATCCTATAATATTTTGGGACGGCGAGGATGGCTACCATTTTAACTATAGACAGATAGACCAAAATACAGGTGCACCAACTAATAGAAAAGTTTCAGCTATGAGCTTTTATTCATATAGAATAATGGCCAGGGATAATGTTTATAATCACATTTTAAATTGCAGGCAATTATTCAGTCAATATATTGTAGATATGTATGCAAAAATTGAGAGCGAGCGTCTTCTTTACATCCGTCTTAATCAAAAAGAGCTCAGAGTGGAAGAATACATTCACTTGAGGGATGCTGTTGCCAATGATGGGATGGTTGCTAATTTTGGAAAATTGGTGATACTGCCAGCTACTTTCACAGGAAGTCCTCGACACATGCACGAGTACACACAAGATGCCATGGTCTTTGTTAGAACTTATGGACGCCCCGATCTTTTTATAACATTTACATGTAACCCTTCATGGCCTGAAATTAATGCCGAACTCTTTAATGGACAGAAACCGATGGACCGCCATGACCTGACAGCCAGAGTGTTCAAATTAAAGTTGAATAAATTAATTGCTCTAATAACAAAGCAATGCATATTTGGGGAGACTCGATGTTGGATGTTCACAATTGAATGGCAAAAACGCGGACTCCCACATTCACATATTTTAATCTGGCTTAAAGACAAAATTCATCCTATTCAAATTGATAATGTTATTTCCGCTGAGATACCAAACCCAGAGGAAGACCCCAATCTCTATGAAGTGGTGATAAAAAAATATGATCCATGGACCATGTGGCACTTTTAATATAAATGCACCATGTATGAAAAATGGCAAGTGCAGCAAAAATTACCCAAGAGACCTGATTAGTGATACACAAACTGGGTTTGATGGTTATCCTCGCTATAGGAGACGAGCCCCAGAAAATGGAGGTTTCAAAGGCAAGCTGAAGGGCCGAGGAAACACTGAAATTGAAGTTGACAACAAATGGGTTGTTCCATACTCCCCACTTCTTTCTAGAATGTTCAAGGCCCACATAAATGTTGAATATTGTCATTCAGTTAAGTCTATCAAGTATATTTGCAAATATGTGAATAAGGGCAATGATATGGCCATTTTTGGACTTTCCAAAGAAAACACTAATGATGAAATATCTCAGTACCTGTTGGGTAGATATATCAGTAGCAATGAAGCAGTTTGGCGGATATTGAGTTTTCCTATTCATGAACGTCATCCAAACGTTGTTCACCTTAGTGTTCATTTGGAGAATGGCCAAAGGGTGTATTTCACCAATGCTAATGCCCGGACAGTTGCGGCAGCACCACCAAACACTACTTTAACGGCTTTCTTTCAATTGTGTCAACAGGACCCGTTCGCAAAAAATTTGCTCTATCCTGAGGTTCCACGATATTACACTTGGAATGCTTCAAGAAAGAGTTTCTGCAGAAGGAAGCAAGGAACATCAGTTCCCGAACATGAAGGCATATTTGCCAGTGAAGCTCTCGGTCGAGTATATACTGTTCACCCTAACAATGCGGAATGTTTTTTTCTCAGAATGCTGCTTCATACAGTCCGAGGACCAACTTCATTTTCATCTTTAAAATGTGTTAATGGTGAAGAATGTCGCACATTCAGAGAAGCTTGCCAAAAGCTTGGCTTACTTGAGGATGATCAACACTGGGATAATGTATTATCAGAAGCAGCAAGTCAGTCTTTTCCTGAACAAATCAGAGAACTCTTTGCCATTCTACTGACCACCTGCAACCCATCCAATCCTCAAAATTTGTGGGAGAAATATCGTGAGAGCATGAGTGAAGATGTACTTATCAAAGCCAGAAGAGCTAACCCTACTCTTGACATAAACTTCTCATCCGATATTTTCAATGAAGCTCTTTTATTGTTACAAAATAAGTGTCTGGCCATCAATGATAGGACATTATCACAGCTAGGCTTGCAATTCCCGGAGCGATGTCAGCCGACAATATTAAGTAGAGAACTTATGAGAGAAAAGAACTACAATATTGAACAACTTCGCAGGTTTGTTGATTCCAAGAAGCCTCTCTTGGTTGAAGATCAAAGAGAGGCATATAATAGCATTATGGACTGCATCAATAAACAACAGGGTGGCATTATTTTCCTTGATGCACCCGGAGGAACTGGGAAAACATTTTTAATTAATTTATTACTTGCTGAAGTCCGATCAAAGAATGCAATTGCACTTGCTATTGCCTCATCAGGGATAGCTGCCACACTCATTGCTGGAGGCCGTACAGCGCATTCAATGCTTAAATTACCATTAAACATTGCTAACGAACAATATCCCACATGTAACATTAGCAGTACATCTGGTCAGGCCCAAGTACTCAAAAGTTGTATAATCATTGTATGGGATGAATGCACTATGGCTCATAAGCATTCTCTTGAAGCCCTCGATAGAACTTTGCGAGACTTAAAGGGAAATAATAAACTAATGGGAGGAATTCTACTACTTCTAGCCGGTGACTTTCGTCAAACTCTCCCAGTCATACCGAGGTCAACTCCTGCTGATGAAATCAATGCTTGCCTTAAAGCTTCAGTTCTTTGGAAGCACATTAAAAATATTACATTAAGAACCAATTTGAGAGTACAAGTTTTAGGGGAACACTCTGCACAGAATTTCGCTCGCAAGCTTTTACAGATTGGTGAAGGTACATTCCCAAATGGATCCCCAATGTGTGATGTATCTTTTCCTCTTGATTTTGGAAATATAGTTTCATCTGTTGGGGAACTTATAGATAAAGTTTTTCCAAATATAGCAGAAAATTTCAGAAATCACGGATGGTTGTGTGAGCGAACAATTCTTGCTCCTAGAAACGACGCTGTTGATGAAATAAACAACTGCATCCAGGATATGCTTCCTGGCTCCGTAACTGAATACAATTCAATTAATACAATGGTTGATGTTGATGACACTGTGAATTATCCGTCTGAGTTTCTCAACTCTCTCAACCCATCTGGATTGCCACCACATCATCTACGGCTTAAGATTGGCTCGCCCATCATGCTCCTCCGAAATCTTGACCCTCCTAAGCTTTGTAACGGTACAAGACTTTGCGTAAAAAGACTGTTGCCTAATGTCATTGAGGCAACAATTTTAAGTGGGAAGGAGAATGGAAAAGATGTGTTGATTCCTCGCATTCCATTGATACCGAATGACTTTCCTTTTCTTTTTAAACGCTTGCAATTCCCTGTACGGTTGGCATTTGCCATCACCATCAACAAGGCCCAGGGGCAATCCCTCAAGTGTTGTGGTGTCAATCTTGAATCTCCATGTTTTTCCCATGGGCAGTTATATGTAGCATGCTCAAGAGTTGGCTCACCAAATCATTTGTACATATATTGTAAAGATGGAAAAACTAAAAATATTGTTCATAGACAGGTTTTATAAAATTGCAGAAGCCATTGCTTAAATTTTAGCATGCGCAGTAATATATACCAAGTAATGCTTACATATAAATTTATAATGCTGATATATATCTTAATAAATATTGTTGCAATGTTCTGTCCGCTTTACCTTTTTTTCGGTGTTCGCTTTCCCCATATTATATACTAGCAGAGTGACCCAGGCAATGCCCGAGGAATGCTCTAACCAAATATATATTCACTAGGGCAGATAAGCACTCGGGTAAATCCCGGGCGTACCCCGGGTCACTCTGCTATTATGTCTAAAAGTGAATGTATGTCCGGTATACAAATTTGTAGGAGTTCACTAATTCGAACCAATATTTTAATACATATGTACAAAAAATACAAGGAAAACGATAGGCTAATTCAAATTATATAAAAGTGGATATTCTGATTTCAGTACAATTTTGATTAAATTATGCTGATGCAAACAAATAGATTATGCTAATAACAAACAATTACAAAAAAAATTCTTATCTAAATATATATCACTCGGGTAGATATGCACACGGGTAAACCCCGGGCGAAGCCGGGTACATCCGCTAGTATATATATATATATATTATAATAATAAATAGTTATTTAATTTTATAGTCCAGTTTTGTATTAAGATTATCTTCACTATTATGATCATTTAAATTCAAATTATAAAATTTGTAAAATGTTATTAATTTGTAGATAGAGAGAGAAAAAAAAAATCCTTTACTTCTACTACATCCTCAAGTTAATTATATATTTATAATTAATAACAATAAAAATTAACAAAGTAACGTCTATTACATCGGCTTTTACACGTCATTCAGACATACTCTAATCCTATATATAGAATAATTGAAGAGAGAATATATATAATAGTTAGAAAAAAGAGAGAAAGACAGAACCATGCACTTTTAATCAAACTAATAATAAGGAAAAAAAAAAAAGAGTTTTATAAAGAAGGTAGATAAGATTGTTAGTATATATATATATATATTTTTTATGATTTTATATTTTATCCTTTTTTTTTTTTAAGATTTTTAAAGGTTTTTTTATTTTATAATATGATTATAAATAGTTGTATTTAGTAATATATCTATAGTATGAATTAACATTTGTTATAAGTTTGGATATTATGTTTTGAAACCCTAATGGTAGACCAGACATACACAAAAGACTTTAAATTGAAATGAATTGGAAAAAGAGATCTGCTGGAACGGGGATCTTCAGATAAAAATTCCAGCGACATTTCACCCCTTCTTTATTATGTCATAGATCTCTTTTAAACCGGATTTTATGTGTTAATATTAAGTTGTTTCAGTGAAATATTTAAATGAACATATATAACAGATACAAGTGTTAACAAATTCAAACTGTAAACCTACCTCGGCCGCGGCGTTCTCCATTGTGAATATCTATTTCTGGCTGACACATGTCGCGGGAGGGGAATGTCCCCCCACATTTCAAATTTAGACCATTTATTCAGAATTTTTTTGAACAACAAGAAAATTAAAGAAGAAAGGAAAAATAGTTAAAGGAAGAAAGCTAAATTTTATAATCTTTACAGCTAGTTATATCAAAATAACTGATTTAACACTTATTCATCTTTTAATATTCCTTTAAAAAGGCAAATTATAAGAGTTTAATAAAGCTATTAATTGTGCAAATTCACCTTTATTTAACCTCCATTTTCCTCCCCAGAAATTGGAGATTAAACAAAAATGAACTATATACTTTAACACTTTAAAAATCTTGTGAAAAAATCTTTTAATCAGTTATTTAATCAAAGTTTAATTAACTGTTAAAGATTATAAATTTGTATTAGTTAATATTAAGAGAAATTATAGAAAGTTGATTTCATAAATGGATATTTCCATTTATTTTTTTAAAAATATTTTATAATTGATATACTGTTGAAATATTTTACTTGTTTGATACTAAATTTGTTTTTAATAAATTCCATGTTTAAATTTTTAACATCTTCTATGAAATTATCTAATATATTATTTATTCTATAAAATCTTAGAAACTGACCATAATATATACCTTTACAGCAATTTAATGATATATTAGAATTCATATTACAGTATTTTATAATATTGAAATTATAATTACTCTTTTTATTATAAACTCTAACAGCACTATTTGTAAGGTCTATATTCAAGTCTAAAAAGTTAACTTTTTTGTTTCTATAAATTTTTTCATTGTTCTTAAGTTTCAAGTATTTAGGATATATTTCAGGTATTAATTTTTTAAACAGTGGATTATTAAATATTATTATGTCATCTACATATCGGAATATTTGCCAATTAATATTATTTTGTAGAAAGTATTCTCTTTCGTACCAGAACAATATTAGATTTGCTAATAACGGACTAGAAGAAGTACCCATGGGAACGCCTTCTGATTGAATATATATTTTATTTTTAAATTCTATATAGTTAAAATTTAAAAATGTTTCCAGTAGAGTTTTTGCTGTTTTAAGATCTAATTTAAATGTTTTATATCTGTTATGAATAATTTTAATGTAGAAAGTTTTGTCATTAATGAATTCATTAAATAAATTGGTTATTTTATTATTTAGATCTCTTAAATTTATTTTAGAATATAGGTCCTCAAAGTCAAATGTGTGTACTGTTTCAATGTTTGTCCAATTGTTCATTAAATAATTAATGATTTTTTTATTTGAGTCGATAAATTTATAATTATATTTATTAGTTAATTTATTTATAATAAATTGTAGTGTTGAGGCTAATTGTATATCAATATTTTTTATGACTGAATTTATACCAGATGTGATTGTTCTGAAAGAAATAGGTTTTTTGTGTAGTTTAGGAATTATATAGAACTTTGGTATGTTTGGATTTTTGTGGTTATTATAAATTTTTAGTGAATTTTCAACATTTTTGATGTCTTTTTTGATTTTTGTGCCTGTAGTTCTAGCAAAAGTGTATTTATGATTATTATCAATTTCCTTTTTTAGTATATCGTGGTATAGATTTTTACAAATTAAAGATAAATTATTGGGACATTTATCTATAGGAGTGATAATATAGTCCTTCTGTAAATTAATTATATTTTCTTTAAAAGAAGGAATGTCTGAATTGGGTTTTGTGTATTTAAGTGTATTATTATAATAATTTATAATTTCCTTTTTAATATTATGTTTCCATTCCAGAAAAGTAAATTCTGGAATACTGTATTTTATACTAGTTTTATTTATGAAAATATCTATATCTTTTAATATAGATTTAATTGTATTATTATAATTGTGTTTAATTTGAGGTATATATTTATACCCTTTATTTAAAATTTCTTGATATTCTGGATTTAAAAAAGAAAAGTTGCTAGTTAATATATGACCTGAGAACTTATATTTATCAATATAGTTGTTGCAATTACATTTAATTTTTTTAAAATTTGCCAAATTATTAATAAATTGGTTATAATTGCAAACTAAATTACCTATATTTTTATTGTATCTCCAGATTGTTTTAAAATTTAAATTTTTTATAGGGAAAAGATTATTGATGATTTGGTTATTAAAAATATCATTAAATTTAATATGATTAAATAAATTGTTATTAAATTTAATGATAATATTAATGTTATTAGTAGCTTGTTTAATTTTTCTGTATTTAAAGATGTCGTGTGTGATATCTATTAATCTGTTAGTCAGATTATGAATTTTAATATATTCTATGAGTTTGATAAATTTATTATTATTTAGTTTAAATAATGTTTTAATAAATTTATCGACGAAGTTGTTAGTGTACATTTGTTTTGGGTCCAGTAATTCTTCAAATTCAATGTAACCTAATTTATTTGTAGTTTTACCTCTAGTTTTATTAGGTTTAGTTTTAAATTCATTTTTTTTGTATTTGCAACTGATTTCATAGGTTGAAATTTCTTCTGTTTGTGGTTTTTATGTGTAGTTTAATTCGTCGTTAAGTCCATAAGGGAATAATGTGTTGTGTTTATAAATGTAGTTGTTTTCTAATAATAGTCGTTGTTTTTTGTTTTGACATATGTCTAGTATTTCTATCTTAAAGTTGTTAAAAGTATGTAATTGATTGTGTTCTTTCATATATATATTACCAATTGATTTTTTAGCGTGGTTTCTATGTAGGTTTATTCGTATATTTAATGGATTACAAGTTTGTCCTATATATGATAGTTGACAAATTTGGCATGTTAATTTATAAATAGTATTCACTAATTTACAACTAGTTGTTTGAAAAGTGTCATGGTTCTTAAGAGAGGGACAAGTTTGACAATTTTTTCTTAGGCAATTCTTAGCGAGTTTAAATTAACATAAAAGAGGTGCTAACACTAATATGTTTGTAGTTTTTTTTAGTTTTTTTAGTTTGTTATTCTTATGAATTTTTAAATATATTTTACTTAATTGTTTTTGTGGTGATAAAATTTGTAATAAATTGAATAATTAATCTATAAATATATAGATATTACTGTTTGTTATCTGTTATATTTTTAAGAATAACTAATAAAAAAAACATCTTTAAACTAACTAAACAATGAAAAAAACAAAAGTTCTGAAATTATTTTTTCTAGAACTACTTTTATAATTTAATTTTTAATAATCAAACAATGAAAGATAATTAAAATTTGTATGAAGATTTATTTATATTAGAATATCTAATATAATTTAATTTGTATATTATGTTATATATAAAAAATATATCATAGAGCAAGCTCATATGAATTAATATAGTGTAGAAACTATATAACAAAATTATAACAGTGATTCTAATTTTAAAACTTAAGGAGCAAACTGATAATAATGATAACTTATATCAGTTAGATTTGATTAGATTAGCAAGCTAAATCTAAATTAATTATAATAATAATAGTTATTTAATTTTATAGTCCAGTTTTGTATTAAGATTATCTTCACTATTATGATCATTTAAATTCAAATTATAAAATTTGTAAAATGTTATTAATTTGTAGATAGAGGTAATTTAGTTTGCAATTATAACCAATTTATTAATAATTTGGCAAATTTTAAAAAAATTAAATGTAATTGCAACAACTATATTGATAAATATAAGTTCTCAGGTCATATATTAACTAGCAACTTTTCTTTTTTAAATCCAGAATATCAAGAAATTTTAAATAAAGGGTATAAATATATACCTCAAATTAAACACAATTATAATAATACAATTAAATCTATATTAAAAGATATAGATATTTTCATAAATAAAACTAGTATAAAATACAGTATTCCAGAATTTACTTTTCTGGAATGGAAACATAATATTAAAAAGGAAATTATAAATTATTATAATAATACACTTAAATACACAAAACCCAATTCAGACATTCCTTCTTTTAAAGAAAATATAATTAATTTACAGAAGGACTATATTATCACTCCTATAGATAAATGTCCCAATAATTTATCTTTAATTTGTAAAAATCTATACCACGATATACTAAAAAAGGAAATTGATAATAATCATAAATACACTTTTGCTAGAACTACAGGCACAAAAATCAAAAAAGACATCAAAAATGTTGAAAATTCACTAAAAATTTATAATAACCACAAAAATCCAAACATACCAAAGTTCTATATAATTCCTAAACTACACAAAAAACCTATTTCTTTCAGAACAATCACATCTGGTATAAATTCAGTCATAAAAAATATTGATATACAATTAGCCTCAACACTACAATTTATTATAAATAAATTAACTAATAAATATAATTATAAATTTATCGACTCAAATAAAAAAATCATTAATTATTTAATGAACAATTGGACAAACATTGAAACAGTACACACATTTGACTTTGAGGACCTATATTCTAAAATAAATTTAAGAGATCTAAATAATAAAATAACCAATTTATTTAATGAATTCATTAATGACAAAACTTTCTACATTAAAATTATTCATAACAGATATAAAACATTTAAATTAGATCTTAAAACAGCAAAAACTCTACTGGAAACATTTTTAAATTTTAACTATATAGAATTTAAAAATAAAATATATATTCAATCAGAAGGCGTTCCCATGGGTACTTCTTCTAGTCCGTTATTAGCAAATCTAATATTGTTCTGGTACGAAAGAGAATACTTTCTACAAAATAATATTAATTGGCAAATATTCCGATATGTAGATGACATAATAATATTTAATAATCCACTGTTTAAAAAATTAATACCTGAAATATATCCTAAATACTTGAAACTTAAGAACAATGAAAAAATTTATAGAAACAAAAAAGTTAACTTTTTAGACTTGAATATAGACCTTACAAATAGTGCTGTTAGAGTTTATAATAAAAAGAGTAATTATAATTTCAATATTATAAAATACTGTAATATGAATTCTAATATATCATTAAATTGCTGTAAAGGTATATATTATGGTCAGTTTCTAAGATTTTATAGAATAAATAATATATTAGATAATTTCATAGAAGATGTTAAAAATTTAAACATGGAATTTATTAAAAACAAATTTAGTATCAAACAAGTAAAATATTTCAACAGTATATCAATTATAAAATATTTTTAAAAAAATAAATGGAAATATCCATTTATGAAATCAACTTTCTATAATTTCTCTTAATATTAACTAATACAAATTTATAATCTTTAACAGTTAATTAAACTTTGATTAAATAACTGATTAAAAGATTTTTTCACAAGATTTTTAAAGTGTTAAAGTATATAGTTCATTTTTGTTTAATCTCCAATTTCTGGGGAGGAAAATGGAGGTTAAATAAAGGTGAATTTGCACAATTAATAGCTTTATTAAACTCTTATAATTTGCCTTTTTAAAGGAATATTAAAAGATGAACTATTTATTATTATAATTAATTTAGATTTAGCTTGCTAATCTAATCAAATCTAACTGATATAAGTTATCATTATTATCAGTTTGCTCCTTAAGTTTTAAAATTAGAATCACTGTTATAATTTTGTTATATAGTTTCTACACTATATATATATATATATATATATATTTTAAAAATAAGGCTTATTTTGGATTTAAATAAGATTATTTATTTACCGATATTTCGATGGATCAATCTTCCATCTTCTTCGAGGTGTTTTGCAGTGAAGCACGCAGCAGGTCGCGCGCCCCATATATATATGTTATAAAAACAAATGAGATCTGATTTTCTGCTTGATTTTTGATCATGTTGAGGATTATGGTAATGTAATGTAGTCGTGGTTAAATCTTGAAACTATAATCATAAAATTAAGGAAGATTGAAATAGCTTTAATTGAGATTATGGAATATAGCAAACATAATTTGATAAAAGTAATGCCTGGCTTTAGGCGAGTAGAATAAGGAAAACAAAAGATTATTTACATAATGTACAGAAGTTTTGAGCCGGCCAGCGGGAAACAACAACAACGAGTATTTATAGGGGAAGCGTGACCTCTGGCGGTCGATTTAACAGAATATTTAAATCTATGATATATAATTTTAAATAAAATAATATTTTTTATATAACATATATATATAACATGTGTTCTTTATAAATATATACACACATAAAGTATATAATATACCTTATTAATTAATTATAAAAACCCTCCCCAACCATTTGAAAAACTCGAGAAAGACGAGAGAGAGTGTGTTGACGACAATTCCCGAACAGAGGTTAACATTGTAAATACATGACAACGGAGATTTCTACCAGCACGTGTACCCTAAAGAAGCTCCGAGTCAAGGCTGACTTTGCCAATCAACATTTATTCTCCATCGGCGGTTAGAGCTTCCTTTGTCCGAGTGTTTTATGAAGTGATATTTACATTTCATCACCGTTCGGTAAATATTGCCCTTTTGTTCTAGCATTGGATGGTTTAAAACAAAAGATATTTTTTCTTCAGAATAAGTTTTTTTACACACACTGGGCTATATTTAAGCAATAAGGTGATAAAATTAACATTCGATTTTAAAATCCGAACTGCCAAAATTAATAGATGTATCAATTAATATCGACTAAAGATTGTTTGTACTTTAAAAAACGATCCCTTTATACGCTGAGATTGAGAGGAGGTTGACGTCGATAGGCGCTGTCTAATATACAAGGTGCGTTCATTAATTTCCAGGACTGCTCTGTATCTTTGAAAAAATAAAACAAATAAAAAATCTAATTTAATATTTTTCAAAATATGCCCCTCCTGCCTCAATACACCTGTTCCATCTTTTTTTTCCAATTGTCGAAGCAGGAGATAAAATCACTTTTTGAGAGGTTCCTCAAGGTTGCCTTCGATTCAGCTTGTATCATATCAACGTTGTCAAATTTCCTTCCTTTTAACTTCATTTTCAATTTAGGATAGAGGAAAAAGTCATTGGGGGCTAAGTCGGGGGAATAGGGTGGATGAGGGATCTGTATGGTTGAATGCTTGTCCAAGAACTGCAAAACAACATGGGCTGTGTGCGGCCGCGCATTATCGACGTGAAGTATCCAGTCATTGTTTTGCCATCTTTCAAGTCTTTTAAGGCGCACTGCCTCCCCTAAGCGCCTCATTATCCCCAAATAAACCTCTTGAATAATTGTACGTCCGAAAGGAATAAATTCATGGTGAACCAAAGCATTAATATCAAAAATTGTAACAAGCAATGTCTTAACTTTGGATTTTGTAAATCTTGCCTTTGTGGGTTTCGGTTCCCTTCTTTCAATCCATTGGCTGGATTGACGCTTGGTTTCGGGTCATACTGATACACCCATGTCTCATCCCCGGTAATGATTTTTTGCATCCATTCTGGATCGGTCCGAGTCATTTCAACCATGTTTTTGCAGACATCCATTCTAACCTTTTTTTGTTCTCCGGGAACAAATTTTGAAGACGTCCAGATCATGTCCAAATCTTTTGTTACTATTTGATGACACAGTCCTACAGATAGTCCAGTCTCTGAAGATAAGTCTTTAATAGAAATTATTCTGTTAGATTTAATTAATTCCTTTATTTTGAGCTTGTTTTCCTTGCAACGTAATGATCTTAGACGCCCAGTATGCTGATCATCGTTTACCTTTTCCCGACCTTTTTGGAAGCGTGAAAACCATTCAAAAGTTCTTGAACGGGATAAAGCTGCATCGCCAAAAGCTTCTTTAATCAATTCATACGTCTCAGTAGCACTTTTTTACAATTTAAAATAGAACTTAATGCAGATTTTCTGCTCTTCGAAAATGGCCATTTTAAAATTAGAAATGCGAACCTTACAAGGAAGTTGTTTTGTTCTATTTTTAGATCGGCGCGTGCGCCACGAGACTCGTGCTTTCAGTCAGGTGTGGTCGAATGTCCAATATTTAACTCTGTATAAAAATATTTTCATTAGATTTTTTATTTATTTTATATTTTAACCAGTCCTGGAAATTAATGAACGCACCTTGTATATTTTTTAAAAATTTCATATTTTCAGGTTTTTATTATTAACGATATACAAACATACTCAAAACCGAAAATTTCCATTCATTCTCATGCATCAATTCTTCATGAATCAATAATGTATTTATGATTCGGGATAGTATGTTTTTTATGTAGATTTTTCTTCTGAGGTTAGATTGAATTTGATATTAAATTTTTATGGCAAGTAATGGTATTCTCTTTAAACCCTATTCAAACTAATATATCTATACCTTTTTTAATCAAGGCGTATATTGGGTTTTAGACGTAAAACTTTATTTACAAGTATTTTGATGTGTATATGAGGAGAAAGAAAATGTAAATAAACATATTGATTTGTATATATTACGACTATATTAGTGTATTGTTTGTTAAATTATCATATAAAGTATATCGTCTGAAGTCCACAAAATGTGCCTTTTTAAGTAAAATATATATATTATTTTTGAAAATTCATCAAATATATATGTTCGCATAAGTCTTTCATTTGATTCGATTTTACTAATATTTGTGCAGACTCAGGATCAACATTACGTATAAGACCCAAAATTCCATATATATTCGGATTTTATATTTAAAGTGAGGCGGTTTCTTCTAAATATTTGCTATGTCAAGAAGTGGAGGAATGTATGGGGGAAACAACAATTTGTCAGGTGAGTTTGCCATTTTAACACCGTATTAAAATGTTCCCCTGGCCTAAATTAATTTTGAAAGGCCACTCTCTCTCTTAGAGAAAAGTTTCCTTATTAAAAAGAACTACTTTTGTTTAAAGCTTAAGCTTGCGACTGGAACATTTCATACTTGAAAATATCATTCAACAGAAAATGTAATTAAATAATACAGCATTACTCCTTCTTGATAATTTTGACAGAAATGTGGTCTTTAATAAGGTGTTGGCCTTAATTTATGTAATAATTACATTTAAAAACATAGAACTTTGAAAATGTGTTAGCTATATATCTGCACTGATTTATAAGGAAGCATTTGAATATATTTCATTTTTATCCTCCTTTTGATTAAAAATGTTTCTGGTGAGGAGCAATTACTACATAATCTTGATTTATATAAAACTGAATAGTTTAGAATCAATTTAAAATTAGAATGTTAGTTATGCGATGCCTTTGTAATTTTATATTCAAAATTGTACGCTATTCTATTTGGGAAATATTTGTCTGGGAGATTAGTCCAAGATCTATATCAGTAATTTGTCTTCTCTAGTGAAGATATTACGCTGATATCAAAGTCCTCTTTTTACTGACAAATTCCTATTTTTATGAACAAAGAATCTTGAAGGCAGTCCAGATAATAATGTATTTTAACCCAGGTTTATTACCTTTTTATGACTCCTTCTTTATAGAACCCTGTTTCAAATATGCGTTCCACATCATGCTATGGACAGACATCCCCAAAATGAACGAATGACGCGGTCAGACTCTCGTCTGAATTAATTAGAAAGTTTCTTTGAATAATTTATTTCTTGAGTTTTTTAGGCATTTTTTGATGAAGTGCCACGCTATCAAATTTAAATAATTATTCCTCTAAAATATTAAAATTTCTTCATTATAAATTAAATTGTCGTGTCTTTCAAATTAGCCCGGCGAAAGACTTCGCCGCTATGGTTGGTTAGGGAGATTCCAGATTAACATTAATTGTATGGTACTCAACATGGTGCTACCAATGACTGGATTAAATGGTTTTATTTGGTGGATTTTCAAATTCAGATATATAGAATTTACCTTATTTTTCTACATTTGATCAATATGTCTCGGAAAATCATCTTTGATAAAATAATTATTTCCTTAAAACATACGGAAAGTACTTCTAGTCAATTCTGGAACTTTCGCAAAAATTAACAGATTCAAGAAATACAATTCGAAATGACATAAAAGGGAAACTTACTTGAAGATCTTGATTTCGGATTGCTTCTCTAGCAAATAACCTCTTGGCAAATTTAGAGTTCATTATTGTCCTATCGGTCTTTGTAACGTCTTGGGCTTAGGAAATCTTTGGGTTGCACTTCAGGATTTATAAATTTTAGTGTAGTGAAACGTAAACCTGATTGCATATGGGTGATCACCAAGAACGTCGCAATAATTTAAAACATCTCAGAATGATAGAAGATAATTCAATCTGGTTCGTGTCTCAACATCGTATATCTCCATTCTTATATAGATGGAATTGATTCCAATAAATTGAATTGCCATGATATCAAAGAGTCTTTTTGAAAGAAAAATATTTGTTGGGTATTTCAAGGAACAGAACCTGTTTTTTTTTTTCAAAATGTGTTAAAATTACTCAATCATTTTTATATTTTCGAGGTCTAGATTTCTTTTTTATTTATGAAGAATGTCTAAATATTTCATTTTGATAAAATAAAAGTAAACTTATGACAGTTGTTTACTAAAAATTAAATTTAATTTGTGATATCTTGGCTCTCGCTCGTTTTATTGTCGAGGTTTAATTATATTGCAAACATTTAGAATCTTGCCTGTACATTTTCTAACTAAAGTGAAACTATATACCTGTATTACTCTAGTAAAAACTATTAACTCTTTAGTTAAAGGGACCTTTTGAACTTATCAGTGAATTTAGTTTTGAAAGTGTTGGAACTATCTTGCTTGAGTTTTGGCATTGGATAACTCGATTCAATCCCCAGTTCAATATTATATACGATAGAAAATTCTAGATAGTATGAAAGGGAGATTTCGATATCATCTGGTTAGCTACGTTAGAAGAAAATGTAACCACGAAATCTGTTCGTGAATTCAACTTGATACGTCGTTACATGGCGTCATTATAGAAACGAGGGTTGATGAAGAAGACAAATAGATGACCATAATCTCCGTAATTATATAGACAGGATTTTGCATCTAAAACATAGATTTTATTTATTCAGCTCTAGTTTATCTTCTCGACTTTACGAAAGAGAGAAATAAAAACCACACACATCCCTTCATTTATAAATTATAAAGTAATCAATTATATTTCTCAAACACACGCCTTCTAGAGAAAATGGGCTTCAAAATTTTGTTTAACCCATCAAAATTTCATAGACAATGACTTTGTTCGAAAAAGCGTAAGCGTGTTTTGACGTAAATTAGGGGGAAATGCTAAACGGCCGTTCTCAAACGTGACCCATTAAGCCATTGGATAAAAGAAACATTCGCGCGCGGAGCTGCCGTTAGCCGGCCAAGGCGCCGAAAGGCCGGGCTGGTTCATTAAGCAGCCACTGGATATAATTGATGGACGCCAGCCCAATCTTTTAACTTTGACAATCTAATTTTAGGGTGATAGAAAAGAGAAAAGGTCTATTAAAAAATGAAGCTATTAATAAAACTTTGGGAAGTATTACCAAATTTGGCCAAATTTCCGGATTGCAAGATCAATGGAAGCTGGGATCATCTATCACGGGTCCCCAGGGACCTGGCAGCTGGCGGTGTAGCAGCCGGGGGGGAGACCTCTCAACTCACGGAGCTGGAACCTCTTCCGAAACTTCGTCCAATCATTTCAAATTTCGATATAGCATAATGACGTAAATCAAATATAAATTGCATTGTCTCACAATTATGTGTTTATTGTCTAAAATGAAAGAATATTTTGGCCGGGAATCACAAAATATTTATCATGAGGGACTGTAATCAGACATTTTGTATGAAGGTTTGTCTTGGAATTCATCGCCAACAAGTGCGGTATGATGGATTAGGTTTGGAATCCATCACCTACGAGGGTAGAATGATAGATTAAGCTTTGTATTCATCACCTACGTGGATAAAATGATGGATTAGAGTTAACACCCATATCGTACATGGGTAGCGCATGATAGATTAGGCTTGGAATCTATCTTCTAAATTGGTAGCAAGATGAAGTTTATTTTGAATTCATCATCAACGTGGATGACATGGAATACTCCCGTCACGTACATGGGCGGCATAATCGCAATATTTTGGAATCCGTCAATTCTATGGATAGTATGAAGCACTGTACATAGAAATCCGTCATTTTCATGAGTGTCACGATGCGATGTACCCAGTAGTAGGTAACATATATCGGTGGCAAGATGGAATGTACGTAGGAATCTGCCACTCACATGGTGGCATGACGCAATGTACCCATGAATCCTTCGCTTACATGGGATTCATGATTCACGTACCTAGAAATCCGGCGATTACATGGGTAGCATGATACATTTTAACTAAGAGTCCTTCACTTACATGAGTGATATGATTCACTACACCTACTATCAGACACATACATGGGTGGCTTAATGCAATGTACCTAGGAATCGGTTACATAAATGGTTGGCCTGATACAAAGTACCAAGGCATCCCTAACTTACATGTGGGCACGATGAACTCTATCTAGGAAATTGTCACTTACATTAATGGCATAATGTAGTTTTCTTAATAATCTGTCATTTACATAGGGGGCATTATGCCATGTACCAAGGGTGCTTGATGCAGTGTTCCTCGAGATCGGTCACGTACAAGGGTGTTTGATGCAGTGTTCCTAGAGATCGGTCACGTACATAGGTGGCATGAATAGGTCACTTGCATAAGTATCATGCAGATTGTGAATAGGATCAGTCGTTTAATAGATCACATTTGAAATTTGGTTGAAAATCCGGTACCTACTTAAAGGCATATATACTGTGATTCATTATCTTCCTTTTGCATAGCTAGAATGTTATTATTATTATTTATAATCTGCCAATCATGTATGGTCTAAATATTATTATTTGGGGGATTCCCTATCTACATAATTGAGTTTAAAAATGATTTTCTTGAATATATTATTTTTCCAAACTACCTTCTTACTTTTTGAAGACCCGAGTCGCCCTTTTTTTTCAAGGAAAACTATTTTGACAAAGCTTACTTCAAGTCAAGGTAGACTAGCACGGAATCTGTTCACAAACACATTGTATGAACGATAGATTTTTGACATTCCTTTTATAAATCTGTTGATTTTATCTTGTTTTCTTGTTTGGTTAAAACATATAGGTTGTTAAAACAATTCTCAGATTAATAATGAGAAAGAAAAAATTATTATTTTTAAATTAAATATATTAACTAAGAAGGGCACTTAAAATATATATAAATAGAATTGAAAAGTGTGTTTTATACAACATATTTTTCTTTTAGTGAAAATCAAATCAATCTATTATTTTATGAACTATATAACATATGTAAGACGTCAAGGGGCTAATATCCTGTAATCTTTCGCATCTAAGTAAATTTTAAGTGATATATATTTTTGGTAAACCATCGCTTATAAATAGCATTGTTAATTTACACTTCCATATCAAGATTCCACACTATAATTCCTATTTAAAGAATTTTTTTCTAGATATTTGACGCGATTATTTAGCACGTTTCATCCCACACTGGACATTTCCAATCCAACACAAAAGGTATGCTATCTTGAGAACATATATCTTTAAAAAAGTATTTTTAATGCCATGAATTACAAGAAAAAAGAAATTGATGGAATTCCAAGAATTTTTATAATTAGCTATATAAATGTATATGAGTGCGGCAAACATATTCAAAGGAGTTGAACCATAATTTGCACTTTGATGGACTTGGCTTCCTCTGACGAAATTGCTTTTAGGAGCGTGAAGGATCTAATGAACGCCGGAGTGATTTGATTGCTCCTTTAAACCTTGGGAAACATTTGGTTTTTATTTCTATTTTTGGAGAGAAAATTTTCAATTATTTTCTTGCAACGTCTTCATTTACCACCGGTTATATACTTACAAGCGTAAACTATATTTTTATTTTTATATTCAAATAAAACTAATATTTAGAAATAATTTTTAGTTTTATATTTTATAAATCATTTTGAATAAATTTCAAATATAAAACAATTTAAAACATAATTCTATTTTCTAATATAAATATATTTAAACTAGTATATTATATTGAAGTAAAAATATAATTAAGAAGTAAAGAAATTTGAAAAGAAAAGTGGATAAAGACTTCATTTTAGTTTTTCAAAAAGGTTTATATATTTTTAGTAACAAATTAGGACCATAAAAAGTTAAACGGTGAAGTAATGATAAAACTAGAAACACGGAAGTAAAAGGTAAAGATGGATAAGTTTATCCATTTCTTATAATTTTAAAGTTTTAAAAATAAAATTTTAAGACGATGTATTATTATTTCGAGGAAACACTATTGATTTAACCGGGATGGTAAGAGATGTGTACCAGGCCGGGTCTTGTCAAAAATAACGCTGGCGCTAGTTTCGACCCTTCTATTTAACTATCATACTAATCTCTTTAACTTTGAATCAGATAAAGTGAAATATAGAAAGAAGAAAAATGGAGAATTTCAGGACTCAGTATATGTGTGATTCAGATCATACTAACTATCATAACATTGAAAAGAACTAATAAGAAATTTCTCCTTTATGGTTTTATTAGATGATAAAAAAGAAGAGAAAAATGTTTCTTTAATAAACGTATTCGATACAAGCTTTCGGGCTGTCAAGCCCTTCGACGGGTACAACGAAATGTGAGTAAACAAGACTATATAAAGAATCGATCTATGAGATAAATTTGCATATTTTATATATATGGCGTAAAGATAAAATGAATCAGATTTGATATTGTTGTTTTGTATAATTAATTTTGTAAGATATAAAATATGGTGATTGACAAATTAAAAACATAAATGAAGCTAAAACGGACGGAGATATTAACATAATTTTAGGAAAAATATAGCGAAAATTTAAAATGAAGCATGATCATATTTGTAACACCAAACAACTGAAAAAGTAATATACAAAATAACGTTTAAAAGAGTATTATCAGAGGAAAATAACGATTAAACCCGCCATCAGCGGAATCTTAGGATTATGAAAAGGAAGGGGTGGGGGAGAGGATGAGAAGAGAGGGTGGGTGGGGGGGGGGGGTGGTGGGACATGGAAAAAACTTAGGTTTTAGTGGCCAGCCTATAGATTCATACATATGTCATGATACTGCTTTGGTAAATCTATATGTCTATTAATACTATTATTGCTAATGGATAGAATTGCTTCTAAAATTAATCTTTGGTATTTGTTGTTGATATTGGAATATAGGGTGGTAGGGGAGGATAAATTGAAGGAGTGGCCAGTGATGTTGATGTGGTTAAATATAATAGATCTATTGTCTTTATTGGAGATGCATCTACCGTGCTCAGTCATCCTGGTGGCCACAGATCTACCAGTCTCGCCTATGTAGGAAGCATTGTAATCGTTACACGAGACTGAGTAGACCGAGCCACCAGAAGCCTGAACAACGGCAGATCTGTGTAGGCGGGTGATAGGGTGTCTAAGAATGGTACCTATACTTTTGTTATTAGAAAAATATGTATTGATTCCGTGTGATCTGAGGATGCGGGAGGTGGAGACTGATTGAGGGGAGAAGGGCAATAAACAGATGTTTCTACTGACTGTAGTGGGTTTAACGGAAAGTGGGTTATATCGATACTTATGTCTAAAATGGGGAAGGTATTGGGAGAGGGCTAGCTGTTTTATGATTTTAGATAATTCTATTGATCTGAATATGGGAAGGGAGCAATGGGTAACCAATCTCTTGGTAAGAGTTCTAACTGTGTTAATTTTATGTGCTAGAGGGCATGAAGAATTGAAATTTGTGTAAAAAGTGGGATTATTGATCTTGTGGTAGACAGTAGTGTGGTAATGGGAGGAGGTGCGTATAATAAGTATATCAAGGAACGGCAAAACAGAATTAACTTCAGATTCTAAACTAAATGTAACTTCCGGGTGAAAAGAGTTAAGACAAGCTAAAATATTTATTTCCTGTCCGGTGTCACATATGCAGAAGATATCATCAATGTATCTCACCACATGCGAATGCCCGGGGTGAATTGTTGTTGGATCCAGTGGTCAATGGTGGACATGACTATTTCTGCGAGGGGTGAGGATAGAGGGCTGCCCATGGGAGAGCCCCTAATTTGTTTGTAAAAAAGGTTATTAAAGGTGAACGTGGTGAAATCTAAGCATAGAGAAGATAGTGCTACTATGGAATCAATGGTTTGAGAATCTGTATGGTTATCCTGCAAAAATTTTGTTAATTGATTAATAATGAGCTGGTGGGGGAGGGAGAGATACATGGAATTTACATCGAATGATACCATGGCGGAGTTAAGAGCAGGGCTGAGAGATTGAACAGATTGTATGAAGGACGGAATATCTGTTATGGCAAAGGATTGTGGGCGGGTTTTCACCAAAGGTGTGAGGTAGCCCGCCAGATATTTCGAAAGTTTGTATGCAGGGGAGAGGTGATAAGCTATGATAGGGCGTAGGGGGATGCCAGGTTTATGGGTTTTGGGAAGTCCATAAATATAGGGGACACTGTTTAGATCAGAAATGAATGAACTGTATTGATCAGGTGTGATATTCCAGATTTTTTCAATCGTAAAAGCTTTAACCTAAATGTTTTAACAGAGGTGGAGACATCAGATTGGGTAACAGGAATAAACGTGGTATGATCACTGAGTATTTCCATCATCTTGGAGGTATAATCAACCGTGTCCAAGATGACGGTTTGGGAGCCTTTGTCTGAACGGGTGACTACGATGTTTGAATTATGCTGTATGGAACGCAGGGAGCGGTACTTACCAAGAGATTGGCATGGTGGGGGGGCAGGTTTCCTGAGGATTTGGGATATGGAACGGTGTATGGCAAATTGAGACGTGTGAGAAAGAGAGCTGATGGCGGGTTCAACTACAGAAATGATTCTGGGAATGTCTGCTCTTGCAGGGGGTCGATATTTGAGGCCCAACGAAAGGACATCAGATTTCAACGGGGACAACGCGGTAGAGGACAGGTTAAGAAGAGTGGGAGCAGGGTGTCTGTCAGGATGGAACTCCTCAAGGAATCCATATCTGTAGATCCAATGGGAGAGCTTCCCATGTTGACAGGCTCTGATGAGGTTGTCTTGGCGCTTGATGTCGACGGTGAGAAGGACCAGGAATTCCGCCAAGGTGGTATGAGGCAGGAGATTGGAGACTTGGGCGATGATGCCTTTGATCGTCTTAGATAGACAGCGAATCCGGGAATAACAGCCCTGGGTTCTAGCCTGTAACAACTGGATCTGGGTTCTGAGAATAATCTTGTTTGAGTGGATGTTACAAACTGGATCACTGAGTCTGAGCGATGGGGGGATAAACTGGGCTCTTTCACATAGCTTGTTAAACCAGAGGTGTGATCTCCATCTGGCTAGCTGGAGCGATTTCCGACCAAGGAGGACTAGATGTCTAAATGCCTCAGGATTGAAATTGGTAGAGTGACGAAGTTCGCATAAGAATAGGTGGGTTTCATGGCTAATCGGCATCGATTCTTTAAAACAAGAGCATTTATAAAAGTTGCAATTTTGAAAAGAACTAATAAGAAATTTCTCCTTTATGGTTTTATTAGATGATAAAAAAGAAGAGAAAAATGTTTATTCAATAAACGTATTCGATACAAGCTTTCGGGCTGTCAAGCCCTTCGACAGGTACAACGAAATGTGAGTAAACAAGACTATATAAAGAATCGATCTATGAGATAAATTTGCATATTTTATATATATGGCGCAAGATAAAATGAATCAGATTTGCTATTGTTGTTTTGTATAATTAATTTTGTAAGATATAAAATATGGCAATTGACAAATTAAAAACATAAATGAAGCTAAAACGGACGGAGATATTAACATAATTTTAGGAAAAATATAGCGAAAATTTAAAATGAAGCATGATCATATTTGTAACACCAAACAACTGAAAAAGTAATATACAAAATAACGTTTAAAAGAGTATTATCAGAGGAAAATAACGATTAAACCCGCCATCAGCGGAATCTTAGGATTATGAAAAGGAAGGGGTGGGGGAGAGGAGGAGAAGAGAGGGTGGGTGGGGGGGATGGTGGGACATGGAAAAAACTTAGGTTTTAGTGGCCAGCCTATAGATTCATACATATGTCATGATACTGCTTTGGTAAATCTATATGTCTATTAATACTATTATTGCTAATGGATAAAATTGCTTCTAAAATTAATCTTTGGTATTTGTTGATGATATTTGAATATAGGGTGGTAGGGGAGGATAAATTGAAGGAGTGGCCAGTGATGTTGATGTGGTTAAATATAAGAGATCTATTGTCTTTATTGGAGATGCATCTACCGTGCTCAGTCATCCTGGTGGCCACAGATCTACCAGTCTCGCCTATGTAGGAAGCATTGCAATCGTTACACGAGACTGAGTAGGCCGAGCCACCAGAAGACTGAACAACGGCAGATCTGTGTAGGCGGGTGATAGGGTGTCTAAGAATGGTACCTATACTTTTGTTATTAGAAAAATATGTATTGATTCCGTGTGATCTGAGGATGCGGGAGGTGGAGACTGATTGAGGGGAGAAGGGCAATAAACAGATGTTTCTACTGACTGTAGTGGGTTTAACGGAAAGTGGGTTATATCGATACTTATGTATAAAATGGGGAGGGTATTGGGAGAGGGCTAGCTGTTTTATGATTTTAGATAATTCTATTGATCTTGATTTAATGGTTGATTTTAAGATTTATAACACATTTATAATTTATACTTTTTTATTCAATTAAGATTAAAATTACATAAGCATAACATTTAAATATATATATATATATCCTGCCTAAAAATTCTCTATATTAACTATATAACATTAAGCGATCTATTTACAGTTTGTTTTGGTCACTGGTCCAATATTCTTATTTTCATAGACCAAATTATAAGATTAATTCACAGATGAAAAATATGCAAAACAACTGAACAAATATATACATCAATTTAATATTTATTTAAAACAAATGAACAACTATATACATCAATTTAATATTTATTTAATACAAATGAACAACTATATACATCAATTCAATATATATTTAAAACAAATGAACAACTATATACATCAATTCAATATTTAATTAAAACAAATGAACAACTATATACATCAATTCCCCCTTCTTAGGCTTGGCCCCCCTTATTTATTTATTTACTCTCCATATCTCTGCGGACATCTGCGCTCCCTCTGAGGATACCTGGGGGTTGTAACACTTTTCTCCTCCGAGATTGGAGTTGGCACACGTACAGCATCATTCATATTAGTGGGATGTGATTTACCAGGCAACATTTTTTTAATGTAGTTTTGATGAACCTTTTTTATACTGTCACCTTGTTTTATTAAATAAACATTCCTTCCTAGTATTTTAATTATCTTTCCTGTATACCAAGAGGGATGCCCATTAGTAATCCACCTAAACTTCACAGTCTCATCCACTTTAAATTTACTGTTAACATATTTTACCATTGACTTTGGAGACTTTTACTTCTTCTTTTGACAACACCGAAAGTCTTGATCTGATCTTTCTTCCAAGAAACAGTTCCGCAGGTGATGTCCCTTTCCTAATATTTACATCGGTCCTTATAAAGAACAAAGCCCTGGACAGAGCCAAATCTAGTTCCACCTGCTCATTTTCATATAATTGCTTTTTTAGCAATTTCTTTACCTCTCTTACAGAGACTTCTGCCTGTCCATTCGATTTTGGGTGATATGGGGGAGATGTCACATGGGATATGCCATTCTTAGACAAAAAATCACCAAAGTCACTACTAAAGAAAGGAGGACCATTATCAGAAACCACTACTTGTGGAAATCCGTAGCGAGCAATACAATTTCTCATAAAATTTATACAAAAATATGCACTGGTAGATGGTACTTCAGAAACTTCAACCCATGAAGAAAATGAATCTACTGCTAGTAAAAACAGTTTGTTTTTGAAATTGAAATAGTCCATGTGAACCCTCCTCCATGGTCCTGCATATTTAGGCCAACTCTCAGTCCTTTGAGGAGGCAAACTTTCATTAGAAAGACAAGTTCTGCAATTTTTTGTAACTATTTCTATTGAAGAGTCCATGCCGGGCCACCAAATAGATGAACGTGCCATCATTTTCATTTTATTAGTTCCTGCATGGCTCTCATGTAATAATTGAAGTACCCTTTCATGTAGACTTTTTGGGATAACCATTCTATTCTCCAGAAAAATACATTTTTGGAGAATGGTAAAGTCATCAATCCTTTTTAAATAAGGAATGAGATCATCATTGGGACTTGAGGGTAACTCCCCTGTCTCAATAATTTTATACAATTTGAATAAAGTCCTGTCTAATTGTGTTTCATGAGCCACAAGAACATGGTCAATGATGGAAGTATTTAAGAGTAAAATTTCACCACTCCCATCATTATATTCCAAATTATTCTCTTGAAACTCTGGAAATCTAGAAAGGAAATCTGGAATAATATTATCCTTTCCTTTTTTATACTTAATTTCAAAACTATAATTTGAAAGAGTTAGAGCCCATCTATGAAGTCTATTTGCAATGAGTGGAGGCAAATTTGTTTTATCTCCAAAAATAGTTATTAAGGGCTTGTGATCAGTATAAATGGTAAATTTCCTACCAAAAAGGTAATTTTTTAATTTATTTACTGCAAAGACAATTGCAAGTCCTTCTCTTTCAACTTGAGAATATTTTCTTTCATGAACATTTAAAGTTCTGTAAATGAAACACACAGGCCTTTCCTCCCCATCCTTCAAATGTGAAAGGGTTGCTCCTATTCCCACCTGACTTAAATCACAAGAGAGAATCAAAGGCAAATTTAGGGAATAATGCGATAAACATGTGGTCTCATCTAATGCATTTTTACAGGAATTGAAGGATCTATCTGTCCCAGCATTCCAAGACCATTTCACATTCTTTTTTAATAGGTTGTATAAAGGATGTGCTAAATCTGAAAGATTTGGCAAAAATTTACTATAAAATGACAAAAATCCAAGGAAGCTTTTTAATTCAGTTATATTATTAGGAACTGGACAATTCTTTATGCAAGCTAGCTTGTCTTTCAAGGGGTATATACCAAATTCATTAATTTTATGTCCAAGATATTCAATCTCATTTTTAACAAATAAGCACTTATTTTTGTTTATTGTAAAATTATTTTCTTTAAGAATATTAAGTGTTCTTTTAAGAATATCTAAATGGCTTTCCAAATCCTCTGATGCAATAAGAATGTCATCAAAATAAATGTAAACATCCCTGATTCCCGAGAAGAAGGATTCCATTGTCTTCTGAAATATTTCAGAAGCAGTCTTTATACCAAAGGCCAAACGATTATATTTATATAAACCTTTGTGAGTGGAGACAACCAAATACTTTTTTGAAATATCATCCATCTCAATTTGATGGTAAGCCTTTGACAAATCTAATTTAGTAAATAATTTATTTGCTTGAAAATTACTCAAGACTGAATCTATGTTAGCAATAGGATATTTGACATCCTCTAAGTAAGGATTTAAACTCTTTTTAAAATCAGCGCAAAGTCTAATTTGGCCATTTGGTTTTGCAACACAAACAAGTGGTGAAGCACAATCACTTTTATCTATTGGAGACAAAATATTCAAATCAACCAATTTATCAATTTCATTTTCCACAAGTTGTTTTAATGCAAAAGGAACTTGCCTGAATTTGTAAAATTTTGGGATGAAGTCAGCCTTCACATCAAGATGGCATTTGATACCTTTAATAGGGCCAGATTTGTATTCAAAAATGGATTCATAATCATTTAAAAGTGAATCTATATTAAAAGAGTCCAATTTATGCAAATAATTGAATGAAATATTGAAAAGATTAAGGAAATCTCTTCCTAAGAGAAATTTAGAACAATTTAAATCAGTTATTAGTATTTCAATGATTCTAGAAACATTTCTTAATTTTATATTAAATTTAACCTTGCCCAAAATAGGTATTTTAGAGCCACTATAGCCTGTCAAGACTGTATTACATTTATTTAATTTAATATTTTTGAAATATTTAAAGTACACATATTTAGATAATGTAGTAATGGCTGCCCCAGTATCAATTTCAGCCAAAAATTTTATATTATTTACATATACTGTTTCAGTCAAAGGAGGATGTAAATTTATATTATTCAATGATAAACTATTTTGAGATCCCGAAGGATTATTATCATTAGGGTGCTTTTTAAATTTATTAAAAGTATTTTTAGAATTTCTGGGCAATTTACGGGCAGAACTGTCTTTTTTATAACATATTGTAGAAATATGACCTACCCTACCACAAACTCTACAATTAGCTGATTTAAAAACACAATTATAGTGTAGATGGTTGGTCTTACCACAGTGTTTGCAGGCATTATTGATGGCATGAAGATGCTGTGGGGACTGATGGGCATTTTCGGATCTCTTGATGTTGTGTAGGTCATTATCTGCTGACTCCGCAGACAGAGCGATGTCTAATGCTCCCTCGAAAGTTAATCCTTCTTCCTGTAGTAGTTTCTTTTGGGTCGATGTATCAATGATGCCCGCTACAAATCTGTCTCGCAGGGATTCCTGCAAAAAATCTCCAAAGTTACACCTTTGAGCCTGTTCTTTTAGGCGTATTATATATTTAGAAATTGTTTCGCCTGATTTTTGATCCATTTTCTGAAATATGAATCTTTCATATTTTATATTGGTTTTTGGATTGAAATGTTTCAATAAGATCTTGCATAATTTATCAAAGGGAACTTGATCAACTTCCTCCGGAAAAACCAAACTTCGCAAGATACCAAAATATTTAGGTCCGATGCTTGAAATAAGAAATGGCGTCTTAAAATCTTCCTTTGTTTTAGAAATTAGCATAAATTGCTTCAAGCGATAAATATAATTTTCAACATTTTCTAAATTCTCGTCAAATTTTTCAAACATACCTGAAGACATATTTAAAGTATAATTTCTTTTCACAATTCAATTTCTTTTTTCTTTACAAAATTTGCTTTTCCTCGTCGCCAGTTGTTTTAATGCTTGGTTTTAAGATTTATAACACATTTATAATTTATATTTTTTTATTCAATTAAGATTAAAATTACATAAGCATAACATTTAAATATATATATATCCTGCCTAACAATTCTCTATACTAACTATATAACATTAAGCGATCTATTTACAGTTTGTTTTGGTCACTGGTCCAATATTTTTATTTTCATAGACCAAATTATAAGATTAATTCACAGATGAAAAATAGGCAAAACAACTGAACAAATATATACATCAGATCTGAATATGGGAAGGGAGCAATGGGTAACCAATCTCTTGGTAAGAGTTCTAACTGTGTTAATTTTATGTGCTAGAGGGCATGAATAATTGAAATTTGTGTAAAAAGTGGGATTATTGATCTTGTGGTAGACAGTAGTGTGGTAATGGGAGGGGGTGCGTATAATAAGTATATCAAGGAACGGCAAAACAGAATTAACTTCTTCAGATTCAGAATTCTGGTCCTTCTCACCGTCGACATCAAGCGCCAAGACAACCTCATCAGAGCCCGTCAACATGGGAAGCTCTCCCATTGGATCTACAGATATGGATTCCCTGAGGAGTTCCATCCTGACAGACACCCTGCTCCCACTCTTCTTAACCTGTCCTCTACCGCGTTGTCCCCGTTGCAATCTGATGTCCTTTCGTTGGGCCTCAAATATCGACCCCCTGCAAGAGCAGACATTCCCAGAATCATTTCTGTAGTTGAACCCGCCATCAGCTCTCTTTCTCACACGTCTCAATTTGCCATACACCGTTCCATATCCCAAATCCTCAGGAAACCTGCCCCCCCACCATGCCAATCTCTTGGTAAGTACCGCTCCCTGCGTTCCATACAGCATAATTCAAACATCGTAGTCACCCGTTCAGACAAAGACTCCCAAACCGTCATCTTGGACACGATTGATTATACCTCCAAGATGACGGAAATACTCAGTGATCATACCACGTTTATTCCTGTTACCCAATCTGATGTCTCCACCTCTGTTAAAATATTTAGGTTAAAGTTTTACGATTGAAAAAATCTGGCAATATCACACCTGATCAATACAGTTCATTCATTTCTGATCTAAACAGTGTCCCCTATATTTATGGACTTCCCAAAACCCATAAACCTGGCATCCCCCTACGCCCTATCATAGCTTATCACCTCTCCCCTGCATACAAACTTTCGAAATATCTGGCGGGCTACCTCACACCTTTGGTGAAAACCCGCCCACAATCCTTTGCCATAACAGATATTCCGTCCTTCATACAATCTGTTCAATCTCTCAGCCCTGCTCGTAACTCCGCCATGGTATCATTCGATGTAAATTCCATGTATCTCTCCCTCCCCCACCAGCTCATTATTAATCAATTAACAAAATTTTTGCAGGATAACCATACAGATTCTCAAACCATTGATTCCATAGTAGCACTATCTTCTCTATGCTTAGATTTCACCACGTTCACCTTTAATAACCTTTTTTACAAACAAATTAGGGGCTCTCCCATGGGCAGCCCTCTATCCTCACCCCTCGCAGAAATAGTCATGTCCACCATTGACCACTGGATCCAACAACAATTCACCCCGGGCATTCACATGTGGCGGAGATACATTGATGATATCTTCTGCATATGTGACACCGGACAGGAAATAAGTATTTTAGCTTGTCTTAACTCTTTTCACCCGGAAGTTACATTTAGTTAAGAAACTGAAGTTAATTCTGTTTTGCCGTTCCTTGATATACTTATTATACGCACCTCCTCCCATTACCACACTACTGTCTACCACAAGATCAATAATCCCACTTTTTACACAAATTTCAATTCTTCATGCCCTCTAGCACATAAAATTAACACAGTTAGAACTCTTACCAAGAGATTGGTTACCCATTGCTCCCTTCCCATATTCAGATCAATAGAATTATCTAAAATCATAAAACAGCTAGCCCTCTCCCAATACCCTCCCCATTTTATACATAAGTATCGATATAACCCACTTTCCGTTAAACCCACTACAGTCAGTAGAAACATCTGTTTATTGCCCTTCTCCCCTCAATCAGGCTCCACCTCCCGCATCCTCAGATCACACGGAATCAATACATAATTTTCTAATAACAAAAGTATAGGTACCATTCTTAGACACCCTATCACCCGCCTACACAGATCTGCCGTTGTTCAGTCTTCTGGTGGCTCGGCCTACTCAGTCTCGTGTAACGATTGCAATGCTTCCTACATAGGCGAGACTGGTAGATCTGTGGCCACCAGGATGACTGAGCACGGTGGATGCATCTCCAATAAAGACAATAGATCTCTTATATTTAACCACATTAACATCACTGGCCACTCCTTCAATTTATCCTCCCCTACCACCCTATATTCCAATATCAACAACAAATACCAAAGATTAATTTTAGAAGCAATTTTATCCATTAGCAATAATAGTATTAATAGACATATAGATTTACCAAAGCAGTATCATGACATATGTACGAATCTATAGGCTGGCCACTAAAACCTAAGTTTTTTCCATGTCCCACCATCCCCCCCCCCCCCCCCCCCCCCACTTAAGTTTTTTCCATGTCCCACCATCCCCCCCCCCCCACCCACCCTCTCTTCTCCTCCTCTCCCCCACCCCTTCCTTTTCATAATCCTAAGATTCCGCTGATAGCGGGTTTAATCGTTATTTTCCTCTGATAATACTCTTTTAAACGTTATTTTGTATATTACTTTTTCAGTTGTTTGGTGTTACAAATATGATCATGCTTCATTTTAAATTTTCGCTATATTTTTCCTAAAATTATGTTAATATCTCCGTCCGTTTTAGCTTCATTTATGTTTTTAATTTGTCAATTGCCATATTTTATATCTTACAAAATTAATTATACAAAACAACAATATCAAATTTGATTCATTTATCTTTACGCCATATATATAAAATATGCAAATTTTCTCATAGATCGATTCTTTATATAGTCTTGTTTACTCACATTTCGTTGTACCTGTCGAAGGGCTTGACAGCCCGAAAGCTTGTATAGAATACGTTTATTGAATAAACATTTTTCTCTTCTTTTTTATCATCTAATAATATCATAACATTGAGTTTAGGTGAATTATTGGATTATAATACACTAATAATGTAGTCGTCGGTGTTAGAGTTGTAAATTTTATTGAAACATTTGTTACCCAGACGACCGTCGGCACATATCAAAGACTTGCTCTACCTTGTGCTGTATGATGTAACCTCACTTCTGTTGCTTCTTACTGTTTTACCTGCCATTTTTCTCCCCTTTTCATTTTATCTAATTTTTGTTATACCTAAACGCTATTAAATTAATTAGCACTCTGCCTCAACGAGTTATTCGATATATTATCCAACAATACATTCCGAATATGTGAATTGTAGTGTATCTTCAACCTAACCAAGCTCCAAATGAAAATATGAATGTCCTATCATGTTATATATATGCACAATTACCATGATGTGAATATTTATATGCATATTTACTCATGTGCGCACTCATCATGATTGTCATTACCCATTAAATGATCATCTGTTGGAAAGTGGATAGAAAGATTAAAATCCCAACAAAAATCAATGATAAATAAAATAATTTAATATTGGGTAAAATGCATTTATATATTTTAAAAAGAAGCCTCCACCTAGAGACCATTGTTTTTGGCTATGGCTTTCGTCAATTAGGACTGGTTTTATTGCCAATAAAGCCATAGCCCAAAACTATGTTCTCCAGGTGGGCGCTTCTCAGTTTGCCAAAGCTTGTGTTGTGGCTTTTCATCGACCCTAAGCCGCTAGTTTTTGGCTACGGTCAATAGATGGCGTCTAGAATTGACGTCTATTTTGACGGGAGAGGCGACTTTCGCTTTTATAAATCAATTTTCTGCCAACAAAATATTTTCATCTAAATTTATAAATATACGAAACACAAACAACACACAAAAGTTATTATCGAATACTAGCCGAATGGCCCGGGCAACGCTCGGGTTTTACCCGATTAAAGTTTTTTTTTTCAAATACTATTCGTTACAATTATAAATTGGTGCCGTGGATATCACTCTTATGAAACGTCCCACTCCAAACTTTGTATGTTTTTAAAACATAAAAATAAAAATGTAAATTTTTAGAACGATATTTAAAAATTCTATTATTTTGATTCATATAAATATATTTTAATTTTGAAATATGCATAAAATCATGATAGCAAATGATTTCTTACCCCTACGCCTTCATTACGTCACTCAAGGTCGTTACTCTTGTGAAACGTCCCGTTCCACCAATCCCCTTCACCCCACGTGGTCCATCCTTCCCCAACTTTACTTCTCGCAGTTACCGCAGTGAGGCGCTGGTTGCGATTGAAATAGGAAAAAATTGTCAATTATTTGTTAATAACTCCAAGTATTTCGAGATAGAAGCCTGTAAAATTTGCCTATTAGTTTTTCCATATTCAACTCTATATACTCTATAAATTTCAACTAGATTAGTTACATATTGTGGATGTGTATAGCCGACAAATATACATATACTAGCCGAATGACCCGGGCAACGCCCGGGGTTTACCCGATTAAATGCTTTTATTCAAGTTACTATTCGTTACAATTATAAATTGGCGCCGTGGATGTCATTCTTGTATAATATATAAATGAGTTTTAAAAATTGTAAAAAAAAAAATGCATCGGCCGGGAATCAAACCCGGGGCGCCCGCTTGGCAGGCGAGCATTCTACCACTGAACCAAAAGCAAACGGTGACAGAATTAAGAACGCATGACGATTATAACTGTATATTATCCGTGACAGAGGCGGCCGATGAGGAAAGACGGTCGTGACTATATATAGTAATAATCCAAACTGTACCTTATCATGGATGTGGTCTTGTTACCTTGTGTTTATAATCTATAATCCAAATTGTACCTTATCATGGATGTGGTCTTATTACCTTGTGTTTATAATCTATAATCCAAACTGTACCTTATCATGGATGTGGTCTTGTTACCTTTTGTTTATAATCTATAATCCAAACTGTACCATATCATGGATGTTGTCTTATTACCTTGTGTTTATAATCTATAATCCAAATTGTACCTTATCATGGATGTGGTCTTATTACCTTGTGTTTATAATCTACAACGCCTGTGGTTTACCCGATTAAATGCTTTTATTCAAATACTATTCGTTACAATTATAAATTGGCGCCGTGGATGTCATTCTTGTATAATATATAAATGAGTTTTAAAAATTGTAAAAAAAAAAAAATGCATCGGCCGGGAATCGAACCCGGAGCGCCCGCGTGGCAGGCGAGCATTCTACCACTGAACCAAAAGCAAACGGTGACAGAATTAAGAACGCATGACGATGATAACTGTATATTATCCGTGACAGAGGCCACGACAGACGGTCGTGACTATATATATTAATACATACCCTGACTTATATATATATGGATTCTAATAATTTGGTCAAACATTTTAAAATTAATCCTATACTCAATAAGAACAAAACTATCTATTTATTTCCTATATAAAACTTAACGTTTGAAACAACATGGAGGCACAAAAATTAGAATTTATATTTTTTATAACGAACATACACAAATATAAAAATACAAATGTAATTGTCATACATTTGAAGATACATATACTAGAGTCACACATACGAGGTGTGTTCAAAAGGTATCGCGACTTTTGAATTTTCGCGGGTTACGTATATTCGAATTTCGATCTTTTTGTGGCTTTATGTTGGCACTCATGTCTCTCACTTATGCCGACAAGCTCGGCCATTTTGAATGTTCACTTAATTGTTGACAGCTGCTTTGCTTGCAGGTGTTTTGGATCGTCTTCGATTTTTACTTATTAAAAAAATGGATCAAAGAACCTGTATCAAATTTTGTGTGAAAAACGAAATTAAGTGCGCGGATGCATTCCGAATGTTGACTGTGGCATACGGAGAAGCCACCTTGGATCGAAGCAACGTTTTCGGTGGTACAAAATGTTCTCAGAAGGCCGAGAAGATGTGAACGACGAAGAGCGTGCCGGACGCCCGAGCACTTCAACAGCAGACGAAAAAATTAATGAAGTGGAGAAAATGATATTGGCCAATCGTCGAATCACCTTTAGAGAAGTTGCTGAGGACCTAAACATATCGATTGGCTCGTGCCATTCGATTTTTATCAATGATTTGGGCATGAGACGGGTCGCCGCGAAATTCGTACCAAAATTGCTCAATTGCGACCAAAAACAGCATCGCATGAACATTGCCCAATGAGATTTTGGACTCTGTCCGCGACCCCCCCAAATTTGCTCCAGAGGGTCATAACTGGTGACGAAGCGTGGGTTTATGGTTATGACGTGGAAACCAAAGCTCAATCATCTCAATGGAAGCTGCCGCACGAACCAAGACCGAAAAAAGCGCGACAAGTTCGGTCGAATGTGAAAGTTTAGCTGACAGTTTTCTTCGATTGCAGGGGCGTGGTGCATCATGAGTTCTTGCCATAGGGTAGAACGGTCAATAAGGAATATTACCTGCAAGTTATGCGCAATTTGCGCGAAGCAATCCGCCAGAAACGCCCGGATTTGTGGAAGAACAAAAATTGGCTTTTGCACCACGATAACGCCCCTGCTCACACATCGTTGCTTGTGCGTAGGGCTTCCAATCCCGGTACATATTTTCAATCCCGGGATTCGGGATTGCTTTTTTTTTCAATCCCGGGATATATCGGGATTGAAAAACATTTTCGTCTTTCTACGCCAAGAGGTATATCGTTTCGTTCGTTATATTTTTCTTTTTTTCTTTTATATAGTGCCAATGACGTGGCACTTACTTCGATGAAAACAACCTGAAAGCCATATATTTAGCGCCTGCTTATGAACTAAATCATTGCTTTTGGGTTACAGTTTGAAATTATCTGTCAATTACTGTACACACATCTGGAAAAAATTGCTGTTCTTGGAACTCTTAGCCCACATCTCTTAATGCAGTGTTGGGCAGTAATCCATTCAAGGTAATTCATTACCTTGTAATTACGATTACTTTGCAATGCATTACTTTGCAAAAAAATAATTGCATTAGAATGTAAACATAATTACTCGTAATTCTATATTAAATGATAGCAATTGTATTTAAAATTACTTGTAATTGTAATTATAGCAAATGTAATCATGATTATTTGCAATTGTGATTATAGAAAACGTAATCATTATTGCATTTTGCACAACTATGTATTAATGTTTAGAAAGAAGGCAGCACCGTTTTAAAACCATGAATTACTTTATTTTAAGGATAAAAATTTAATTTCGAGAAAGATTTGAGCGTAGGAAAGATAATGTGTCAAGAGTGTCATCATGCAAACTAGAACGTATCTTATTGCATAGGTATCCAGAGGAGGAGAAGACTCTTTCCGATTCCACAGACGTTGGAGGAATTGTCAGCAAGTATTGATACACACTCTCTAAATGGGGTCCTCGTTTGCCTGACTGAGCAGCAATATTAAGTTCGTGGTTAATCATAGTTGAGTAGGATGCGGAGTCTGGTGTAGGTATTGCAATTGAAGTTGAAGAGGCAGCCTCAATAGCTTCTTGCAATCGGCGCTCAATTGTAAGATGGTCATTCGATTGTGATGGCTCATGGCGTTCTTGTAAACTTCTTATAAAACAATTTGGAGCCCAGATAAGAGGTTAGTGGCGGGTCCATGTTACACGCAGGTCCGCCACAAAAATAAAGGGATGCCGCTACTATCTAAGAAACCACTATTTGCATGTCAACAAAAACTGGGGCCCCCTCCATGTATACTGCTGCATACTCTCATTCTAGAGGCTGCCATTTTGGAAAGATCTTGCAGAATAACCCTTCGTTATTAGTGCATGAAAATAATTTCAAATCTCTCAGAAAAAAAAGACCCGAAATGCAGCTGTATAAAAAAAAAACGTCAAAAGTGTGCTATCTCATTATCTGTTTGATTACCAAAATGCTAGATAAGAAAAATATATTTTTGCGCTGGTTTTCATGCACAAACCAGTAATCCCGGGATTTTTCGAGCAGAATCCCGGAATTTCGGGATCATTATTTGGCTCCGGGATCCCGGGAAACGGGATCCCTGGATTGGAGGCCCTACTTGTGCGCGACAATTTGGCCAAAAACAACACACTAATGATGCCGCAGCCACCGTATTCCCCAGATCTGCCCCCCTGTGACTTTTTCTTGTTCCCTAAACTGAAGAGGCCCATGAAAGGACGTTACGCTACGCTTGACGAGATAAAGACGGCATCGAAGGAGGAGCTGAAAAAGATTTTTTTAAATGACTTTTTGAAGTGCTTCGAAGATTGGAAAAACCGTTGGCACAAGTGTATAATATCTCATGGGGATTACTTAGAAAGGGACAAAATAGGTATTCATGAATAAATAAATAATATTTGAAAAAACACAAAAGTCGCGATACTTTTTGAACACACCTCGTATATTGTACAGTGCGTGATACTTAAAATACACAAAACTTTAACAGCCTTAAAAATAAAATTTCCGAAATTTATTCAGACATAAAAAATAGAGAATTATAACACATCAGCTTGAAAATGTATAATATTGAATATTATTAAAAATCATAACTACCACATTATAGATTCTAAAATGTTTTTCCAATGATAATAAAACAACCTAAATTAGTTTACTGATTATATTGATTCCCAAAATTCAATTTTGATGCCCTTAAAATAAAATCAAACAAACGATTTCTTAAAATTCATCAATCATATAAATTTATAACATACATATAATTATTATATTAATTTATACCTAAATGGCCTTGTCCTTATTGTTTGCGGAAGAGCATTGCACGATGCAAATATTATATATAATTCTACTGTCCTAAAAGCATGTGTCCGTAGTTTTCTTAAATACCACTTCTAAGATTCCATCCTTCAGTGTAACATATAAAAGCAGAATGATCAAATACAATATTAGAGCTCTAAAAAGCGGTCTGGTAGTTATATTGGCGAAACCGTAGGGAGGGTTCACCTTTGATGAGCCAAGCCATCTCAACTTTTTTCATCGCAGTAAGGACAGTAGAAGTTTGATTTATTGTGAAAATGAACATTCGCGTCTTAATGTCTTCAATAGCTAGCCTATAATAATGTAAAGAAAATTGCGCGCATGCGCGGAAGGAATATATTCCATACAGGCCATCAATAATTTAAACGAATATTTTTAAATTATGGTTACCATAAAATCTTATTAACCATTTTTATACACAATCAATCAAAAATACCTTTTTACAAACAAATTTGAATTCAAATTATCAGACTAATACTTTGCATTATAATTTCTAGACATTTTCTTTAAATTAGAAATATTTTTTAAATATGATTACTATCAAATTTAAACAAATAAATATTTCATTTCCTATAGAATTAACTTAAGAATATATTTTACGTTATATAATTTAACCATTACCGCTTATTTACCGCCAAATATTTAAATAAAAATTACGCGCGTAAAACTCAATATTTGGCAAAAAATGAATTAAATATTTAAAAGGTATGTTAATTTTTAATTCTAACACTTCAAATGTATTTTAATTAGTTTGTAAAAGTTATAAAATATGAAAAAAAAGGAATATAATAATATTGTTTTCACAAATTTGAAACAAATTTCTTTGTTCAATCAAACATAACATTATTTCAAACATGAAATCCTCCTTTTTTCTCTTCTTTTTGAAATTATTTTTTTTGTATGAAAGTATTTTTATGAGTTAATTAAACCTTCTTTTCATTTGTAATTTACATTTTTTTTATACTCCTTGTAGGAAATGCTTCCATGAACCTGCACAACAAAACCCACAATTCTACAATAAGTTATATATTGAAATACATATAATTTTTATTTTTAAACTAAAATAAAATAATGTGAATTTTTTAAAACTCTAATATAATTTTTATAAATAATATAAAAATTTCAATATATAATAATTATAAAAATAATTTCATATTTTCACAAACAATATATTTTAAGGTTCCATGCCTCTTTTTCCTATATAAATATGTTATAAATAAAATTGAGAGAGATTTCTGTTGTTTTTTGATCATGTTGAGGATTATGGTAATGTAATGCAGTCGTGGTTGAAATCCTTAAAGTATGATAATGAAAAATAGTTTTGATCAGTAATTTAATTGAGTTAAATTTATTTATTTATTTATTTCAACACACAAACGCGATATCCCGGCTAGGGATAATTGCGTCGATTTACATCTTTTAAACAGAAACAGTTATAAAATTTTTACAAAAAAAAAAAAAATAATCGAAATAAAAAGAGAAAAAATATATATATTAGGAACCTGAACCTTTCAGGTTTGAAAGAAAATCATGAATATATTTACAAAAATAATTAAACTTATGATAATTCTCTCTGCTATTTACAAATTGATATAGATCTACAACATTATTTATTGTCTGTTGTCTAGCGGTGAAGAAGAGTGGACATTCCAGCAGTAGGTGTCTCGAGTCCTGGAATTCGTTGCCACAATGACAGCTAGAGTCTTCACTCGCGCCAATTTTTGATAAAAATCCCTTAAAATTTCCATGGTTCGTTATATATTGTGAATTATAATAGTTTGGTCGAAAATATTTCGGAATTGCATAAGGAAAGAAACTTTGAAATGTTTGATTAGTATTCTTTTTCAGTAAATTAATCCTTGATATAATGAAATCTTTGAGTATACCTGGAATATACAAATCATAAAATTGTTTATCTTCTGTTGATAAATTATTCAACTCATATAACCTATAATTCTAGATTCCATATAATCAGTGATCAAAGGAATATCGGCTAAGGTGTGAACACAGTTATAACTGGTTGTTTTATATGTTTGGGTATACCATAGCAGAATTTGATATTGCATTGAGTTCAGTTTGTACTTATATTTATTTTTGCTAATAAATTGAAACCATATTTCTGTTCCGTAAGTTAACGTTGGTCTTATTATAGATTTATAAAGTGTAAGCCTTTTTTGGGTGCTATGATCCCAAGATTTTCCACATATTGAAAAAAGAAGGTTTTTCAATCTTTGGGTTTTGTTTAGTATAATGTAAAGGTGAGGGCCAAAATTCAATTTGTTTTTCCATCTATGATTCGCAATCGTAATTCCAAGAATTTTAATTTCTTCTACGGACATAATAATATTGTCTCTAAAATTAATTGAAATTTTGTCTTTATTGTGCAAGTGTAAAATACTAGTTTTATCAAGATTGATATTCAGCTTATTATCATTACACCATTGATCTATCTTTTCCAAATTAAACTCAATCGACTTTTTTAGATGTGTTAACCCATTATTCCAACATATAATAGTTACATCATCAGCATAGCAAATGATTTCAGAGTTTGGTGATTGCAAATTAGTTAGCAGATCATTTAAATATATCAGCCATAACAACGGAGACAATGGTCCACCCTGAGGACAGCCCTTTGTTAATATCTTTGAAACTTTCAGATTATTATACTTAAAAATCGTTTTTTCTATTTTTCAAAAAAGAACGTAAAATTTTGATCATATCAACTGGTAAATTGTCTTCGTCTAATTTTTTAAACAAGGCTGGCCACCATGTATTATCAAACGCTCCTTGTATATCAATTGCAATCAGCGTAACTAGTTGTTTCTGTCTATGTTCCATTATGATATTTGTGATTTCTTTCAAACAGGTTGTTGTTGACTTATTCTTCAAGAAACCATGTTGTCTGGGGCTAAGGAGATCATTTTTTTCATAGTATTCGTATATTTTATTTTTCAAAATTTTTTCAAATATTTTTGATGAGTTAGAAATTAATGAAATAGGTCGATAACTCTTTACTAATTCTAAATTCGTTCTGTGAGGTTTTGGAATTATCCTGATAGCTGCCTCTTTCTATCTATCTGGATAATATCCGAAGTGAATGCATTTATTAAATAAATCGCATATTAATGGTAAAATTTTGGAAGGACACTTTTGATCATGTTGTTACTTATACTGTCAAATCAGGGGCTTTTTTGATGTCTATGTTAGATATTAGGTTCACTATTTCCCCTTCCTCAACACAGACCTTATTATTGTTAATCATTTTTAGTTTGTAATTTCTAATTAGTTGATGGTAAGAATCATCCGTATCGAAATTATCATCTGGTACCAACTCATTTAACAAATTGCTCATTGATCGTTCTTTTAGGTGTTCTGGGGCATTGTCAATTAAGGGTATTCCCCTTTGTTTATCTAGTGTTCTTAATTTATTAAAAAAATTATATGCGTTACCAAATGGATTGTTTGTATAATTTTCTTCTATAATATATCGCCAGTTTTTTTTCTTTGCTTTATCAATTGCATTAGTGTATCGATTCCTAGTCAACTTGAATGTGTTATAACTGATTGCTCCGTGGCGATAATATAGGTTTCTTATGTAGTGAAAATAATCTTTCATTTTTTTCAATTCATTATTCCACCAGTTATTACTAGAATAATATTTAGAGTTGGAGGATATAACTTCCAAAGATTTAAAGGCAGCTTCTGTTAAAAGGTTTGTAAGTCCATTTACTATCATATCAATATCTAAATCTGAATTAACTCTTTCCACTTTACTTTTAAGTCTTATTATTTCTGTTAAAGATATATTATGAGAAAATCGAGACCAATCAGCATCTTTTTCTTTGAATTTCCAAGTGGATTTTTGATTATTGAATAAGTATTCGTTTTTTTTATTTCGAATTTTATAGCAACATGGTCCGAAATATTTGTTAGTTGGGAAGTTTGCCAGTTATTTATTAAGCTTAATGAATGTTTATTGGAAATTGTAAGATCGATTATACTAGTTTCGCGACAGGTTGGCGTTTTCAAGTTATGTATATAGAGATCGTTTTCATCTATAATTGGTTTTAATTTAAATCCGTTAGAGTTAGTTACTTTGTCGAACCATAATGGGTGACGAGAATTAAAGTCGCCACAGAATACTACTGGTTGGTTTTTATAGGTTTCAAGTAATCTGCTCATAAAATTCAGATGATAATTGTTTAGTGAATTAGGATGAATATAGAAATTTGAGATAATTATGTTTTCTTTAAAAGTAGATAAAGCCATTGTTGTACAAAAATAATTAGTGAAATTTTCTACCATGGAGCATTTTAGCTTTTTGTTTAATACAATAATTGCCGTGTATTTTTCTTCTATCCTATTCGAACACACTATCTGAGAATCCATATCGTACATGATCTTGTTGTGTAAAACATAAGGTTCTTGAATCAGTAGAATATCGGTTCGGTTATCTGTAATATAACCTTGCAATTCATTTATTGCCCTAATACTCTTTCTCACATTTTGTTGAATACATTTTGAGTTTTCATTCATTGTTGTTTACATAGGTAAGACATATATTTAAATTATATATTTGACAAAACCGATTCCTCGATAATAGGCGTATATTGCGTTCTTTGTATGACTCTGTCCAGTTGTATCTTATATAATGGACACTCGTTGGAATTTGATCTATGATTTAATGAATGGGTTTTGAATTTTGGGTGTTTAGAACAATTATAACAATTTATTTCTCCGGTGCAGCTGTGACTACCCTGAATACCACAGTTTTTACATACTTTAGCATTTTGACAGTCTTTCAGTTTGTGGTTCGGGTTAAATTGAAAACAGTTTTGGGAGTTAAAGGGATATATAAAAAAGACATAATTTGATAAAAGTAATGCTTGGCTTAAGGCGAGTAGAATAAGGAAAGCAAAAGATTATTTACATAATGTACAAAAGTTTTGAGCCAGCCATTGGGATAAAACAACAACGAGTTTTTATAGGGGAAGAGTGACCCCTGGCGGTCGATTTAACAGAATATTTGAATCTATGATATATAATTTTAAATTGAATAATATTTTTATATAACATATATATATATTTTGTTATAAAATTGAGGGAGGGGAAGAGATGAAATAAAATGGGGAATTATATAGTCCGGCATATAACTTAAATTATAAGACAACAATATCTAAACCCTCACACTTACTTTGATTTGAAAATTATAATAGCCTTGATATTTTGTTTAAAGAAATAAATTAATGTAGGTCAAACAATAATTCACCTTGCTGATATATTTCATCTAATCTCTAGTCACACTCATGGCTGACAGTCGGTGATGACTTATGGTTTAACTAGTGTCTGTTTATAAAAAGTCATCTCTTCTTGGGATATTGGTTTATAAAGTGCTACTATTGTTCGATTCACTTATAAAAAAAATTAAACAATTATTAAAACATTTATTAATTATGTATCAATAACGGTCTTAGCTCATTTTAAATTTGACCCTCTAGCCGTATATTAGAATATGAGTTATTATTCAACCTCAAGACTCTTAATAGTATGATATATAAATTAGGAGAGAGAGATTGAAATTTCTTCATTATATAGTTCATATATACATTTAGTATTATATATAGTTCTTCAAATTAATGATACTTTAGCCAATAACGTCTAGACAATAAAAATATTTATTGAGCGAAGTATCTTTAATTTGAAGAACTATGAATTCCGGCCAGGCATCCTCTCTCTTTGCGATAAGTATATATATGGCTATATAAGGTTAAATTTATAGAATAAATATAAATGAATAAAATAAGATTAGATAGAAACAATAATTAATATAGATAAATAAATTTCCAAATATAAAATTTATAAATATACAAATATATAAAAATATATATATATATACAGTCTTCATTGGTAGCGCCCACCGCGGGAAAGACTCCGCCACCGGTGGACTGCGAGAGTTCTTTCCCACAGAGTGGGCAGGTCGAGGTGTTGAGTGGCGTTTCCCAACTCAAGACCAAGATGGTACTTGTAGATGGTAGCCTTCGCCACACTTGTAAATTTCATTGCCTCGGGATGGAGGCCGACACCCTTCATTTATTGTTTACCCAATATTAAATTTTATTTATTTTTCATTGATTTATGATGAAATTTGAAATTTCTCTTCAATTTTTCTAACAAATGATGAAACAACGGACCATGACAATCAGGTAAGTGCTCACAAAAGGATATGTGCATATCAATATTGTTCATTGTAAATGTGCACACATCACATAACAAGAGATTCATATATTTATATGAAGCTTGTTCAGGTTGAATATAAAAAGATAATTTAACAATTACGGAAGGAATTCCGACGACTACAGTCTTAGCGAAAATAGAACTCCCTGGTACTTACACCCACAGCTATGATAACCAATATGATCAAACACACACTGAGAGTCCTGACTTTCTCTTTTTTTATTCTTCTTAAATATCAATGTATCTGATTGCAGCTAGTTTTTAAATTACTTTTTTATTTATCACAAGTTAGTGGTTATTATTTTGTCATTATTGACAAAATAATAATAAAAAAGCCATTCATGCTTTAATCGCAGTGTTTTAACAAATATATTTTCGATTTTTTCTCTTCCATAAAAGTGTTATTTATTTAAAATAATATGCATAACTCAACATGTTTTATTAATTAAAAAGAAGATTTCACACTCTAGTTACAATTTACATTTATGTTCAATTCAAATATAGTTATTTTCAATATTTTTCTGATACACATTAGAATGTGATAAATATTTTTGATATCTCGAGGAGTAGAATAAAAGACGCCGATATATATAAAGATTTGGAAGTCTGACTATTTTAAAGCATTGGCAGAAAATATATAGAAATCGATTTATTTGTGAAGTAAAAGTGACATTGGTATTTAAGATATCATTTTAAACGGCGCTACCTTATTTTATATTTTTAAAAAGAGATAATAGTGATATTTATAGAACAGTCGTTTATTCAGTCGCCATGTTTTCTTGTCTTACAACCAGGATAATGCTATATAGAGAAATTCGGAATATACAGTCTATACTCTGCCATATTTTCCTATTCTACAACCAGAATGGTTTTATTTAGAAAACCATGGAATATCTAGTAGACGCTGGCATGTTTTCCTGTCCAGAAAAAAAAATTGGAGCTTATATAGAGAACGATGGAAAATTCAGTTGAAACTACCATGTCACGAATGTCACGAATTTCTATTCTACAACCAGAATGGTGCTATTTAGAGAACCAGGTACAGTCAGTCAACATCGCCATGTTTTCTTTTATCCTACACACACACAGCGCCACAATGGTACACTGCCGTGTTGTCTTATAACCAGAATGATGCTGGTGACCAGTTCTCCAAAATTAAACGAATCCATTCCGGGTGTCTTAATACCGGCACGTTTCTCCTTTGATGGAGATCTTCACTCTAGGTTAATACCAGGCGGAGTAAAATCTATTTAATGATATAAGATACATAAATCATCGAAATATATTCAATAACGGCGTTAAACACTATTCTAGGCTTAATACAGTTTTACGGTGAGGTAGAAAAAAGTCTTCCTTGAGGACTTAATGATTAGCTATCATATTATTATCTCATCAGAACGCATGGATTAATTTACAATTATGAGCGCATTGCTGTGGATTATTAGCAGGTGGAAAAAAACTTTTAAGTCATTATAGAATAAATATGAAGATGATGGTAGTGTTTAAATTTAAATTAGGTTTCGCTTTTAAAAAGTTATGGAATACCTTATCTGTTTTGGATCATAGACCTTTTTTTCTACCGATAGCTGGCTTAATTTATTTTTCTTTTAGAAAATATTCTGTTTATCCCCAACTCTTTTCTTCTTTCAAAACTACACGTGCTAATGTAAATTATTTATTTTAAACACACAACACGATTGTTGGAAATGCAATTATAAAATATTCAGTGAATAAAGAAAAAAATGACCGACCACACAATCAACAGCCAAGGAAGCGATGCAAGCAACATGTTTAAGTACAGTAGAAAGTTGGTTTTATTTGGCAAAAAAGAAACATTCGTGCGTTTTATAGTTATATTTCTTGTTTATGAATGGCGCGTTATAGCCCTATAAACTTTTTCTTTTCCTTATTGCGATGAAAAACATTGGGAGGGTTGAGTTCATCAGTTGGGAACCCTCTACCGCAAGCAACATGTTGTACCTATTTATTTCTCATAGTTATTCTCTTTTTTTCCTTTACCTTCATTGATATGCTAACACATGTTGCATCATATTCTGTATTAAATGAATAACTTATTCTTGATTGAGTCTTCAAATTCAACAGGTTATGGGCCCAGTACGCTTCCACCGCGGCTAAAAGATTTAACTGCGTTGAGTTTGAGCGTCAACCGCCAGCTATAAGCCTAGTTTATTTGTCGTTGGTCGATTTCAAGACAAAGAAGATAAGCGGAGATTGTCTTTCTTTGATTAATTTTTTTAAATAGTTAAAATATTTCACTATGGAAATTCCAATTCAGGCTTCTTATGGAACAACAAAATTTATTAGAAGTAATGGAAGGCTTATAAATAAACCTTAATATTGCTTCCGTCGACAGTAACTCTGAAAGTTCACTAAAGAATTGGAAATCAAAGGACGTTAAAGAAAGGATGTTATCATCACATAGAATCGAATTAAGGTTCCTTCAGCTTCTGATGAACTGGACTTCCGCTGCACGAATGGGGCAGAAATTACTTTCTATTCATGAACAGAAAATCCGAAATTACTATAGGATTACTTTGGAATCAATTCTTATATACACGATTGACATCGGAAACAATAAGTGATTACATTTCAAAATATTTCTGCACAGATTTCACAAATGACCGGAACCATAACGGAAGTTCAAAAGGTAGCAAACATTTTAAGCACTCTGCCATCGATTACACACTACTTTGTTGCTTAGTAGCAATTGTTAGATCCGAAAGCTCAAACTCTCAACAATATAACTGCAAGTCTTGATTGAAAAAAAAAAACAAGAAATCAACAAAGAGATTATTTTCAATAAGGTAAAGACTCAATCCAAAGGCAAGCACGGATGAAACCTGAAGATACTTAAAGTTATTTTCCAAGATGCCAAGAAAACTAAATGCCAACAGTTATCACAACATTTTACATTGAAGCCGCGAAAAAATTAAGAAGAATATTAGTTAACGAGAAAAATATATCCCAAAATTTTCATGATTCAAAAAGAAGTTTAAGTGAATATGGACTTATTTTGTGTGATAATCAAGTAGAGCCTAATTATATTTGGTACACTGACAGCGGTGCAAACTGCAGCATAACCTTTCGAAGAGAGTGGTTGAAACCCTACACGCCGTTCACCAGTGAGTACCCAATCTACTTGGGAGACAACTCGACACTACTAGCAGAAGTCTTGGGCGACATCGAGATTCAAGCCTACGTCGACAGTGGATGGTACAATACGTACATAAGAAATGTCCTCTACTTGACGCAAATGAATGAAAATTTGCATAGCCTTACAATAAGAATGAATTCAACATCATTATCAAACATGAAATCTACAGATTTTCATGGATAATGACCTAAAGGCCGTAGGAGTGCGTCATGCTGACCTCGACAGGTTGCTCTTCAAGGTAACACCATCATCTCAAGGATATATCACCAGCGAGAACCATCTTCAGTTGTGGCACGAGAGACTTGCGCATCTTCCAGTTGCTACACTTCGAGAAATTACGACCAAAGAATTGGTGGATGGTTTGCAGCCTCAAGAATTAAAGTTATTTATTTTCTTCTGTGAAGGATGCCAACTTGGAAAAGCTCATAGAAAGCCAAGTTATCCCTCAGATGGCAAAACCTACCAGCTTGGTGAGTTTATTTATGCTGATATTTGTGGCCCAATGCAGACTTAATCAGTAAGTAAATATTTGTATTTCTCTACTTATTTAAAAGTACTTAAGTAGTTATTGCCATATTTATTTCATCAGAAACGAAATTCAGATGTTTTAGATACATTCAAAAAGAATATGAAGGTATAATCTATACTCAAAAACTGGAAATAAGATATTGTCTTAGAACTGATACACCAATATTCACCATATATTCTAATACACCAATCTTTCAGAGTTATGCAAATATTCATGATATTTAAATGAGTTCACTGCACCTTATATGTACGAAAAAGTAGGAAGTATAGAAAGAGACGATCGTGGAAGCAGCTAGGTCAATTTTAAGTTCCCGAAATCTTTCAGGCAATATTTGGACTGAAGCATGTAACACAGAAACTTATTATGAATAGAAGTACGACTAAACAAACCGCTGGAACGACAGCTTATGGAATTTTCATTTGCGCAGATCCTAATGTATATAATAACTATAAAATATGTATCTGTAATGCGCTTATATGCATGTACCTAAAGAAAATATAACGTATGTTTTTGTTATATGAAAATACAAGCAGAAATCCTAGATTATGGGATTGGAGAAAACTAGAGAAATAAGAATTTCTAAGGATGTCACATTCAATTAGAAAACTACTCCACATTATGAGAGATAATCTAACAGACAGGAATAAATAATACTTCGGATAGATAGAGAGGCGTCGGATGAATCACCGGTTGCAGCAACCAACACTCCGATCCAGAAAGTATCGCCAGTATCTAATATCCATTCAAATATTTTGAAAGCCTTTGTGCTCTGACTGACACAACAACTATATACGAGGGCCATCCAATAAATGTTTTCCTATTTTTTAACAAATAAACAACATTATTTACAATTCTGCATTTATTTTATCTTCATTATGCCACTCATAAACTACTTCTATACATAATCACCATTTCTGTCCAAACATTTTTGGTACCGTTGTAACAATTATTTTATACCACTGTTGTACCAAGCCGTGTCCTGTCTTCGTAGCCAGTGGTTCGCCTCCGCCTGAACTTCGTCATCATTCGCAAAGTGCTTGCCTCCAAGGCGCAACTTGAGTGCTGGAAAAAGATGGAAGTCGCTTGGGGAAAGATCCGGAGAATAAGGTGGATGTGTGAAATTTTCCCATTTGAAGTTTTCCAACAACGTTTGGGTCGTTCGAGCTGCGTGAAGGCGAGCTTTGTCATGGACGAGTAACACTTTCCGAGACAAAGGTTCAGGACGTTTCCGTTTTATTGAAGCTCTGAGTTTAGTGAGGACTTCGCAGTACCTCGCAGCGTTAACCGTAGTGTTTGGGAGCAGGTAGTCAACCAATAAAACACCCTTTAAGTCCCAAAAGACGATAACCATAACTTTGCCTGCAGAGATTGTGACCTTCGACTTTTTTGGTGCACTTTCCTCAGGCTTCTTCCACACCATGCTTTGTTATTTTGTTTCTGGAGTTGAATGATGCACCCAGCTTATCTCCAGTGACAATACGGGAAAACAGTTGATCTCCATCTCTTCGATGCATTTCTAGGAAAGCTCGGGCTGCCTCCATCCATTGTTGCTTGTGATTTTCCGAGAGCAAACGCGTGACCCATCTTGCGCAGACTTTGCGAAAATTCAAAACATCTAACATGATTGTTCCAATCGAAGAGCGTCCAATTTCGATTCCAGGAGGCAGTCAAATCATTATTTCGTCAATGGTGACGCGGTGATTTGCTTCCAACACATTCCGAACAGCAGCAACGGCTGCATTGTCCGTAGCAGTAACGGGCCTGCCGCTTCGCTCGTCATCATGCACGTTTTGCCGTCCTTCCAAGAACCATGAACGCCATCGGCGAACCATTTGGATGCTCATACATCCTTCACCATACATTGACACTAAATTGCGATGAATATGGACCGCAGTTTCATTTTTCGCCGTGAAAAAAACGAATTACAGAACGGAGTTCGCAAGTGGACACCTTCACCAATGGTAGCTCCATGGAAACTGAAGCGCTACGGACTTGCGCGTACGAGTAGCGTGATTTTGAAGGTCACGCGCTTAGAACGCATTCCTAGTGACCATTTCTTACACTACTAACTAATTTTTACAACGTTTCGTTCGCAGAAAAAAAAATAGGGAAACTTATTTATTGGATGGCCCTCGTAGATGCAATAAAAGATTCAGAAAGATTGAAATTTGCAATTGATGTAGAGATTGGCGCATTAAATAAAACGTAGAATTGGAACGTTTGGCAAATGGTCCTTAACCAATCGGTTGTAAATGGTTTATACAATAAAAACGGAGTCCGACGATACAATACAACGGTTCAAAGCCAGATTAGTTGCAAAAGGCTATTCTCAAATAAAAACTGTTGACTATTTCGATAGGTTTATCCCAGTTGTCAGGTATGATTCGTTAGGCATTCTTCCATCACACGCTGCTTCTGAAGGTATGTTCGATGTAATTGTGTATGGGCCAAAACAATTCTTCAGAAATTGGATTTAAAAATCCAGGAATTTTCATTGGAACACAAAATGATTCAAATGTTATCTCTCTCCGTTCATGATGGAATAATCATACTAAAGATAAAAAGGCAATAGTTATTTTTAATTGAGAAGTTAGGATGCCCATTTGAAATAATATCTGGAAGTGTAAACCATTTTGTCGAGTTTTTTAATAGAACAGTCAGAAGATAGGACAAGTATTTTCATTCTCCAGTAAAATTTTATTGACAATATTTGAATTAATATAATATAGCTGATTATCCCTTCTGTAATTTTAGCACAACAGGACTGTCCTACCACCCCCAGAACAAAAATATAAAGTTCCTAAATTCCCTTTTCGAGAAGCTGTTTGATCCCTTATGTTTGCATCATGTGTTTCACGTCCAGATATAACCTATGTAGTTTCTAAAGTAGGTACAATTATATAAAATCTAAGACCTACATATTGTATAATAGAGAAAATATTTACCGTTATCTGAAAGGTACTCCGCACATGGGAATTATCTTCCCTTGTTGGGTACTCTGATAGTGATTATGCTCGTGACGTTGACTCCAGAAAAGGCACGACTGATTATGCCTTCATGATGAACAGAGATTATTTGTGCAAATCAACGACAACCAATTATCGCACTTTCAACAACCAAAATTGAATACGTCGTTGTCTGCAGTGCTGCTAAAGAATGGGTTTGGTCAGAAGACTTTTACAGGACATCAGCTGTAATATTACTAAAGAAACCGAACTTTATATCGACAACCAAGTAATAATAAAACTTGTAGAGAACCCAGTGTTCTGCTAATGAACGAAACACATCGATGTTCGCTATCACTTCCAAACATGAAGAAGGTGAACTTAAAGTGCATCATCTTTAATGATCAGAACACCTAGCTGATATAGTTATTAGGCCTCTTCCGCCAAACAAAATCCACTATTTAAAAGGTCTACTGAACATTTTGAATCGAAGGAAGGTTTTTAACATAAATAAGTAAAATTACAACTCTTCCGGCAATGTATTTGATAAAGGCTGTATTAAAATAGAGGTGCATGTTGTTTGTGAAAAATTTATTTTATTTTACGAAGTGAGTTCATTATAAATCCCAGGACTAACTGAAAGCACGAGTCTCGTGGCGCGCGCACTCTCAGATATAAAAGAGAAAAAAAAAAGCTTCTTTGTAAGGTTCGTATTTCTATTTTAAAAATGGCCGTTTTCGAACAGCAGAGAATCTGCATTAAGTTTGTTTTGAATTTTAAAAAGTGCTACTAAGACGCAGGAATTGATTAAAGAAGCTTTTGGAAAATCTGCTTTATCCCGTTCAAGGTCTTTTGAATGGTGTTCACGCTTCCAAAAAGGTCGGAAAGGGGTGAATTATTATTGAAATACTGGGCATCCAAGAACATAACTTTAGAAGGAAAACAAGCTCAAAATAATATCTAATCAAAGCTAACAGATTGATTTATATTAAAGACTCATCGTCACAGACTGGGCCATCTGTAGGACTGTGTCATCAAATAGCAAGAAAAGACTTATGCATGATCCGGACGTCTTTAAAATTTGTTCCGGATTCTATCGGAGGAACAAAAGGAGGTCAAAAGGAAAGTTTGATAAAACATGATCGAAATGACCCGGATTGATCCAAAGTGGAGTTGAAAAAAAGCATTACCTTGGATGAGCCATAAGTGTATAGGTATTACCCAAAACCAGAAGTCAATCAAGCCAATGGATTAAAAGAGGTAAACCGAAGCAAAAAAGGCAAGGTTTGCAAAATCCAAAGCCAAGACAATTATTTTTACATTTTTTCGATATTAACGGTTTGGTTCAACATAAATTTATTACCTTTGGACGGGCAATTAATAAAGAGGTTTATTTAGGGATAATGAAGCGTTTGAGAGCCTTAAAATACCTGAAAGAGGGATAAACAATGACTGGATACTTCACGTCGGTAATTCGCGACCGCATACAGCACATATTGTTTTGCAGTTCTTGACCAGGCATTCAACCACACAGCTCCCTCATCTACCCTATTCCCCCGACTTAGCCTCCAATAACCTCTTTTCCTCTATCCTAAATTGAAAATGAAGCTAAAAGAAGGAAAGAAATTTGACCACGTTGATATGATTCAAGCTGAATCGAAGGCAAACTCGAAGAGCCTATCAAAAATGATTTTATATCCTGCTTTGTCCATTGGGAAAATAATGCCTCAGATATATTGGGGCGAGAGGGGAATATTTTGAAAATATTGGGAGTATAAATATGTTTGTACGGTTTTGATAAAAATGGCGCTACTAGTTTATTATTCCATTGTTTCATCTGGCAACACCATTATTTTGAAGTGTCATCATAAAGGCTTTCTTTCTCAGTAACGGTCATTTCTTTGAATTGTAAATATTCTAGTTTCTGTTTGGTCCTAAAGTGTCAACCTTTGTACCAAATAAAGTGTTTTTGCGGGGGAGTTTCATTTCATTACTTCAATATGAAGAAAAAAGAATTTGAGAGCCATCGTATTTTAGTGGAAGTTTATGGTGACCATGCTCTAGATGAACGAACGCGCCAGAAGTGGTTTGCACAGTTTAAAAGTAGAATTTTGATTTGGAACACGAAGAAAGACAAGGAGCGCCACCAAAGTTTGAGGATGAAGAATTAGAGGCATGGCTCGATGAAGATCCAACACAAACGGAAAGAGAACTCGCAAAAACACTTGGAGTCACTTAACCAGCCATTTTTCATCGCTTAAAAGAAATGGGAATGATCCTAAAGGTAGGGAATTAGGTTCCGTATGAACTGAAGCCAAGAGACGCCGAACGCTGTTTTTTCACGTGTGAACAACTGCCCCAACGTCGAAAAAGAAAGGGGTTTTTGCGTCGAATTCTCACTGGTGATGAAATGGGAATCCATTACGATAATCTAAAACGTCGGGCAACGTATGGATACCCTGGATACCCTCTACTATTGATGCGTTAGAGCCGAGCATTGCGAGAAAAACGGCTGCAATACGCAAATAGACACAATAAAGTTATTTTTCAACATGATAAAGGTCGCCCATATGCTGCAGCACCAGTTAAAACATAATTAGAAACGCTCAAATGTGAAGTCTTACCCCACCCACCGTATAGCCCAGACATTGCTCACCCCGAATTTTATCTGTTCCGATCAATGCAACATGGCCTGGCTGACCAGCACTTCTTCAATTATTATGATGTCAAAAAATGGATCGATAATGGATAGCGGCCAAAGAACCGGTCTTTTTCCGCGATGGGATTGCCAGAAAGATGGAAAAGATTAGTGGCTAGCGACGGACAATACTTTGAACATTGAAGATCTAACCAATATTTCACAATAAAGCTCCAAGTTTCGAAAAAAAACGTACGAACTTATTTATACTCCCAATATTAATTCAGTTTTTTTGTTTAAAAATAAATACGGAACAGTCCTGAAAATTAACTAGCACACCTTGTATATCTCGTATAATCTCAAATTTCTCTATCGCCTGTACGGCTAATATTAAAGCTTTAATATCTAACTTAAAATATATATTTATATAAAATTTATTATAGTATATACATTATTTTCCAATATCAAATAGGTAACCATAAATATTTTAGCGCAAATAATTTTCCATCTCAACACATACAACACACACATTAATTAGATTTAAAAAAAAGGCCATTCAAATAAATATTTACCAACGTTAAAAACCATATTGGAAAAATCAATTTTGTATTGGAATTAAAATCTAATTTGTAGGAGAACTCAAAAAGGGAATTTTTAAAAATGGATTAAAGAAGGAGAAAAAGATATCTAAAATTGCTTGCTCCAGTAAAACCTTTCTATTGCTTAAATACCGAAAACCCATATTTATTTTTGGTCCCAGTATATGGAGCTTTTACCATTTCCCCATAAATTGTAATATTGATAATTTATGCATATATTTTCTAACGTTGAAACATTTTATTTAATAAATTAGCGATTGTTTTATTGTATTAACAATATTTGAATCATTTTCTTGTTCTTTCTCTTCTTCTTACACAACTGAACAAGATATTTGTCATCATATATTTTTTGTTTGTGATATATTTCTAATTAAATATACACTAGATACTTAGTAAAATTTATGTTTTTTAAATAAAAGAAAGGCTTGAATGCAAGATAGAGAGCGCAAATATTCTTTCACCTAAAACACTATTCATTATTATTATATTTGTTTTAATTTAAATATTATCACAATAGGACAGCCCATTTATAAAATATTAGACCAACTAGCCCATGAGACATGTGAAGGAGAAAAGTTAAATATATCTAATGGAAATATCAAATCCTTTTATATGTTTTGAAAAATTATAACGCGATAAATCTAACTTTATTAGCAACACTTGGATTCAGACTTTATTAAATATTTATATTTATTTAACTCTAAACTGCGGCTCTACTTCTATTTAAGATCCCTCAATCCAGCTAGTTCGAACAATACTAGACCAGTGAACTAGTCCCACTGACCAATAAAGCGGCAATACGTGGGGTTATACTCAAAAGAGGTTAACTTTATACAAAACAATCATAAGGCCAGTACTCACATTTGGGTCAGAAATCTGGTTTAAAATTTTAAACAATCGTTGTAAACAAAAACTGATTTCTATGCAGTATCAGATCATTTTATGGGCAGTTAGAGCATACAAAAACCACTTCATCAAACTATGTACATAGTCTAGCAAAAATCTTCCCTCCCAACAGATTATATAGAATCCAGAAAATGCATTTATGATCTAGCTCAACTATGAACAAAAGATTTAATCACTTATGAACCTCATGCTCAAAGTAGTCAGGTCGTTTTTAGAGTAAAAAATGAATAAAGTTTTTGTCAATAAAAATGAAATATTTAGGTGCTTTATTTGTTTGGAATTCCAAGTTTTTTCCGTCCAGATTTTTATTTGTCCAATTTATCACTGATCATGGAAATTTTGGGGAATTTTTGGTAACTATCGGCGCGGTGAAGGAACCAGGATGCCTCTGCGTAGAGAAATTCAAGACTCGAAACATCTACTTCTGGAATGCCCAATTTTTCGGGATTATAGGGAAAGAAAATTTGGTGGCATCAAACAGCTAGTTGAATTCGTAGATGAGAAAAGAACTTATAAAAATATTAATTAATTTTGTATATATGTATGATATATACAACAATCTTTTGAATTGGGAAGGAGAAGGAAAATATATTTTGAAAGAATTGCTTTTGTATGTTTGTCTTTTTCTCCTTGACCTTTATCCTTGTAAATAGCTAATTTGATATGATGTTAGAAATGTATTGACGCAAATATCCCTGATTTTGGGATATCGAGTTAAAGGATGTTAATAAAGTTAATGATAAATTGGCATAAAAACTATAACATCTCATTAGTATGATCTAAACGTAGCTCCGCTCGAAAACAGGATGACATAAAAAAGAAGATTGCATGTATTATATATAAAACGCGAATTTGGTAATTTTTGTTCCCCAAATTTATCAAGTCTCATATGTGATGTAAGGTATACCTATTTTCATTTCTTTTCTGCTACCGACACGTCAACACTGATAATGGCAGGTCACGATGGCGGACCACATACTACGCGAAATAAGTTTATTTCTAAGAAATAAGTGGAACCACATTTATGAGGCATCGAACAAATTTAATTGCCACCTAAGCTACAGCATGTCTTCACACAAGTGTCAACTCCCAGGAGATCCGACCTCGCCGTCTTCCTTTTGTCCGAAGTCACAGTCCTCTAGCATCGCGTCCTGTGGCTAGGTAAGATCGTAATCGTCAGCAACATCAGGGGTCTCGAGCGTCACCAACGGCCAACTGCCTCACCTTCCTGAAGAATGACATCCACAACTGTAGATAATCGCAGAAGCCATCAAGGTAGATACTGCCCGTCTGGATCGAGTCTTAATACCATCCAGGCTCACCGGACGCATCACCCGTTACTGGAACCTCAAGTATCGCAGTTCGGAACACTGTGCCTTTCTTCTTTAAGTGGAGGATTTTACTCCACCGCCTATGCCAACCGTCTCTGCGATTTTTCATTCAGTGCCAGTCGTCCAGAGAATTGAGGTGCTTTTTTGAAAAGCTCGTTGAATAACGGAGATATTCCTCGGAAAGATCTATATAGAAAATGAGTAATCTAAAGTAGAAGTCAGTAATCTAATGAGAGAATTATCTCTTCTAGATCAAGAAAATATTTACAAGATTATTAAAAAGATGCGAATCGAATTAGCGATATATTAATACAGAAAAGAGGAACTAATAGAGAGGCTTGCTGCCTTATCTTACTGTTAAGTACATGAGACCTTTCGACTCCAACTTCTCATTCTTACATCTCGCGATAATTCCTTATTACAACAAGGTTAAATTCAAAAGACCCGGAAATAAATAATGTACATGCTAAATCTGACAACCCTCTTACCTCGAATGCGAATCATTGTTATCCAAAATCAGAATTTCTGGTAATCAGTGCTTAGCCTTAAGTCTGTGGAGTGACCAAGATATTGAATCATACGCTCTGATTGTCAATATACGTTGCGTGCTAGAATGTAGAGGATTGTGGCACCAGTTCCACGTAACGGCGAGAATATATTCCTTAAATTATGGCGCCCTGCGTTGCACTTATTCCAGTGATCATAGCACACTTTAAACGTAATCTAAATCAATGCCAGAGCAGAGAGTACCGGCCGAAGTACCGCCAATTAATCTCCCCATAAATGATGATTCCACGGGAGCCGCTCGGCATCCCCTAATTGAGGTTATTGAGAGACATTACCGAACTATTTAATTAATACGGAATCTCAGAATTGAAAATTTTATCGAGAGATTCAGACTAATTATACGTGAAATATTCGACGTCTATAGAGAATCGGAGTGTAATATCTAAATTATTCCAAACTATTTCTAACATAGTGTAACAGGAAGCACACATTCTGGTGGTACCTGGGTGTTGAATGACAATACTTCAGACAATCCTATTATAGATAGGCTTCCTTAATTTTCCACTACAGTTGCCCCTCACATAAGCGCCCGTACTAAAGCCAATCAACCATTTTATCAGTCCCAATATATAAATCTTCCTATTTAAAATCAACTAAATAACTACAGTTAAACCTGACCTGGGACTCACCAGAATAGGGTGCTATAGAGAGGTCACTTTTAATGTAAATCGCATCGTACTATGTATTTTAAATCGGGCGCTATAGAGAGGGAGGCGCTATTTAGAGGGGGCGCTATAGACAGGTTTACCTGTATCTTTTATCCACGTAAAGCAAGTGTACCCCTGAGAAACTCGCCTTCAAATTGTTCGAGAAGCTGAACACTCCAGAAATTAACTTATACGTTGAGTTTTGAATGATTTGCAAAAAGGTACGTTTATTCTATCAGCAAGTAGCGCGCTCTCCTCAAGCCACGAGTTCTTCCACCGGCACAAGCAACATCCCCGTTCCCCTTCAAAACGTATAAAATAAAAGAAAAAAATTCAAACTATCTATTTAAATGAAGGAGAAATATTTCTAACACCACCTTTGATATTGTAACTGTCACATTACTCTTTCCATTTGTTTGAAAAATATTATAAAGTTTATTCGAAGTAATAACTTTAAAGGCGTAATTTCCTATTAAACAGAGTAAATAATCTTAAATTAAATTTGATTACATTTATTTTAAATTAAATTAACATTTTAGTTATTTTTATCAAATTAAACTCGTAATAAATACCGTGTCCCAGTACTGTGAGAACCTTTAATATAATCTTATTAATTAGATAAAACTCTACGTCTCCATTTGAGATATGTTTCGTTTGATTTACTTATCTTTTCTCGTAAGCATCAAACTCCTTTGAGCGCTCGTAACGACCAAGTGATGTCATATGTTTTGCTTCAATACTATATTGAGGTAGAATGTCTTTTCGAGAGATAAACAGAAACTGAAACTTATTTCGAATCTATTTCTGTTTCTAACTGTCGATAAGGCATTTGTATTTTAGATTATGAACACAAGGTAATAAGACCGAATTCAAGTACAAAAATAGTGTGCGACGTTTTGGTAACAGCTTTGTTACCGAAAGGTCACACACTATTTATGCATTTGAATTTGGTCTTATTACTTTGTGTTTCCAACTGTGAGATCAGAAAGACATAGCGGTTCAAGCCTGAGGGGTCATAAAATTAGTGATATTTTGTTGGTTACATTTAGATTATCACCAAAGATTTCTTGCCCATTATGGATCGTGATAAAGTTATTATTAAAGATAATGTTATATCATAAATATATTGTTTTAATCTGATCGAATATAAAATATGGTTAAAAGTACTAATTCTATACGTGTGATAGGTTCTCATCTCCAAAATGATAGGTATTAAGACAGTACGGAAATGTTTAATTCAATAGCACGGTATCGTTAATTTCTTAAATATATCGAAGAAATAGCTTCATATTGTCATTCTTTGGATATAGGTGTTGACAGAGGCGTGTAGCAGAGGCATTCCTAACAAGGTTTCCTCCCAATGTCCAGTAAACTTGTGAGAGATTGTCTCGAGGAAGTTTCAGACTTCTGCCGGAGGTGATTGCGGCAGCCGGTGACGCCAGGATTTCGATCCCACACTTCAAGGCCGTCTGTCAGCCACCGTCGTCCTGAACGTCTCGCAGCGAACTCTGTTTTTTTTTTTTTTTTGAGAGAATACTTCACATCCCATTGACCGAAGTCTAGAGATTCGCCGAATTGATATAGCAAAATACACATATATGCTTTTCCTAATACAACCAGAGAAAGAGAACTATGTACATATGCGTGAATCTGAATATACCAACCACGAGGAAGTTGTATGTTAAAAGGTTTTTCAAATGAAGAGCCTTTGGGGCATCACTTTCTAGAGTCTGAAAATTTCAGGACTGTGCTGTTTTGGTTCGATACTGTTATGTTTTTTCGGAGAATTTCATATTATGTAACGACGTCTTCTTGTTTGATAAAATTTACATATATACATATACACACCCGCAGATTTTTCAGAAGAATTAATACCTTGTAATACCTTCTAGGAATTTAACTTGGAATATTTAAATTTTAATTTGCGAATTATAAAATCTGATAGTTTCAGCGGAGAGATGTTTTGAGGCGATCGGCACCGTGATAACTTAGATAAATACAGGGGTCCGTGGGAAACGTCATTTTACAACTTTTAACTTAATATTTCTAGTTTTTCATTTCCTTTCAAAATTTCATGCATAGTTCCTTTCCTGTTCCTGCTTAATAAATAAATAAATATAAGGCCTTCAGAAAACAGGAGATAGATATCAGATAAGCAATGTGGATTTCGGCCAAGGTCCGTTGCTGACGATGTGTACTTAGATATTTAACAAAAATAATAGAAACTTTATCAATTTTGGGGAAGATAAAATTGGGAAGTTATGCATTTTTACATATCCAGGGATCTTTCGACGATGCATGGTGACCTTCAATCCTAAAGAAAAGAATAACACAAAGAGAGAATTTCTTTTCATATAGAAGACTATTTAAAAAACAGAACAATATCCAAACAAAAAAGCAGAATTCTACAATCCCAAACTCTAGAAAGAGGATCCCTTCAAGGTTCCTTATTGTGCGCAATATTTTGGAATTCAGGAATCTAAACACTCTTCAACATAAACCTCCATCGTGGGTGGTATATCGAGGTGTAAGCAGCTCACATAGTTCTGGTCGTATTAGGAAAAACATTCACGAGATGAAATACATGGCCAATAAACGCAACAAACTAATTCATATAAAACAAAAGGATTTAAAAGCGCGAATGTTTCTTTTATACATAAAACGAACTTCTACTGTCCTTACTGCGATTAAAAAATATATTGGGAGGGCTTGGCTCATCAGTGGTGAACCCTCCCAGCGGTTTCGCCAATTTAATCCACCAGACCGCTTCTCAGAGCTCTAATACTGTATTGGATCATTCTGCTTTTATATGCTACACTGAAGGATGGAATCTTAGAAATGGTTTTCATATAAACTATATGGACATAAGCTTATAGGACAGTAGAATTACATTCAAATATTTACTTCGAGCAATGCTCTTCAGCAAACTATAAAGACAAGGCCAGTTAGGAATAAATTAATAGAAACATTCGCGCTTTTAAATCCTTTTGTTTTATATGTATAGATGGCGCGTTATTGCTTTGTGTTAATTTATTCCTAACTGGCCTTGTCTTTATAGTTTGCTGAAGAGCATTGTTCGAAGCAAACATTTGAATGTAATTCTACTGTCCTATAAGCTTATGTCCATATAGTTTATATGAAAACCATTTCTAAGATTCCATCCTTCAGTGTAGCATATAAAAGCAGAATGATCCAATACAGTATTAGAGCTCTGAGAAGCGGTCTGGTGGATTAAATTGGCGAAACCGCTGGGAGGGTTCACCACTGATGAGCCAAGCCCTCCCAATATATTTTTTCATCGCAGTAAGGACAGTAGAAGTTCGTTTTATGTATAAAAGAAACATTCGCGCTTTTAAATCCTTTTGTTTTATATGTATAGATGGCGCGTTATTGCTTTGTGTTAAACTAATTCATGAATGGGCCGAACTGCTCAAACATAAATTATACAAAAGTAAAACTCAAGCCTGCCTCTTCACTCGCCGTAGAATCGCTTGTGATAGAATCAACCTAAGAAACTCGACCATCGACATGCAAGACTACATTAGAGTCCTGGGGATATGGTTAGACAGACTGTTGAAATACTTTGAACAGGCAAAAGATACAATCGAGAAAGTCAGACATTTTCTAAGGCCAATAAACACAATTTTCACAATGGGCATAAAAGTTGTAATACAAAACTTGAAGAAGTTTCCCATAATGAGTTGTTCTTTCAAGTACCGGCTATGGATCTGGAGCCTGGGCGAATGGCCTTGAACAGGAAAATTGCAAGCAGTCGTACTTACCTACAAAAAAAAAATTTCACAATAAATATTTACAGGGCGATAAGAGTAGCATTTGCATTAACCACTTGTGCTCTCTCTCAAACGCTACCCTAGAAACAAGATTATCCCCCCCAATCAACTTTATAATTTCAGAAAATCTGTAAATATAGACACCCCGCTACTTGACCACAAGTTGCCCTACACTCCATATAGAAAAAAAATTATTAGACAATTTAATATTGTAAACAGTTAGATATCAGCTCAAATAATACAAATTATCCCTTGGAAAAAGGAATCTACACAGATCAAAAAATAATGTGCATTGTTCTAATACATATTTAAAGGGAGAAGTGTTACTTTTGAAATATATATGAAGTAAACCTTTATCATTTTTTTGTTGAAAGCAGGTCGTTTAGACTGAAGCAAAATTTGGAAAGTCCCCCCCCCCCTCTACTGGGCAATAATCGTTCATCACAGAAGGCAATAAACGTTGGTTTTCCTTGGTCTAGAGCAGGGGTCGGCAACCTGCAGCTTGCGAGCCATATGCGGCTCTTTGGATGTGAAGCTGCGTGTATTATTCGCATAAATAAAAACTTTATTTATGCATGTACTATTATTGTTGGCAAGAAAAAAATCGTGGCATTTAAAAACTGTGAAATTTTGTGAATTGCAATTTTTTACTCTTCCTACTCAAAATGTTGCCGATCCCTGGTCTAGAGGTTTGCGACTTCTTATACTGCCTACATGCCCTCACATGTAGATGAAGATCAACTTTACACTTACCAGTTAAAGAACCTCCCTTGGTTTCTTGCACTCGCTTGTGGTGTTGGACTTTGACATAAATCAATGTACATCGTAATAATTATTTCTAAAATCCAGCTCGATGCAAGCTAACGGAATATTTTAATACAGTAGCAACGTATAACTTTGTATCCCATCCATTTGAATTCTGATGTGAAGTGAAACTTACTATAATAGGTTTTCAATCAACACAACAATAGTTCCCGGTGCGTAGAATAGAAGAAACGTAAAATTAACTCAAGTTATAGACACATAAACCAGTTCTTTAGTTTATTTTATAGATTATTATAAGATCTATTGTCATCCTTTTAAAAGATGGAAAATATTATTCAATAATTACTGTCTTCTCTGAAAATCTTTCTCTCTTTGAAAAGTGAGACAGTGGGCCGTTGAAACGTAAAGACAATAAACCTTTTAAAAATGGTTTAGAAAATAAAGTTAACTACCTTTCAACTTTGTGTCTAAATGTATATTCACATTAGAATCATCACTCAGAGGAAGCAGTTCTGTCTCCGGGGTGAGAGGGTCAGTCGGACAACGCTGTGCAAACCTCGCCAAGGAGGGAGGCCCACTACTTATAAAATCCTTGTTTCTAAGAGATTTATAGGGACTTTGGAAAAGTACCATTTATCTTGGGTTGCTATTTTATGATTATATAAAATTGTGATGTGCAGAAATAAATACCTATTTGAATACACTTGCCAACTCAGGCACGGATGTTCACGATTCGAATTTATATTCTCTTTTCCTTTAAAAAGTGCCTCATATTCTCTTCGCAAATGTGGGACATACTCTTAATTCCCCACCCGACTCCTTATATACTCTGAGTAACTTCTAAAATAAAATTAGAAGGAGTTTTTATAATTAAAAAGGAGCACTAGAATTTTATTTTGTGAGAGAGTAAAAATGCTTCAAATATATTTTCAAATAAAAGGGATATATATTGATAAAACATAAAGATATGAACACCACAGAAGTAAAAACATAATTGAAGCACTATAAAAACGTGAGTTTATAGAGAAAGAGAATATAAGAGGAAACAACATAGTATAGGAACACTTACCCTTCAAAATATAACAGCTTTTTTTATCATTTATTTGTGAGCTATAGGCTAACAACCGGCTATTTCTACGTTCAAGGTAACATATGTGGCGAGGATGTAATATTCAGATGGTTTATTTGGTGCAGTACTGGGCTCGTGGTCCAGTCCAGGAAGGTCATGATGATGGGGTCTCGCCGGGCCAGTTGAAGGAGGGGTTGGAGCTCTAGCTGAACATTTCTCAATCGCCAGGTCGAAATCCAAACAGCACAAAGATTATTTTATGGAAATTATTTTATTACTCGCACATTGTATATAACACATTGCCATGAAACAGTGGTCAATGGTCAAATACAATTTATACCATTCATCACTGTGGTGCCGTTTCTCTGATGAAAATAATTAATTGAATAAAAAATAAGCAAAAATTAAAATAATTTTAATGGTCACGTGTACCATCGGTCGGCTATTTGTTGACACAACAATATCTTCTGTAAATTAGAAAGTAGACAAAGAGCGAATATAGAGCACGAATGTAACGGTATCTACTCGACGAAGAGAAATCCCGGGAACAAATCGGCGCTAATCAACACCGCCGTAATGCCAAGCCCACCAGTTCAGGCATTTATTCACTTTTTGTAAAAATGTTTTTTTTTTTGCCGGCGAATTTTCCGATCATTATCGCGGTTATTATGCTAACGACCCGGGCGAATATTAAGTCGCGGACATCTTGCTTCAACTACCTAACCTCGCTATTCTTTCTTCCTTATAATTGTGGAGGATTATTTGATGCCTACATTGGGGATGTAATTGGAATATCAAAAAATCTCTGTATTATCTGAGATATGAATAATTACCATTTCTCTCTCTCTTTATAAACATATTTTTTTATATTTTAAATCCTCTTAAAATAAAAAAATGTAAATTTCTTATAGATAATACATTTCAACTAGATGAATTTACTATAAGGCGTTTATACATAAGGCACTAAAACTATTTGAACAAATCCCCTCAAACTCTCACTTTTCCGACCTTTCGACGGTTTATCGGCATCCTTTGCAAAGGGAAATGCGTAGTTTGCTTATGCTTTAGGCTTTCTTGACTCTGGGACCACGACATGCAGCGAGTGCAACACCTTTAATACAAACGGTAATTGCCACAACATATAAGATTTTATAAACCCTAAAACAACTATAAAATACGCTCTAAAAATTATATACATCTATCCCTCGATTTACACGGTATTTGTTTTACACGTTTTTGCTTTTACACGGTTTTCCAAATAAGTTTTTTTTTTATCGCACTATACTAAATGCTACTGTGATTGAACACATGCGCTGTGTACACATCTCACGAGGATTCCCGAGCTTATGTGCTGACTTGCTGCACACGCACACTGTGTCTGTATTTCTTCGCATAAAATTTTGGCCAAAAATTTTAATTTTCGATTTACACGTTTTTCTCAGGAACGTATCTACCGTGTAAATTGGGGGATAGGTGTATTTTAAAAGTTTAAGGCATTAGTTTTGAAAGAGAGTCTAATAGAAAAAAAGTGCAATTGTTTTATATTCAAAAAGGGATGGCCTAACCATTAGAAATCCCCCATAACTAAATCCAATAATAATACAGAGTCGAGAAACAAGCAGAACGCCATTAACTCCATCTCCTGCTGACAATGTCTCTTACATAGGAGAGACCAGCAGACCTATAGACACGAGGATTAAAGAACATGGCCGTAATATCAGAAACCAAGACAACAAATCCTTAAAATTTCAACGCAAAAATTCTTCAAGTCATCAATTCAACCTACAAGATCTCACTTCCATAACATATTCGCCAAAAACAATAGACTCATTCTATAATCTTTAATCTCTAAAGACAATAACAGCATAAACAGAAGAATTGATCTACCCCAACATTTCCAGCATATTCAACGCAGATAATTACCACCCCCATAGAAGCTGTCCCCCTCTACAACTGAAAACTATTTGTATTTAATTTTTTTTTAAATTTAATTCTGTGAATCTCTATCATATGTTTGTTGTACGCCTTTGCGGAGCCAGTGGCTTGATGAAGCGTGAACGCGTGAAAGCTTGCCTCCCAATTTCTGAATGAAAGAAACTCTGCGAATATTTTGACGTGACAACGTCTTAAATTAGGTTGCGGCTGGGAGTCACTTATGAAAAAGTGTAACGCCCGGTAACGTTACGATGAGTCACCGAACGAGAGTGCTGCGCGCGCAGCGCTAGAGAATTAGGCGCATTGAATCGGCGCATGCTTGTCTCTGTCTTTGTCTTTCTCGAACGTTCTTGGCGTTGGAAAAACAAGAAAGCGTCATAATACAAGTTCACACGTGTGGTTAAAGTATCGTCAGCTGTGTCTGTAGTGAAAATGTGGAGTGCTTAGATTCGTCATTTACAACAACTACAACAATAAAGGTAAATAATTGTACACTGATATTTCATTATCGTAAACTATGATTGATTGATTAATTGTTAGATTGACACAAAAGTTGAGAAACTGAGTTTATAGGTTATGTCATACTATTGATAAATGTTGATAGTGTTAAGTAAATTATTAGTTTAAAATTAATTAATTAATTAATTATTATTTTACAAATTTTAAATAGTTTCAAATTTATTTAGCAAAAATTTGAACCTTCGATCTGAATAAATGTTTTGATTTTCGAATTGATTATTTAAAATTACAAATATTAAGAAAAAGTGGCAGATATAAGAAAACTTTATTTAAACTGTGTTGAGCAAGAATTTTAACATCTAATATAAGTAAATGTTTTAATTTTCAACTTCATCATTTACAATTACAAATTTTATTTAATTTCAAATTTATTTAGCAAAAATTTGAACCTTCGATCTGAATAAGTGTTTTGATTTTCAAATTGATTCTTTAAAATTAAAAATTCATCCATTCAATTTCAAATGTTCAACAGGAATCACCACTCTCAAAACAATGGAAACGGTGCCTTCAACTTCCAGTACTTCAATGGAGACGGAGGATATCGTGCCGTCAACGTCTGCAGTACCTTTCGTTGTTCCACACACCACCTCTACCGCCAGAACGAATGCTCAGCGACAACGTGAGTACAGACTACGAAAAGCATTGACCAGAACTCCTGAACAAGTAAGAGCCTTTGCAAAAGCGGCTGCGGAGAGGCAACGCAGGTTCAAGCTACGTAAATCTGCTAACATAGCCCTCACCAGCGGTACGTCAGAGTCACCTGCTTCAACGTCTTGTTCTGTGGTGGAGAGAACAAGCGTTCCTGTCGTGGCGGAGAGAACGAGCGTTCCCCTAACTAACGCTCAACGGCAACGTGCATTCCGACAACGTAGAGCAGCATCTTCTCGTACTGATGTACAACCGACTACTTCTTCAAGCCAAACAGCAATACAACTGGAACAATCCACCTGGTATACCAAATGGTCATCGTCAATACGGAGATTTCAATCTACTTTCCTGGACAACGATTTTGGCCATGCTTGCTCGGTTTGTGACAGATTGTGGTTCAAGAATGACCTTAAAACCATCACTGCACTACAACTGAAGGTAATCTCGGATTGGTACGTTAAGGAAAATCGGCAGCTACGCAAGGAGGATTATACAAAGTCTTGCAACACCTGTAGACAATCACTGAATAAGCGTAAGCTTCCTACTCTCGCAAAGGTCAACGGCTTCTCATATCCTGACATACCTCCAGGTCTACCGCCTCTGGATCCTATCAGTGAACGTTTGGTCTCACCGCGCCTTCCATTTATGCAAGTGCGTCGACTGCGTCATGATTTCTCTTATGGAATTATTGGACAAGTGATAAACGTCCCAGTCAACGTACAAGACATGGTAAAATGCTTGCCTCGCCATCTAGAAGAGGACGATGTTATCAACGTTAACATCAAAAGGAATCTTGCACACAGAACAAATTACATCAGCGGGTACATGTCTAAGCGTACGGTCAAAGAATGGTTAGATGTACTTCAAAATTCAAGTCTATATCGTTTGTACGATATCAAAATAGATTTGTCAAGACTGCAGCCTGCATTGCCATCAGATGAAGGCCTTCAAGATGATCCTGCTAATCGGATCGAAGCAATCTCCGCCGAATATACGCCCGAGTCTGAAGTTCTTGCTGCGAGACAGCACACACTACTGTGGAATGAAGAGGATTGTCTTGACATCGCACCAGGACATCGAGCAACGCCTCTTAACATCATTTATGACCGTCATGCAGAAGAACTATCATTTCCTGCGATATACTTCGGAGAGCCCCGCCGTTTCAACATGAACATTTCAGTGACACCGTACATGATGGCGACCAGTGAAATACGACGGAGTGACAGGCGTGGAGCCACGCCTCAAAAAGTCTTATACGATGCAATGAAGATTCTACGTCTGCGAATGGTCGATGGGATTTACAGCACATTCCGAAGTGTTTCGATCACAGAGAGCGTAACTCGACGCATGTTAGAGGATCCGGAGTTTCTCAAAGAATTCGTTGTGCAGAATCTCGCCTTTATGAAGTCGGTGCCAAACTCTGTCCAGTACTGGGCCTCTCGTAAACCAGATCTCTTCGCTATGCTCCGTCAACTTGGTAAACCGACCATCTTTCTCACTCTTAGTGCAAACGAGGTACGCTGGTTAGTATTGCTGAATTTACTGCTCAGGTTGAGCAACAAATATCCTGGCAAAGTCGCCGAAGATCTCAACACATCAGAGCGGTGCAACTTGGTGAGTGACGATCCAATTACATGTTGCATATATTTCCACAAACTCGTTGGTACATTGATGAAAATGCTGAAATCAAAACAGTCATACAATCCGTTTGGCCAGTACTACGTGGAGGATTATTTCCTTCGCATTGAGTTTCAACATAGAGGAAGTCCGCACGCTCACATTTCACTGTGGTTACACGATGATCCACATGAGACTGTGTCAGAAAATATGCCGAAGACCATCGAGCTCGTGGAGAAGCTGAGTTCCGTCGCCAAAGAAGATGTGCCCAACGATACCATCTACGCCAATCAAATCCACAAGCACACTTTCACCTGCACGAAGCGAGGCGAAACGACTTGTAGATTTGGGATCCCGTACTGGCCAATGCTCACTACCCGTGTATTGATCCCAATGCCTCAAATTGATGGACGCCGCATAGCATTCCGAAAAAAGGCCAAGGAGCTACGCAACTGTCTCAGCGAACGTACATACGCTAGCATGGACGACTTTCTTAGGGAGCATAGTTTGACATTCGATGCATATCTTGACGTAGTGCGTTCAACTTTGCGCAGGCCATCTATGTTGTTCAAACGCAACTTCGACCAACTTATGACGAACACATTCAACCCTTACCTCGCTGGTGAAATCAAATCCAACATCGATATCCAGTTTATCTTGGATGAATACAGCTGCGCACAGTATGTCGTGGAATATGTGAACAAATCAGCTCGTGGAATGGGTAACTTGAATCGTGAGCTGACTAAGATGATGGAAGAGCATCCTGACCGGGACTACACGGGTCAATTGAAAGCATTGAGTGTCAAACTTCTTAATGCAGTTGAAATGTCAGCTCAAGAAGCAGCATGGTATTTACTACGGCAACCGATGAGCGAAACGAGCCGTCAAATTATGTACATACCAACAGTTTGGCCATCGGAAAGACAACGCTGTCGCAAACGTTGGAAACAAATGGATCGCGAAAACATCGAAGCAGACAGTACAGATGTATTTACCAAGAACATCATTCAGCGATATGAAGAGCGACCTCCCTCTCTGGAATCTTCATATTTGGCCGAGTTTGCTTCGTATTACGCTGATTTTAATGATTTCATCGACAATGAAGATGACGTAGATGTGCAAGAAGACGAAATTGAAGAACCGGTGACCTAGGAAAGGACAACTGTGGGAAGGACGACATCAAATGAACACCGCAGACGAAAAATTGGACGAATAATACGATACAGACGCTACGAAGTAGATGAAACTGTTAATTATCAACGTGAAATGGTATTGCTGTTCTTGCCTTTCCGCAATGAAATAGCTGACATTGTTGATAGTAATAAATTTCTACAACTGTTCAATGCTAACAAGGATACCATCATGGAACGCCGCCAGCTGTTCGAAAACAATCTCAACATCGACAGTGTGATGCAAGAGCTTGAAGCTATGATGATTCTACAAAATTCAGACAGCAGAGAACCACCAGAAATTGAGGAAAGGAGAGTGTTTGTCGAGCAGGTGTTAGGAGGAGAAGGTTCCGAGAACAACGATGATGTCAATCAAATCGTCCCGCGACAAGGCTTATTATCGGTCGTAAAAAAACGTAGCAACGTGATGCCAAAACAGCAATTTTGTGAGCTGATACGAACGACGAACCCTGAACAACGTGAGCTGATTCATGAGGTCATACATCGTTTACATGGCTGTGGAGATGAGGTCGTCGTCACACTACAAGTTTTCTTCACAGGACCGGCCGGCTGTGGGAAAACTAATTCAGTTAAGTGCCTGATGGAGACGTACAATCGTTACACACAGGAACACAACTCACTGAACAACGCATACGTTGCTTGTGCAAGCACAGGCAAAGCAGCTGTTCTTATTGGCGGAACGACAGTTCACTCAGCGTTTCGTCTCACAAATTCTCGAATGACAAAACTTCTTTCTGCTGAGAACTTGCAAGCCTACAGAAACATGTTTGTCGGCGTGAAAGTTGTTTTTATTGATGAAATCAGCATGTTGAGTGCAGCTATACTTGGAAAAATCAATTATCGACTACAGCAGATTACCGGTATTTACGATCAACCATTCGGAGGCATTCACATGATCTTATGCGGCGATTTCAGACAGCTGCCACCTGTGCGCGCTAGTCCGTGTTACACAGTACCACACAACCAACTCGGAGGACCTGTACTCTGGCAAAGCATCAACTACTTCCCATTAGTCCATGTTGTCCGACAAACTGACGAGCTGTTTTCGACGATTCTCACCAAAATTGGAGATGGACTCAAACTAAGTGTCAATAATATCGCACTTATTGAGTCCAGGCACAAATCTGAAGTCTGGTGCAAAGAGAACGTACCCAACGCTGTCAGATTGTATTACAGCAACCATGAAGTAGATTCATACAATCGAAACGCAATTCAAAACGCACACAACTGTATCGCCACTGATATTATGCTTGGGTATTCCAGCAATTCTGAAAAGAGCCGGGAGCAAGGGAAACTTCACAAGATGTCGGTTGCAGAAACCGACGGATTGCCATACATGTTGCCATTAGACGTCGCCATAGACGTCGCCGATGGATTGGTAAATGGGGCTATTGGAGTTTTGCTATACATCGAACGTCAGCCAGCCAATGCAGATGACTGTTCTGCTCCAGGAGGACCATCGACCAGCACAAGTTTGCCGCCAGCTGAAGATGAAATCGCCACTCTATGGTTCCAGTTTGAAGACAAAAATACGGTTACCAAAGCAAAAATCAAATGTCGACTACATGTGCACAGCAAACCAAACACCTTATCCGTCGATTGGGTGCCAGTGCACAAGAAAGTGGTAAACATTTCGTTGACAAAAACAGTGAAGTGCAAGCGAAAACAATTTCCTTGCGTGCCTGCTTGTGCAATTACGATCCACAAGGCCCAGGGTGGGACGTTTACTACAATTGTTTACAAGTACTCCTCAAAACAACCACAGCAATTGGTATATGTAGCCATGAGCCGCGTCACAAGTATCGACGGATTGTACATCATAACAGAAAAGGACTCTCCATTGGTTTTCAAACATGGCCGAGATGAAAACGACTCACAGACTACTCGAGATATTCGCAATGAATACTTACGACTTCGTGGACACACTCTAGACACAATTACCAAACAAGCCGTAAAATTCTGTGACGACGCAACCGACGCTGGACAACTTATTGTAACGAACATCAACTGTCAAAGTTTAAGTGCCCATGCCGCGGACATTGAAACAGATACAGTGATACCACGATCAGACTATTTAGTATTGACTGAAACGTGGATGCGCGACACTTGTGAACCAACTCCAATCAAGGGTTATGAGTGCGTATCCAGGGAAAATAATCGACCTAACTCAGATACCAACGCGGCTGGTGGAGTGGCGATCTATCGTAAATTATCATCGACATCTACGGCGGAAGTGTTCCAAGTTGCGATTACAGACGTAACTCGTGTCATTAAAACCAAGGGTGACATGTGCATGACTGAAGTTACTTGCTTCGCCGCTAATACTAGCTTCAAGTTTATACTCGGTGCTGTATATATTCATCCAGGAGCTAGTATGCAGGATATTGGAATGTTACTCTGGCAAGGACTCGGTCCGTACATTCACAACAGCCAGTACGTGCCACCGTTCGTGCAAATTGATTCTAGTATACCGATTCTTCTGTGTGGTGATTTTAACAAAAACGTAAAGCCTGACAACTCGTTTCTTAATTTCATGAAAAATACGTATAATCTTGATTGCGTATCAAACGTTTCTAAGTCAACTACGTTAAAAGGAACAACTATCGACTTGACTTTCGCAAGACACATTACAGCAGAAACACTTCCTTTCATTTCATATTTCTCCTATCATCGTCCTATCCTCAACAAAATCACTCAAATAGGAATTAGTTAAGTTTAAGTTTACATGTACAATGTTTTAGTAAACAAAATATATTTCTATAGTTAAAATTTGTGCAATTCTTATTTTCATTCAATTCCTTGTTCCTATTGTGCAATTTAATTATATTCATATCAATAAATATTCTACCGTTGTCACGTAAAATCTTCGCCCGTAAAACCGACTTTACAGGCAACCATTTTTTTTTCTAATTATTTAATTCAGATATGATTTTAGGAATAGAAGAGACTTTAAACAATAAAACTAGGACACTATTTAAATACACTTTCATTATATATAAGGCTATTATTTTACTTATATTCTAGTTACGGTTTCAGAAAATTGATTATTTACATGCCTTCATGTTCTTGTGTAGACACTTTAAAATAATATTTTCTTTTGAAAATAGAGCAATCCATAAATGAATATATAAATAAAAAGGCATATATTGGATCAAAATATAATTTATTCAATATTTCAGTTGGCTGAACGCCAACCTTTTTCAAGGTGTTATAACATTTTAATGTGTGTCAACAACCTTTGTTGTTTTTATCCAATATATGTCTTTTTATTTAAATATTTTCTTTGTGTGTATAGGTATGAATATTGAAATCTATTATAGGAATGTGTATTTAAATAAATTATGTTAATTTTTAGATTAAGTATATAGCGCAATAATTAAGATTCGACATTCCTCTAAAACAAAGAACGTTGTGTTAGACGTAGTTTATTTACCGCCTCAATAAAAGTTTAGCTTTGTTAGTTGTTGTCGTTCCTTCTAAAATTTATAACATCTCATTAAGTTCTTCGTTTCTCAAGAAGCCTCTGGGACCAAAACATTTTTGGTCGCAGTGGTACAGCCTACTCCACACTGACGAGGGCCAACAGCCCGAAACGCGTTCGTGGATGGCTTTTCTTGATTTATCAAGAAAATGGGTTGGTCAAATATCAGGGAATAGGCTGAATCAACGTTTAGTTCATTTCTGTTTCACTAGATGGCGCTCAGCCATCTAAAAAGCACATGAGCTCCTGGTCAGAATATGCCTTTTTTTATTTTTAATATCAACACCTAACTTTTTATTTTTTTCCTATTATTTTTCACATCTCATTAAGTATGCAAATTTTCTGAAAATGTGTGAAGTGTTTATAGGTGATGGAATTTTTGTAGCCAATATATAAACACAATTATTACATTAAAGACTGAATAAATAGAAAGAGTAAATACAAAATTATTAGAATTAATTTAGGAACATGTAAACTCTTTTCATAAATTTCTGGAAATTATTTTTTTTCTATTTATGCTTTCTCGATTTTTCTATTGAGGCCCTTATTTCCAAAAATAATCTGATATGTTTTCTCTGTTCTGATTTGTGAATGACGCCTTTTAAAGTCATGTGGTTACTGTTAAGGGTGTAGTCGACTAAAAGGGATAATGCTTTGTAATTTATTAAAGCTCTGCTTTATGTTGGTCGATTCGTTCTATTAATAATTTACCGATTTCTCTAATAAGTATATTGACCTGTTTTTCATGGAATTTTGTGAAAAAATAGTACAAAAGTGTTTGTAGAGTTCAAGTGGATATATTAAGAGAAAGGCATCTCTTTATCGTGCAACTGTGAAAATGTGTTCAAATAGTTTGGCCTTCTCACGCTCTTCCGGCCTTAAATACCCTTTTCGTGATTTTCAGGATGCCTGAAAGACCAGTTTTTGGTTGTTTAGGTACAGCTTGCATCACGCTGACTAGAGATAATAGCCCGAAATGTGTACGTGGTAAGATTTTCTTGATTAATTAAGAATGGGTGTTTGGCCAATTCTGGAAAAATTGAAAATGAACCATTAGTTGACATTTATTCCGACAGATGGCGTAAGCCGCTAGCAACTTTTAGCTGCACGATCAGGAAATGGCTTTTTCCGTAAATTATGTTATTTTTTATCTTGTTTACGAAAATATTTACTTTTCGCCTTCTATTCAAACAAGTCCTTGACAAAAACCATATAACTGAATTTGAAAAAATGTCAATCATTATAAGAAAGAAAATTATAGTACTAGCTATTTTTGAAAGTTGGGCCTCTACAGAGAACATCGAAAAACATAAATTTAAAAAATTAATTTTCCTAAATTTATAAAGAGATGAGGTCTTACAAAATTAATATCGAAAATTAGGGACATAACTTTCAATTAATTTACATATTTTTATTATTATATTTTATTTGTATATATACCCCCATTAATATTTTATTATATTGATATAGAATTATTGATATCAATTTTATCATTTATTTCATAATATAATAATATTTTAATATATAAAAAGTATTGTTATAATATATGAATCTCAGAAAAATCTACGTTGGTTTTGCAAAGCGTGTTTAGCGCACTTACTAACGTGTTTTAGTTCATTACACAAGCATCCTCGATACAGAGCGGCGAATTGCCCCACAAAATGTAGGTCAAATAAATATTTCAAAAATTATTATTATGTTATTATTCCAAAATTATAAACATAAGTATAAATATAATTTTAAGGTATGAAATAAATCTTGCAACAACTTAGGCCTATTTTAATAAACAAAGAGAGAAAGAGAGCAACTATAAATAAATCGACTTGTAATTTCAACTGATTCACTTCCAAATTGCCATAATATATAACATGCAAACGACATTTTTTGTTCATCTAAATATCTGGGAGGTTTGTTTTAATACGGTCCCGGCGGCTAATTACCTGCCGGGCCATCTATTCCACCGGCCTGCGTTCGACACAACTTTATAATCTCTTGACAGCCCCTCTGGCCAGGTGCCAGGATGCCTTTCCAATTTAAAAGACGCCGAGGCACCTTATAAATACGTCACTCAGTGGGCTAATAATACCGCGCGGTGTATCGAGACAATAACTTCGGAGTGTCAATCGAGCTTGCTTTTTTTACAGAACGTATCACGTCTTGGGTTCATTTATTCTTTTGAGATTCCTTTCGTTGTATGCTCCTGTAGAAGGGTTTACAGTACCTGAAAACTTGAGAAAACGTTTCATAAAGTAAGAAACTCATCTTCGGAAGCTTCGTTTTATTGTAATATAATCGTTTTTTCAGGGATATATGTGCATAGGTTAGAAGTGAAATCAATACGATGTTTCTCCGAAATGTTGAAGAATTTATAATTCTGGAGTTAAAAGCAAAATTGGGAAGATATTTGTTATTATGGAATTTCCTCTACGTCGAATATCGCCATTCTAGCTACAAATCTGTCCATCAAGAAGAATAGTCAGAGCTGAAAAAGACTTATGCTTTTTGTGGGATAGAGAATTCAAAATAAAACGTTTTGTTTGGAAATGAGCTAAAAGTGAGGTAAACGGAAATACTTCACATAAAATAAAATTATTCCAAAATCAACCGTTCATTAATTTTTTCTTTTGAAACAATTAAACTAACAAAATAACTATACAAATAATTATACTAATTAATTACTAACAACTACAACAACTAACAAATACCGAACAATTATACTATGATCTAAAGATAGAGGCTGCCTGGCCGGCATTCATAGTTCTTCAAATAAAATACACCTCGGCCAGTAAATCTTTTTATTGTCTCGACGTTTCGACAAATATTTTTTATCCTCGTCAGGAGCGAACAAAAATTAAAACATTTGGCAAAGAGTTAGAAATCATTCTAAGGCTGCGTTTGTTTTTTGACTCGTGCTTTAGATGTTGTAAACATTTCAAATACCGCGTGAGAACGCCCTTTCAGCCTTAGAATAATTTCTAACGCTTTGCCTAATGTTTTCATTTTAATTTTGTCCTGACGA
>CP092875.1:32666717-32677295 GCA_030710605.1 Cordylochernes scorpioides
GACCATTAAAATTTTTTATTTCAATTTTTGCTTATTTTTTATTCAATTAATTATTTTCATCAGAGAAACGGCATCAGAGAGATGAAGGGTATAAATTGTATTTGACCATTGACCACCGTTTCGCGGCAATGTGTTAAATACAACGTGTCAGTAATCAATTAATCTTCGTCCTGTTTGGATTTAGACCTGGCGATTGAGAAATTTCCAGTTACAGCTCCAACCCCTCCTACAACCGGCCTGGCGAGACCCCGAACATCTTGACCTTCCTGGACTGGAGCCCAGCCCTGCACCAAATAAACCATCTGAATATTACATCCCCGCCACATATGTTACCTTGAACGTAGAAATAGCCGGTTGTTAGCCTATAGCTCACATATAAATGATTAAAAAGCTGTTATATTTTGAAGGGTAAGTGTTCCTATACTATGTTGTTTCCTCTTATATTCTCTTTCTATTTTACTATAAACTCATGTTTTTATAGTGCTTCAATTATGTTTTTACTTCTGTGGTGTTCATATCTTTATGTTTTATCAATATATATATCCCTTTTATTTGAAAATATATTTGAAGCATTTTTTACTCTCTCACAAAATAAAATTCTAGTGCCCCTTTTTAATTATAAAAACTCCTTCTAATTTTATTTTATAAGTTACTCAGGGTATATAAGGAGTCGAGAGGGGAATTAAGAGTATGTCCCACATTTGCGAAGAGAATATGAGGCACTTTTTAAAGGAAAAGATAATATAAATTCGAATCGTGAACATCCGTGCCTGAGTTGGCAAGTGTATTCGAATAGGCATTTATTTCTGCACATCACAATTTTATATAATCATAAAATAGCAACCCAAGATAAATGGTACTTTTCCAAAGTCCCTATAAATCTCTTAGAAACAAGGTTTTTATAAGTAGTGGGCCTCCCTCCTTGGCGAGGTTTGCACAGCGTTGTCCGACTGACCCCCTCACCCCGGAGACAGAAGTGCTTCCTGTGAGTGATGATTGTAATGTGAATATATATTTAGACACAAAGTTGAAAGGTAGTTAACTTTATTTTTTAAACCAACTCCGCCTTTGCCGGTCCCAAGCCCGGATGAAAAAGGAGGAGGGGGAGCAGTAATAAGCTCGCTAAAAAACCTGGGGTCAGCTGGCCCGGCTGATAGTACCCTGTAAGGGCTCCTAATCCAGGGATACAGGATGAGCAGCGTTTGTACTCCATGTTAGGAGCGGCTGAACATGGCGTCTGTTCCTCATATCAGAGGCGGCCATTTCTTTTGGAGCTAAGTCGGCCTGCCACTGAGTAGTGCTCCCAGTCTTAATGACAAAGGCAGACGCATTCTACTTCACACAGTCATGATGGTGGTCAAACAAGCTTGATACGCTAATATGATTGTGTGGAGATAAGGAAGAAGAAGATTTTTTAAACCATTTTGAAACCATTTTTAAAAGGTTTATTATCTTGACGTTTCAACGACCCACTGTCTCACTTTTCAAAGAGAGAAAGGTTTTTAGAGAGAAGACAGTAATTATTGAATAATATTTTCCATCTTTCAAAAGGGATGACAATAGATCTTACAATAATCTATAAAATAAACTAAAGAACTGGTTTATGTGTCTATAACTTGACTTGAGTTAATTTTACGTTTCTTCTATTCTACGCACCGGGAACTGTTGTTGTGTCGATTGAAAACCTATTATAGTAAGTTTCACTTCACATCAGAATTCAAATGGATGGGATACAGAGTTATAATTTGCTACTGTATTAAAATACTCCGTTAGCTCGCATCGAGCTGGATTTTAGAAATAAATATTACGATGTACATTGATTTATGTCAAAGTCCAACACCACAAGTGAGTGCAAGAAACCAAGGGAGGTTCTTTAACTGGTAAGTGTAAAGTTGATCTTCATCTACATGTGAGGGCATGTGGGCAGTATAAGGAGTCGCAAACCTCTAGACCAGGGATCGGCAACATTTTGAGTAGGAAGAGTCAAAAATTGTAATTCACAAAATTTCACAGTTTTCAAAGAGCCACAAATTTTTTTCTTGCCAACAATAATAGTACTTGCATAAATAAAGTTTTTATTTATGCGAATAATACACGCAACTTCACATCCAAAGAGCCGCATATGGCTCGCAAGCTGCAGGTTGACGAACTCTGCTCTAGACCAAGGAAAACCAACGTTTATTGCCTTCTGTGATGAACGATTATTGCCCAGTAGGGGGGGGGGGGATTTTCCAAATTTTACTTCAGTCTAAACGACCTGCTTTCAACAAAAAAATGATAAAGGTTTACTTCATATATATTTCAAAAGTAACACTTCTCCCTTTATATATGTATTAGAACAATGCACATTATTTTTGGATCTGTGTAGATTCCTTTTTCCAAGGGATAATTTGTATTATTTCAGCTGTTATCCAACTGTTTACAATATTAAATTGTCTATTAAATTGTTTTTTATATGGAGTGTAGGGCAACTTGTGGTCAAGTAGCGGGGTGTCTATATTTACAGATTTTCTGAAAAATATAAAGTTGATTTGGGGGGGGGGACAGAGAATCTAGTTTCTAGGGTAGCGTTTGAGAGAGAACAAGTGGTTAATGCAAATGCTACACTTATCGTCCTGTAAATATTTATTGTGAAGGATATTTTGTAGGTAAGTACGACTGCTTGCAATTTTCCTGTTAGGGCACTTCGCCCAGGCTCCAGATCCATAGCCGGTACTTGAAAGAACAACTCATTAAGGGGGAAACTTCTTCAAGTTTTGTATTACAACTTTTATGCCCATTGTGAAAATTGTGTTTATTGGCCTTAGAAAATGTCTGACTTTCTCGATTGTATCTTTTGCCCGTTCAAAGTATTTCAACAGTCTGTCTAACCATATCCCCAGGACTCTAATGTAGTCTTGCATGTCGATGGTCGAGTTTCTTAGGTAGATTCTATCACAAGCGATTCTTCGGCGAGTGAAGAGACAGGCTTGAGTTTTACTTTTGTAGAATTTATGTTTGAGCAGTTCGGCCCACATTCATGAATTAGTTTGTTGCGTTTATTGGCCATTTAATCCATCTCGTGAATGTTTTTCCTAATACGACCAGAACTATGTGATGTGCGTACACCTCGATATACCATCCACGATGGAGTTTTATGTTGAAGAGTGTTTAGATTCCTGAATTCCAAAATATTGCGCACAATAAGGAACCTTGAAGGGATCCTCTTTCTAGAGTTTGGGATTGTAGAATTCTGCTTTTTTGTTTGGATATTGTTCTGTTTTTTAAATAGTCTTCTATATGAAAAGAAATTCTCTCTTTGTGCTATTCTTTTCTTTAGGATTGAAGTTAACCATGCATCGTCGAAAGATCCCTGGATATGTAAAAATGCATAACTTCCCAATTTTATTTTCCCCAAAATTTATAAAACTTTCTATTATTTTTGTTAAATATCTAAGTACATCGTCAGCCAAGGACCTTGGTCGAAATCCACATTGCGTAACTGATATCTATCTCCTGTTTTCTGAAAGCCATATATATATATATTTATTTATTTATTAAGCAGGAACAGGAAAGGAACTATGCATGAAAATTTGAAAGCAAATGAAAAACTAGGAATATTAAGTTAAAAGGTGTAAAATGACGTTTCCCACGGACCCCTGTATTTATCTAAGTTATCACGGTGCCGATCGCCTCAAAACATCTCTCCGCTGAAACTATCAGATTTTATAATTCGCAAATATTAAAATTTAAATATTCTAAGTTAAATTCCTATAAGGTATCACAATATTAATTCTTCTGAAAAATCTGCGCGTGTGTATATGTATATATGTAAATTTTATCAAACAAGAAGACGTCGTTACATAATATGAAATTATCCGAAAATACATAACAGTATCGAACCAAAACAGCACAGTCCTGAAATTTCAGACTCTAGAAAGTGGATGCCCCAAAGGCTCTTCATCCGAAATATTTTTCAAACATACAACTTCCCCGTGGTTGGTATATCCAGATTTACGCATATGTACATAGTTCTCTTTCTCTGGTTGTATTAGGAAAAGCATATATGTGTATTTTGCTATATCAATTCGGCGAATCTCTAGACTTCGGTCAATGGGATGTGAAGTATTCTCTAAAAAAAAAGAAAAAAAGAGTTCGCTGCGAGACGTTCAGAACGACGGCGGCTGACAGACGGCCTTGAAGTGTGGGATCGAAATCCTGGCGTCACCGGCTGCCGCAATCACCTCCGGCAGAAGTCTGAAACTTCCTTGAGACAATCTCTCACAAGTTTACTGGACATTGGGAGGAAACCTTGTTAGGAATGTCTCTGCTACACGCCTCTGTCAACACGTATATCCAAAGAATGACAATAGGAAGCTATTTCTTCGATATATTTAAGAAATTAACGATGCCGTGCTATTGAATTAAACATTTTCGTACTGTCTTAATACCTATCATGTTGGTGATGAGAACCTATCACACGTTTAGAATTAGTACTTTTAACCCTATTTTATTTTCGACCAGATTTAAACAAGATATTTATCATATAACTTTATCTTTAATAATAACTTTATCACGATCCATAATGGGCAAGAAATCTTTGGTGATAATCTAAATGTAGCCAACAAAATATCACTAATTTTATGACCCCTCAGGTTTGAACCGCTATGTCTTTCTGATCTCACAGTTGGAAACACAACGTAATAAGACCAAATTCAAATTCATAAATAGTGTGTGACCTTTCGGTAACAAAGCTGTTACCAAAACGTCGCACACTATTTTTGTACTTGAATTCGGTCTTATTACCTTGTGTTCATAATCTAAAATATAAATGTCTTATCAACAGTTAAAAACAAAAATTGATCCGAAATAAGTTTCAGTTTCTATTTATCTCTCGAAAAAACATTCTACCTCAATATAGTATTGAAGCAAAACATCACTTGGGACCGGTCATTACGAGCGCTCAAAGGAGTTTGATGCTTAAGAGAATAAGTAATTAAATCAAACGAAACATATCTCAAATGGGAAACGTAGAGTTTTATTTAATTAATGAGATTATATTAAAGATTCACACAGTACTGGGACACGGTATTTATTACGAGTTTAATTTGATAAAAATAACTAAAATGTTAATTTGATTTAAAATAAATGTAATCAAATTTAATTTAAAATTATTTACTCTGTTTAATAGGAAATTACGCCTTTAAAGTTAATAATTCGAATAAACTTTATAATATTTTTCAAACAGATGGAAAGAGTAATGTGACAGTTACAATATCAAAGGTGGTGTTAGAAATATTTCTCCTTCATTTAAATAGATAGTTTGAATTTTTTTCTTTTATTTTGTACGTTTTGAAGGGGAACGGGGATGTTGCCTGTGCCGGTGGAACAACTCGTGGCTTGAGGAGAGCGCGCTACTTGCTGATAGAATAAACGTACCTTTTTGCAAATCATTCAAAACTCAACGTCTAAGTACATTTCTGCAGTATTCAGTTTCTCGAACAATTTCAAGGCGAGTTTCTCAGCTGTACAATTGCTTAACGCGGACAAAAGATACAGTTAAACCTGTCTATAGCGCCCCCTCTAAATAGCGCCTCCCTCTCTATAGCGCCCGATTTTAAATACGTAGTACGATGCGATTTACATTAAAAGTAACCTGTCTATAGCACCCCTTCTCTTTAGCACCCTATTCTGGTGAGTCCCAAGAGGGGGGGCGCTATAGACAGGTTTAACTGTAGTTAGTTAGTTGATTTTAAATAGGAAGATTTATATATTGGGACTGATAGTATGGTTGACTGGCTTTAGTACGGGCGCTTATGTGAGGGGCTACTGTAGTGGAGAATTGAGGGAGCCTATCTATAATAGAATTGTCCGAAGTATTGTCATTCAACACCCAGGAACCACCAGCATGTGTGCTTTCCTAAGTAGTATGTTGGACCCAGTTTGGAATAATTTAGATATTACACTCCGATTCTCTATAGACGTCGAATATTTCACGTATAATTAGTCTGAATCTCTCGATAAAATTTTCAATTCTGAGATTCCGTATTAATTAAATAGTTTGGTAATGACTCTCAATAACCTCAATTAGAGGATGCCGAACGGCTCCCGTGGAATCATCATTTATGGGGAGATTAATTGGCGGTACTTCGGCCGGTACTCTCTGCTCTGGCATTGATTTAGATTACGTTTAAAGTGTTCTATGATCACTGGAATAAGTGCAACGCAGGGCGCCATAATTTAAGGAATATATTCTCGCCGTTACGAGGAACTGATGCCACAATCCTCTACATTCTAGCACGCAACGTATATTGACAATCAGAGCGTATGATTCAATATCTTGGTCACTCCACAGACTTAAGGCTAAGCACTGATTACCAGAAATTCTGATTTTGGATAACAATGATTCGCATTCGAGGTAAGAGGGTTGTCAGATTTAGCATGTACATTATTTATTTCCGGGTCTTTTGAATTTAACCATGTTGTAATAAGGAATTGTCGCGAGATGTAAGAATGAGAAGTTGGAGTTGAAAGGTCTCATGTACTTAACAGAAAGATAAGGAAGCAAGCCTCTCTATTGGTTCCTCTTTTCTGTTTTAATATATCGCTAATTCGATTCGCATCTTTTTAATAATCTTGTAAATATTCTCTTGATATAGAAGGGATGATTTTTTCATTTGATTACTGACTTCTACTTTAGCTTAGTCATTTTCTCTATAAAATCTCCGATATTCAGTGAGCTTCTCAAAAAAGCACCTCTATTCTCTCGACGACTGGCACTGAGTGAAGAAGCGCAGAGACGGATGACATAGGCGGTAGAGTTAAATCCTCCACTTTGAGAAGAAGGGCACAGTGGTCCGAACTGCGATAATTAAGATGCCAGTAACGGGTGATGCGTCCGGTGAGCCTGGATGGTATTAAGACTCGATCCAGACGGGCAGTATCACCTTGATGGCTTCTGCGATTATCTACAGTTGTGGATGTCATTCTTCAGGACAGTTGGCCGTTGATAACGCTCGAGACCCCTGATGTTGCTGACGATTACGATCTTACCTAGCCACAGGACGCGATGCTAGAAGACTGTGACTTCGGACAAAATGAAGACGGCGAGGCCGGATCTCCTGGGAGTTGACACTGGCGTGAAGACGGCGCTGTAGCCTAGGTGGTATTTAATCTCTGTTCGACGATTCATAAATGTGATTACACTTATTTTTTAGAAAAAAGCCTATTTCTCAGAGTATGTCATCCGCCAACATGACCCCTTATTGTCTGTGTGACGTGTCGGTAGCAGAAAGAAAATGAAAATACGTATACCTTACATGACATATGTTGACTTGACAAATTTGGGAAAAAAAAAAACAAATTCGCGTTTTAATGTAATGCATGCACTCTTCTTTTTTTATGTCACCCTGTTTTCGAGCGGAGCTACGTTTAGATCATACTAATGGGATGTTATAGTTTTTATGCCAATTTATCATTAACTTTATTAACATCCTTTAACGTGATATCCCAAAATCAGGGATATTTGCGTCAATACATTTCTAACATCATATCAAATTGGCTATATACAAGGATAAAGGTCAAGGAGAAAAAGACAAACATACAAAAGCAATTCTTTCAGAATATCTTTCCTTCCCAATTCAAAAGATTGTTGTATATATCATACATATACAAAATTGATTAATATTTTTATAAGTTCTTTTCTCATCTACGAATTCATCTAGCTGTTTGATGCCACCAAATTTCTTTCCCTATAATCCCGAAAAAATGGGCATTCCAGAAGTAGATGTTTCGTGCCTTGAATTTCTCTACGCAGAAGCATCCTGGTTCCTTCACCGCGCCGATAGTTGCCAAATATTCCCCAAAATTTCCATGATCAGTGATGAATTGGATATTATAAAATCTGGACGAAAAAAGCTTGTATTATTATAAGTTACTTTAAGTATTATTTACGAACGGAGAAATAACGTCCAGGGTAGCCTAGTGGACATGGCACCTGCCCGGTAAGCAGAAGGTTGTGGGTTCGATTTCCGCCCCTGGACACTTTTATTTTTCCCGTTCGCCATTACTCTTCATATTTTCACCCTCTCATACTTCATTCAAAAAAGTTAGAAATAGTAAATATTTCTCTTTGAAATAAATATTGTTTTTTTCATAGAAAAGAAACATGCGGTATAATTTTAGGTATTGTTTATAATCACACGCCGCAGTCCTTTATAATGTATTATAAGTTACTTTAAGTATTATTTACGAACGGAGAAATAACGTCCAGGGTAGCCTAGTGGACATGGCACCTGCCCGGTTAGCAGAAGGTTGTGGGTCGATTCCCGCCCCTGGACACTTTTATTTTTCCCGTTCGCCATTACTCTTCATATTTTCACCCTCTCATACTTCATTCAAAAAGTTAGAAATAGTAAATATTTCTCTTTGAAATAAATATTGGTTTTTTCATAGAAAAGAAACTTATGCGGTATAATTTTAAGTATTGTTTATAATCACACGCCGCAGTCCTTCATAATGTATTATAAGTTACTTTAAGTATTATTTACGAACGGAGAAATAACGTCCAGGGTAGCCTAGTGGACATGGCACCTGCCCGGTAAGCAGAAGGTTGTGGGTTCGATTCCCGCCCCTGGACACTTTTATTTTTCCCGTTCGCCATTACTCTTCATATTTTTACCCTCTCATACTTCATTCAAAAAAGTTAGAAATAGTAAACATTTCTCTTTGAAATAAATATTGTTTTTTCATAGAAAAGAAACTTATGCGGTATAATTTTAAGTATTGTTTATTTCATTTGTATTGACAAAAACTTCATTCATTTTTGACTCTAAAAACGACGTGACTATACTTTGAGCATGAGGTTCATAAGTGATTAAATCTTTTGTTCATAATTGAGCTAGATCAAAAATGAATTTTCTGGATTCTATATAATCTGTTGGGAGGGTAGATTTTGGCTAGACTATGTACACAGTTTGATGAAGTGGTTTTGTATGCTCTAACTGCCCATAAAATGATCTGATACTGCATAGAAATCAGTTTTTGTTTACAACGATTGTTTAAAATTTTAAACCAGATTTCTGAACTAAATGTAAGTACTGGCCTTATGATTGTTTTGTATAAAGTTAACCTCTTTTGAGTATAAAACCCCACGTATTGCAGCTTTATTGGCCAGTGGGACTAGTTCACTGGTCTAGTATTGTTCGAACTAGCTGGATTGAGATATCTTAAAAAGACGTAGAGCCGCAGTTTAGAGTTGAATAAATATAAATATTTAATAAAGTCTGAATCCAAGTGTTCCCAATAAAGTTAGATTTATCGCGTTATAATTTGTCAAAGCGTATAAAAAGATTTGATATTTCGATTAGATATATTTAACTTTTCTCCTTCATATGTCTCACGGGCTAGTTGGTCTAATATTTTATAAATGGGCTGTCCTATTGTGATAATATTTAAATTAAAACAAATATAATAATAATAATGAATAGTGTTTTAGGTGAGAGAATATTTGCGCTCTCTATCTTGCATTCAAGCATTTATTTTATTTCAAAAACATAAATTTTGCTAAGAATCTAGTGTATATTTAATTAGAAATATATTACAAACAAAAAATATAGGATGACAAATATCTTATTCAGTTGTGTAAGAAGAAGAGAAAGAACAAGAAAATGATTCAAATATTGTTAATACAATAAAACAATCGCTAATTTATTAAATAAAATGTTTCAACGTTAGAATATATATGCATAAATTATCAATATTACAATTTATGGGGAAATGGTAAAAGCTCCATATACTGGGTTCAAAAATAAATATGGGTTTTCGGTATTTAAGCAATAGAAAGGTTTTACTGGAGCAAGCAATTTTAGATATCTTTTTCTCCTTCTTTAATCCATTTTTAAAAAATTCCCTTTTTGAGTTCTCCTACAAATTAGATTTTAATTCCAATACAAAATTGATTTTTCCAATATGGTTTTTAACGTTGGTAAATATTTATTTGAATGGCCTTTTTTAAATCTAATTAATGTGTGTGTTGTATGTGTTGAGATGTAGAAAAATATTTGCGCTAAACTATTTAAGGTTACCTATTTGATATTGGAAAAAATGAAAAGGTATATAATATAATAAATTATATATAAATATATATTTTAAGTTAGATATTAAAGCTTTAATATTAGCCGTACAGGCGATAGAGAAATTTGAGATTATAGATATACAAGGTGTGTTAATTAATTTCCAGGACTGTTTCATATTTATTTTCAATAAAAAAAAAACTGAATTAATATTGGGAGTATAAATAAGTTCGTACGTTTTTTTTTCCCGAAACTTGGAGCTTTATTGTGAAATTTTGGTTAGATCTTCAATGTTCAAAGTATTGTCCGTCGCTAGCCACTAATCTTTCCCATCTTTCTGGCAATTGACGGATCTCATCGCGGAAAAAGACTAGCTCTTTGGCCGCCATCCATTATCGATCCATTTTTTGACATCATAATAATTGAAGAAGTGCTGGTCAGCCAGGCCATGTTGCATTGATCGGAACAGATAAAATTCGGGAGGAGCAATGTCTGGGCTATACGGTGGGTGGGGTAAGACTTCACA